>CM053786.1:154073401-154553401 GCA_028749045.1 Cupressus sempervirens
AGACATCACATTCCTTATAGACATCTTGCCCAAATTAACTTATATCTAACTTGCATGCTCTGTGTGCAACAATCATTGAAATGATTCTTCGAGCCTGTACTCATATCACAAGCAAGTGCACAAAACATTGTGCAGACAACTCACATAGCGACATTGTAGATCAACATCCAAATGCACAAAATTTGTCAAGTTTCCTGACAATGGATCAAGCAAACATCAAACCCATTCAACTCAGCACCTCTAGACATCCTATTGGACATCACATTGCATAGATATTATATTGCAGTGATTCAAGCTTCAATTGATGACCAATACAAATCTTGCAATTAGTCCAATGTAGTGTGCCAACTCATCCTGCAGACAAACATTGCGCTAGTAACATTACACGATCTTGCTCCCACCTCCAAGATTACATTGGTAGATTGACATTATCATTCCCATAGACATTAGATCTTCTTCACTCAATTTCGGTTCATCGACATCATTTTAAAATAGATTTCTCCCAGACAAACTTTACAATAATTTGTGGTCACATTGGAGATCTATTAAAAATTTAACAATGCACCGTGTTTCAAATGTCGATGGCTCTTCTCACACACAAATATTCTTTTGTTCTATGAAAATTTACTGACTAACAACAAAGGGACCTGCTCTGATACCATGTTCAAGTAGGATCATTTTGTTGTTGCTGTAACTTATAAGAGTACTTGTAATTTTTCTGTGTTTCAAGTTACATTCTCAAAGCATATATTATATGATTTTAAGAGGCATGTCTCTCTCTTCAACTGTCATTAGTTATTAATAACATCTACTAATAGTCATTCACGCCTGCGCATGCGCATGCGCATGCACGCACACAGACAAACATTAAATGAATTAAGTATATATCTCACATGTATACAATTTGTTTAATATATATACAAATATCTTCAGTGCATTTTATCTGACTGAAACTACGCTAACATTAACAATAGAAAATGTCTGAAGCATTTATAGTAGATAGATACACGTAAGTCACACAACCTAATGCTTAGGGGAAGATGTATTGAATAAAACTTAAAAAAACAAACTTACCTTCTCATAATGTCAGCACTTACCTTACCGCTGTTGACATATCATAGCAAACTGCTTTAAGGAGTAATATGAAATGCCTGGCAACAAATGCGTTTGGGAGGGATGGGCCTGGAATAATTTAAGGCACTAGTTTCTCACCAAATTCATGCCCATTGAATGCCAGAGATTTTGAATACAGTTCATATTCAAATTGCTTTACTCCATGAAGTTGCAGACCTCTCCCTCTCTCCCCGCGCTTATATCAAAATCAAGGACCACTTTGCAATCTCGTAGACTATGAATACTCCAGTTGCACAAAATTTCTTCTGCAATTCATAAAAAATGATCATGACGTTTGACCACATAACCAAGTAAACAAACAAACATCTGCCATTGCTGAACACAAACGAATATTCAAATCTCAGGGAGACGTCTTAGATTTAAAGCAGGGTTGAGATCCTTAGGAAAAAGAAAGTCTAAAATGTTGAGAGAAATTGAAGTGCCGATGGAAAATCTCTAATCACGTGGCAATGATTGTCTCGACTTCTTTCTCCGTCACATCACTCTGCCCATTAATCTCCACAAGAAATCGTTGCATATTTTTGGCACTCATTTCCTCATTCTTTATGAACGCCGCAAGTAGCTTCTCAATGTCCTCCACAATATTAACGCCATCTGATTTGAACTCGCAAGAGAATCATAAGCACATCTTGCATTGACTCGACATGGTCGCTTGTAAGAGAGACGTCATTGCCAGTGGTTTCCTCGTAGATGTCAAGGTTGGTCACTTCTAAGAGGTTGATCTACTAGATGGTCGTGTTTCCTTGGAAATGCTTTGACAGACTGTCTTTCTTGCGGAACACTTATGCATGCTTGAATATACTCGCTGTCAGCTTTGGCTTCTATTCTTCTTTCTTTCTTTTTGTCCCCTACAACTTGAATAGCCTGAAATGACATTTCTAAATAAAGTTCTTGTTGTGTGCTGAATTTGCTGCCCTACTGCACTTTCAATTACATCTCATCCCATTGATGTTGAATTCCCCTTGGCTTGATTCAATTGTTCCTGCATAGCTGCTTTTTGCAATAAATTTTCAAGAAAATCAACGAAGGAAAGAAGCTTTCAAAGGATATGAATTGCCAATATTTTATCTCTATAGGCTATGCGAATGTGAAAAGATAAAGGACGATTTTGTAGTCAACAATATTTATGGGATGAGTCGATCCATCTTCTCATTTCATCAAAAAAAAAATGATATTCTCTGAATCCTCCAAATTGGATAGTCAGAAGCCGTTTCGATAACCTATCACTATAGCACCTTCTTTAAGGAAAGTTGAGAGCCCAAAATTTGTGGCCTTGAGCGACGTATCAACACACCTTTTACTTAGAAGCATTGCTTTTAAGACATAGGATTATATTCCATGTGAATTAATGATAAAACTCAATATATACCACTAAAAGTGCCAATATCATCATCGATTGAATATAGCGCCTCAGTGCTTGCCAGAAATGGAACTGCCATGATTGACTTACTAAAATAGTAAGTCAATCACCATGGACCCATTAAACATCCTGTCGGATCATGAGGATCAAAATGATGGATTGGCCTCACCGACCACCTGACAATTGCTAAAAATAGGGGACATTACATATATAACCCGTGCATAGCATAATATCCAATCTTTAGATTCTGTGCAACTTGTGCATAGCATACAATCCAGTCCTCCTTAGAGTTGGCTCAAACTCTTTGGGACAATATAAATGTTCTTCCACAACTACTGAAAATAACATCATCCATGCTTCATTGCAATACTATCTTGTCCGTGTATAAGAGAAACGCTGAACTATATCTTCTAACTTTTTTTTAATTCTTAAAATTTATCAATCAAAGTTATGCGTATCAAAGGTATGTTGTTCATCACCAGTCAATCTGCATTTTCAGAGTATGATTTCTGCATCGTACCTGATTTTCTAGACCATTTGGACATCAATTTCAAATATAGTAACTGTTGTGATTTTTTTGTATAGTTGAGTATGTTTGAATCCACAAGCTTGGAGATTTGTATGAATAGCCTCTATTCATAGACTTAGAGACTTGTTACTATGGACAGTTGACTATTTGTTGGTTGACATGTCTCCTACTCATATATTTATAAGAGATTGGGATCTGCATTTGGAAAATATCTATACAATGGCAATATAATTACATTTGCAGAAACCGATCCATGTTACTCAGCATGGTATCAGAGTAAGGCTGCAAACGTAAGAGAATAAGAATCAATGATAGGATATATGACATACATTCAAGGGCCACTGATAGCAGTGGACAATATTCAAAGAATAATAACCATAACAAAATCCCAAGGTAACAAATTGGGGACACGAGCAATATAAGCGAAGAGTATTGACCTATTAGTTGGAAAATAAGATAAATGACAAAATGGTGGAACGGGTATCAAATGCAAGAATGATTATTTGAAGGAACCTAAAGCTTAAAGGAAATGATCCGTTAATGTCATATTATAGCCATGTAGCCATGGTGTACAAAGTGTCCAGGAGATTCATGTGTCATCTTTATAATCAAGAAACCACTTTAACTGATGAGTCGACAATTCATGTGTGGGAATCCAACCATCAGCGAAAGTTATGATTGTGTTCAGAAACAGTGGCAGAAATTTTTTTTGTCTCTGGAATATCCAAACAGTTCTTCCTAGAGGCCTCGTAACAACACATGCATAAGTTCATTAATGTCTCTGTCAGTATGGGCCCTCCTAAATAAGGGGTACGCTGCAACTGACAAAGGAAGTCAACATCCTCTATCCATCATGGGAGTACACCTGGAAGGGTTTGTGATGGAAGTTGGGAAAGGATCAATTCTTCACATCAAACTCCATTTATTTCATAAACTTTTGAGGCACACAGCCTTCAGTTTGACACGAATAAGACAGAGAGATGCTATCGTCAGCGTTGATTGAAGAAACAATTGCTTAGACTATCCAGGATATCCAGCAGCAGATATACAATTTTCAGATTGTCAACAACATTTTCAGATGGCTTTGTTGTTGGCAAGCGACGAATCAGAGTAAGCAGGGACAACTCAATTGTGGATAGCGGCACTAGTGTCATTGACCACTGCTATGGCTTGTACCAGTGAACGCTTGTCTTGAGCAGTTGATGCTCATATCTCTGTCGTGCGATATCTACCTAGATATATTTTGTGGAGGCTGTCGATCATAGTGATACAAACAAATAATACTTAGCGACAAAGAAAGAGCAATTAGCTCCACCAAACTTAGGAATATTTGTGGACCCCGAACCCTCCGAAGCTCATCTTACCCACTGAGTATAATATATATTTGAAGATGCCTAAGTTCCTTGAGATACATAACACACATTGTTATATTTATTCAAATTACTGAAGATACATCTACCTGTGTGATGGTTCTCCAAAGAATGTCGATAAATAAATTATTAGTTCCGACTATCATAGACGTGGAAATTTGGCTAATATTTGCAGATTATAGTTATGCTCCAATATTGCAAGGTGCCACAACCAAATCAGAACATGGGAGTAAATACCATCAGAAAACATTGGTATGGTAGAAAGGAATACATCCTCCCATTGCAGTCACAGAAACCCTGAGTTGATTTTCCAGTGAATCATAGTAATGAGGATCAAATAATTCTTTCTTATTCACATATCTCCAAAGGAAATTCAGTGATAGGAACATTACAGTGAACACCCAATTAACATCATGCTCTGCAAATTGAGTCAGCAGTTAAAGAGAAAATAATTGGTTACAAGACAATTTTGCACATGTTCCTAATCCCATTCATAGAAGCCAAGTATGATATGATTCCAAAACAATCATTATCTATATAATATTGTGATGGACATGAGAAATAAGACCTACATTATACTCATCGGGCCATTTTGTCAAAAAAGGAATAACTGATATGTTAACTCATACCTAAATATTAAACTAAGGAGTGTAAAATATAGATTATTATGAAAACTACACCTCTTTAAGTAGTCAAGTCAGAAATCAACATGGAAAATATGTCAGGGACTTTATCTTTTATGTGGCTCATCATATCTAAGTAATGCCCATTCTAAATAAGATTCCATTGGATGCTTATCAATTGGCTATAATATTGTTAAAAAAAAAGGAGTCGTTGGCTATAATTGAAGAGGAATATTGAGAAGTCTATAGTCACACAAATGGTGGAAATTGATATTGGTTATTATTCTTGGAATCCTTATTACTCAAATTAATAGTAAGATTAGGAATTGAGATTTATGGACACTTGGTTGATTATTTTGTAACATCAAGAAAGTCTAGTAGGGAACTTTACGGTGGAGCAATGATCTCTTTAGAGAATCAAACATCAAAGTAAGTCTAGCAAGACAAAAAATTATCATAGCAATCTGCATAGGAGAGTCAGTCATATACAACCACAACTTTTTCAAGCACGAACATACTTGGGATATTGTATCTATAACATCATTCACAACGATACTTTGATCAATGAGTTCACCAAGCCATAACACTGGTATTCCAGAAAGCCAAGACTCTATGTAACCATAACGTTAGGCAGTGACATTACACTTGCAGAGGAAGATACAAGTCAAAATTATTACTTATAATTGATTGGCCAACAACCTTAAAGATATCAATTATAATATCCATTAAGACAAGCACGTTTAATGATTGGTTATATAACTAAATAAGGAACACACTTAAATTTTCAGTCATTGAGGAAGTTTAATGTGTTGGAACATGGGTATAGAACCAGAGCAGAAACACAAGGATCATCCCGAGAGGACTGAATAGGAATATAATTCATTCTACAAGTGGAAGTGATGTCCTTTTCAAAGTTGTTGAACTAGATTATTTGATCGTTCAAATTAATAATAATGAAGCATGTGTTAATTCTACATTGTGGTGGGTGAATGATTACCCAATGTTTCATTCACAATTGGAGGCATTTTTTGATTTGATGTATACGGATCTTCATTGGAACAACTTATATCAAGGATGTTGATGTACAGAGAAGTATTTATTATATTTGAGTATTACACTTATTCGTTTATATAGTCTTTCTTTTATTTGTAGTTCTATACATACTATATGAGTTATTTCTTCTTGATCTTTTCCTTGTATGTGAAGATGGTCTTGTAGGAAAAGAACAATGGTATGCTAGACATATTGTTCAAAACACAATCTTATGACAGTAGTTTCAAAGAAGTTGTGATCTAGAATTCATTAGTCATCTAATGATAAGGCTGGATAAAATGAAGTTCTTGAAGCAAACATCTTTGATGATTGAGATTATGAGTATCCTTGTACATTAAGGAGTATAACACTTCTTCAAAGGCAACGCAGGAGCTTAGAAGATTGATATTCAAAGGGAGTCTATAAATACATGTGTGTGACTGCATGATTTTGATGGGCCTACACTTGAGTTCATCATGAGGAAGTATTGACTCATCGCTAGATAATCAAAAGATTGATATCAGGTTCAGAGTGAGTTCGACACGCATCCTTGGGTGAAGGGAGTTTTTGAGGAAGTAACTAGAGGATTTGACTTCCCAGGATCGATGTTTAGAGGGAGAATTTTGAGGCGCAATCCTTTGTAAATGATATCCTCTCTATGAGGAGTTCTAAGTAAAATTTATTGTAATGTATTATTCTCTATGAGATAAAATTGAGGTGAAAGCCTTTGTACGACCCTCTGACCTGGTTCGTGGTGGTTACTATTTCACATATGATATGTAATGAAAGGTGACGAATTTCATTGACATATATAAAGAAAAGGTAACTATTGTAAGTTGACAATCTTATAAATGGTAGATCTGTTATCATTATAGACTTCATTAAGTTGTCCCAGAGTGCTGGAAGTCATGATAACGAACGTATCAACCAGAAGATAACTATTGTAAGGTGATGACTTTATCAATAGTTGATCTATCTTGCAACACCAAAATGTGTTGGAGCAAGTGCTATCATGGTTCTTTGGGCCGGATTTTGCCGAACACCTTGATAACCAACCTATCACGGTTCTTCGGGCCGGATTTTGCCAGACGCATTGATAATCAACTCATAATGGTTTGTCGAGCCAGATTTTGCCAAACACCATGAAAATCAATTTGTTTTGGTTCTTCGGGCCGGATCTAGCCGGACACCATAACTTAAATCTATCATAAACCACACTAATGGTGGTTTTCAAATCTTGTATCAAAATTGTTTTAATTATCTCTTTGTTAAAGAGGGAATGTTGAGAAATTTAGCCTCATAGTGAATTGAAGCAAATTTTAAATGTAATATATGTTAATATATGTGTGTGTGTTGATGGATTTATGTTGATATCCGTAAATATGCCATTCTAGGAATATCACTTTGAGATGATATATCTCCATATGCTTGAGAGCATATTGTGTTCCATAACAAATCCTCCCTAGCTAAGAGGGAGCGTTAAGATTATAGATACAGTCGGATTGATTTAGTCTTAAGATACAATGCTGATATGTATGTATGTATGTATTGTATATAATACATATGTTATATTGTGATTTATATTGTTAATATATATTAACTAATAATGATTAATCATAGAGACATGTCTCTATGAGATATGTCTCCTACTCTTATATCCATAAGAGATTGGGATCTGCATTTGGAAAATATCTATAAAATGGCAATATAATTTCATTTGCAGAAACCGATGCATGCTACTCAACAGTTGTTAGACAGCTAGGACATCCACTGATGTTTGGTTTGGTGTATCTTGGGTGAGAGAGGAGATTTGGTGGAGCCGCTTTATCAAATTTGTAGATAGGTCGATGTGCTCAGTCCATGCAAGTTTTGACCTTTGTTTTGAAGGATTTAATAAGGGAGAAATGTTGGAATTCAATATTACATCTATATTATAGTTTAGAGTTAGAGTATATGAATAAATTTTAGTGCTAGCTTTTGTTAGCATATAATAATATTAATAGTTATTTTGTGGTAGATTTTCCCTAATATTGTTTGATAGTTCTGTACGGGTGTAAATGACTTCAGAAGGCAATACATACGAATTAAGTTATAGAAATAAATCTATTATATTGTATCACTGCATATTCGGTGTTATATCATTGTGATTTATGCATATGATTTCACCAGTTGATGATATCTGATTTTGTTTGTTTCACTAAAACATTGTAGCCTGCCACAAACCTTCTTACGTGTGTTATGCAACTCAATATGAAACATGAGATCAGGGATATAGTATGAAAGAAAATAAAATTCTTTATCTGATTTTTTCAATCAGTTCTGACATCTTTATAAGTTTTCTGAATTATATGAAAAAATCCCTTTAGCAGTATTGTCATTGCAATTTTCTCTGTGAAATAGTTTTAGGGTTTTGCAATAAAGATTTGCCGTTTTAGATCCATTACAGAAAACTGAATTTATACAAAAATGGAAGTCATGGAATGATGTTATCTATGTTGTTTGATGGTCATGGAATGATGTATATCTGTTTGAGTTTGAATTATAGATGTTGAATGAATTGTTATCTTATTTTCTGTTTAATGTGCACATGCCTTATTAATTGGTTGCTTGTTCACAAGCAGCATGTTGGTGATTTCTCCTATCCAAGATTGGCTGACTTTGGTACTGCTATTTCTGGAGCAAACAAGCTACAGTGTCAGGCAGTGCTGGAAGAACTAGATGTAAGATATGAAGCCTCTGCTTCACACATATACTCATTACCTTTTTGTTTTCATTCTGTATTCTCATCACACTGTTTGCTGTGTATAATTTTGCTGAAGTTCTATGATTAAAGTAGAAATCACTTTTGATCCATTTGCTCCTGTACTTTTACATACTCACTTTTAGTCTCACTTCTTATTCTATGTAAGTCAGCAGTTTGGGTACAGATTTTGTGCTAGAACAATCCACACACATGCACACAGAACACAACACATGCATGCACCTGCACAGCACAACACATGCACACGCACACAATCCACACACAGCACACACAGCACACAACACAAGCTCACAACACAGAACACAAAGCGCGCACACACAATTCTTTTTGATTTTTTAACTTCTCTGGTTCATGGTCAATGCTAGTGGTGGGGGCCAAACCCCTCAGTCTAGGATACCTCCTATTGCTGCAGATGCTTCATCCAATGGTGATGGGGGGGCCACGGTGCCAATAGAACAAGCTGGTGAGACTGCTCTTGCACAATGGAAGAACAATAGGTTGAAGAGGTGTCTGATTACATCCCATGAGCCCACATTCGTGAGGAGGTTTCTGACAAAGCAAGATAGGAAGAAGCAAAAACCAATGGTCCATCTGATTGATGGATAAAGGCCCTTATTGGTAAGAGTCATAAGTCCGGGGAGCAAGAGTTTGTACTTTTCGTAGGGCGTTTGACACCAATACATCCTTTAATTTTCCTCTACCTCTTCCATTGCAACACCAACTATCAACTCCAGAGGCTATAGCTAGGGGATTAAGAAATAGGCTGCAATATTTAATTCCTTTGTATTATAAACAAATATGCCTATTTAATTCCTTTGTATTATAAACAAATGATGCCATTCTGGGCCGAGGATGGCTTGTACAAGCAAGGGTTAAGCATGACTGGAAGAAGAATACCATATCAATGGAGCGCGGAGGCAGAAGATTCATAATTGACTTGCACACACAAATGATAGGTGAGGAGGCAGCATTGTCGGATTCTGAAGGCGAAGGTTGAGGGGATGACGAGGGGAAGAAGAGAATGGAACCTGATGAAGAGGGAGTATTGAGATTGGAAGAAGGGTTGAATGAGGATGATCTAGATTCGGTGAATGGACTATTTCACTGGCAGATGGAGGATTACGAACTCTTTCCGAGCTGCAACATATTGGGCATCGAAGAAGAAAAAAGAAGAAATGAGTTCCCGGAGGAATATAGTGAACTAAAGGAAGGAGAAGCGCAGGTTGATAAAACACCAGCCCATATGTTCAGTGAAGATAAGCCGATAAACTACGAAGAGGCCACAGTACAAACCATGAACTTCGGAGATGATATTGAACCAAAAAACATACTGGTGGGAGAAGAGAGAGCGTTGACCCACGCGGAGAAGAGAAGAATGCACCGTACGACTGAAAATTTGTAGAAAGAGACCTGGAGGTGCACCATACGACTAGCACAGGGCAAGGGAAAAATACTGTACAAATTGGAGGCTCCGTATGGACAAAGAGCTACCATTGTACAACCTTCTGGAAGCAGGCAAGGAAGTACTGTATGACCTTCTGGAAGCAGGCAAGGAAGTACTGTACGGCCTAGACAAAGCAACCACACGGATTCAGGAAATGACCATACGAACGAGCTAGGGTACCGTACGAACATGAGTACAACATCACCGTACGGTACATGAACAAAATTGCATGGCCACAGAGGGGGATACACATTGCCAAACAACACTGTATGGTCAAATAAGGTAACCTTATAGACACACATGCACTGTTTGTGAAGGAGAAAGCACCGTATGGCCTTCTGTATGACAAAAGATAAACATAGGGCCATACGGACATATAAGAGCATTATTGGGAGGAAGAAAGTACCGTACGTTGTACGGAGGAGCAATTAAAACAACAAAAAGACTGTACAACTCAAGGAAAGAAATCATCAAGCACCGTACATCATCAAGCACCGTACATTATCAACATGCATAAAAGTGAAAAGTGCAAAAGTCATACGACCAAGAAAGAGAAGTTTGGATCGTACGCCCAAGAGTTGAAAGAAGTGGCTATATGGCCCTTGCAGGATCGGTGGAAGAATGAAGGAGGCATTGCCATACGATCAATCAAAGGGTTGCAAAAGACAGAACAATCATTATTATAACAGCGGTAGAGGAGACCGATAGAAGGGGACAGGAAGTGTTACAAAAAATAAAAATAAAAATAACAAATAAAAAATGTTTAGAATGAATAACGCATGATGCACAAGGGAAGGGAAAGACATAAACAAGTAGTAAAACATAAGCAGTTGCCAGAAAGAGTGTGGGATCGGAAGAAAATCACAAAACTGGTGTATTCCATGGCATTTTGTGTGGCTTTGAGAGTGCTAATTTGGTCTTGGTCCTGCTGGGGGCGTTGCCCTCTAGACCCCCAGTTGCTTCAATTGTAAGTTGTGGGAAGTATGACCAGTTGATGAGACTTGGAGTTGTTGTAGGCATGTAGTGTTTGTGTACCAGAGATGGAAAGAACAACATAGCAAGCCTGTCGAGAGGGGTGATACGCTTTGAGGCACTTGGAGTAGGTGTTGGACATGAAGCTATCTTGGTGGACGCATAGAGAGCTCGGGAGGAGTTGATCATCCAGTGGAAGGCAGTACAACGACACTTGGCTCAGTGTACGTAGGAGTTGGAAACAGAGAAAGCGACACGGATGGATATTTTGTAATTGTCGTCTGGAGATGACTTCTCTTTTTGGGGGGGATGATGTTGTCAGTAAAATTATAAAATAGCTGAAGGGTAGATTAGCATGTTATCGGTAATTATTATGTAGCCAATGAATAGAATGCATTATATCTGGATGGGCGTGACGGTTGAGTCACCCCTTCAGAATGGTATATGTACACCATTTGGAATGGACTTTGGATCATTGTTGTAATTATCATTGGAAGCACTATGTAATCTCTTCGACATATATGCGAATAATAAAAAGAGTATTGCTGTGTTACATGTTCTTGTCTATTGTCTGTATGCATTAAACTATTTACCCATACGGTAAACACTAGACATATAGACTTGCACTGTTACCATAGTAGACATATGGACAAAGGCAATCAAAGTGACAATAATAAAAACCAAGATAATATGTACTTCCTAATTTTCATATCAAATACATTACATTTATACCCGTTTGACCTTGGTCCTTTAGTCCCCCATAGCCTTTTGGTGCACTCTTTTTTCCTTGTTGATTCCCCCTCTCCCATACCTTAGATCATAGTTTGTTGGTCTACCATACATCCACTCTCTGTGATATGCCTGCCCAACCATCCATCATTATTACTCCTCTCCCTAGTGCCATCTTCTCACCTATACCAACATCAAAAAGGTAGTCAAGCCCATGAACAAGAAAAGGTCTACGAATGAGGAAGGCTTCCAGGTGGAACTCTTCTATCACAACATCACTGTTTTGGGCTCCTTTCGTACTGATCTTTTCAACAAAGTGGTTTGCATAGGATTCCCTTCTTGCTTGTAATGTATCATCCATTCGATACACAACGCTAGGTCAATTTTGGATTCCAACAAGTATCAGATTATCATTGTTGGGTATACTTTCTCTAAATTGTATGCTACAGTCTCGCACACTATTCTATCTTGGGAGTTGGATCAGAGTCATATTTGGGCTAGAGGACAAGTTGTTTTGAGATTGGACTATCAAATGATGGACCACATCCTAACTCTCAAGGCTATTAGTGATGAGGCTTGTCATCGCTCCTTGAAGTTTTATGGCTACTTTGTGGATGTTTGCAAGGCTTTTGATTTTGTACCTAGGTTGGCCTATTTTTAGAGACTTCACGACATTGGTATTTCTGTCTCTCTTGACTGCCATCGTGAGATTCTATGAGACAATTGTTGGTCGCATTAAGACTTTGCATGGGTTGTTGGACTTTATCTGGAGTACAATTGGGGTGAGGCAGTGGTGCCGTTTGTCCTTTCCCTTGTTCATGCTCTAAATTCATGAGATGGAGGTGTTTCTTCAAGCACACTAACTTTCGGGGGATGGTTGTTCCTTATGCTAGGTTTTGATCTCTATCTTGTTCTTTGCGATTGACATTGTCCTCTTGGCCTCCTCTCCAGAGGGCTCATATAGAGTTCTTGATGGCCTCACCTCTTTCTGCTACACACAATTGACATTTAACTTGGGTAAGACCAAGGTGATGGTCTTCAATAGCCTCAAGCCCTCTTAGATCCACCTCTTTTTTACAAGGTGTTGAGGACAAGTTCTCTGGTCCTCGCTTCAACATGAGACCTAGACTACAATCTCACATGAACAAGGGGTATGGTTCTTTGGCCCATACCAAGTGTTAATGTTTCTAGCATCAGTTCCACGATACCACGTCCAAGATGACTCTTATGGATAGTTTGATTAAACCACCAATGCTCTATGGGGTTGTGTGAGGGTTGTTTCTACCAGAGTTTGATTGGGCCTCAGTTGAGCAGGTCCAAATCCTACTTTGACGCATCATCAAATGCACCCAACCTACATCATGCAATTTTTATTCACTAAGTTTTTCACTGTAATAACCCCAACTAACTAAATCCTTAACAATCATCAATTTTCTTTTGCTAATCAATAGTATAACATTTCGTCAAACATTTGGCAGTCTTTACTGTTATTGTTGCAAGTTTGATAATCTGATTTTCAAAATTACACTAAAGAATGCAATTGGGCACTTACAATTTCAGATCAATTTAATACTAAGAAGTTTGTATGAATGCCAATATTAATTCATTCATTTGCCCTATGAATTGTGCAATTTTAAAATAATGAAAGACAAAAGGATTTGCTGCAGCTTTAATTCATTACCAACAATGTTTCAAATAAATAGTAGCAGCAATAATATTTTAAAATGCCAAGAACCTGGAAATATAGATTGGCTTTGACTTTTAATTTGCAGTCCAATGTGAATCTGCAACAGCCCCAATAATATATATCACAGGCCATATAATTGAATGCAGCTCTTGAAAATTGTAATACGACCCCTCAGAAATGTCACACAAACCCTCCTTAGGTGAAAATGACCCAGCAATCAATAAATTGCTGCCCTAAAGTGAAATGACAGCCCTCTAACACTTAGATTGAACTCCCGACCAGGACGTAGAAGCATAAAATTAATAATTCAGCCTTCAATTCGTTCTCTAGAATCCAGTGTTCAACACTTGTTCAATCAACTTCTCAATAACAGTGGATACAATAGAGAAGCAATTACAATTTGCTTTACCTCAGCAGCAAATTGCAAGATAAACTCAGAATCTAACCCTTATACTTCAGCAAGGACACAAAACCACAGACTCAGAATTGTGACAAAGACAACAAGCAAAGAGATAAACAGATAATCAGATGCTTTTTGGAGTGCTTGTCACGAAAGAACTCCACTTACGCCACATTAAAATATAAAAAAGTGCCATTAATATAATTTATTAATTGCTTTTGGCTCCAAAAATGACCTTTTCCACCATAACTTAATATTTTGACATGCAAGGTGGTGCAGGGGCACCTCCCTCAATTAATTTTATATTGTTTAAATTCATCTCCGAAATGATTTATTTATTAAGTCATTGGAACCATAATGTGAAATGGTTTATTTATTATGTTATTGTAATCAAGATCATATGAAATTTGTAATGAAAATCTGAATATGGATAGGAAGGGACACGGGAAGGTAAACGGTTGTAACCATTTCAGGTTGTCTTTAAAAGAAAGACATTATTGTAATAGCAGAGAGAGATCGACAGAGTGGTTAGAGGAATAAGGAATAGGTTGTGAGAGCCATTAATGTTTTGTTGACTTTGACATTAAATCAAACGTATTTTTATTAAGTCTTTATGTTTCCTTCTGTCGGCTTTTGATCTCTGTCAGGAAGGTTATAATAGTGAACATAAATCGGTTTCTCTCTATTGTTATTTGCAAGAAATGTAAATGATTTGTTTTATGTCATGACAGTCTGAAGGAATGGTAATGGAAATGGTTTTATATAAAAAGATAATGTGATGAACAGATTTGAAGATTACTCGATGCCCTCTCCTCATCAGATTGGTATCAGAGCTCAGAAGATTCTGAGTGTGTAGATGGATAGAATCTACACCAGGCAGTGTTGGGTTATTTTGGATTCTTGTTTTGAGGTTTGTGGTTGCAGAATGGTGCCGGTTCGCTCAGCTGCAATGAGTGGATAGGAGAGGTCTACCAAAGGATCATAGGAGATGATCCAGGGCCATAGAGGATGGTCCTTTGTGTGTCGCCAATAGACTGGGGAGAGAGGCATGATGGGATTCCCAGGTGAGGGACAGGAGGTTGTGATGCAGCATGTATGAGTGGATTGTGCAATGGCTAAGGCACCATTGGAGGCGACCAACATAACTCCATTGATAGGAGTCAGTTAAAAGAGATAAAAAAAGAGGAGGCGGCATTGAAGCCATGATGGTGAAGAGGCATAGATTCTCATCAATGCATTTCCATGAGGTCATGGAAAACTTTGAAGTTCAGGAGTATGGTGCAGGGGCACCTCCCTCTATTAATTTTATATTGTTTAAATTCATCTCCGAAATGATTTATTTATTAAGTCATTGGAACCATAATGTGAAATGGTCTATTTATTATGTTATTGTAATCGAGATCATATGAAATTTGTAATGAAAATCTGAATATGGATAGGAAGGGACACGGGAAGGTAAACGGTTGTAACCGTTTTAGGTTTTCTTTAAAAGAAAGACATTATTGTAATAGCGGAGAGCATAGTTCCAAGAATCACGGCGATTCATGCGATTCACGCGATTCGGCGATTCGATTCAAGCCAAACGATTTTTTGTGAATTGGTGAATCGAATCAGCGATAAAGGGTTTATGAAATAAGTTACTCACTAAATTTCAAGGGTTTTTAAAATTTTCCGATTCATGGCCGATTCGATTCCGATTCATGGCCGATTCACGATTTGATTCGGCCTTGCCGATTTCGATCCGATTCCGATTCTTGTTACTTTGGCGGAGAGAGATCGACAGAGTGGTTAGAGGAATAAGGAATAGGTTGTGAGAGGAAATTGGGCTCTTTGGTTTTAACCAGAGAGCCATTGATGTTTTGTTGACTTTGACATTAAATGAAATGTATTTTTATTAAGTCTTTATGTTTCCTTCTGTCGGCTTTTGATCTCTGTCAGGAAGGTTATAACAGTGAACATAAATTGGTTTCTCTCTATTGTTATTTGCAACAAATGTAAATGATTTGTTTTATGTCATGACAGTTTGAAGGAATGGTAATGGAAATGGTTTTATATAAAAAGATAATGTGATGAACAGATTTGAAGATTACTCAATGCCCTCTCCTCATCACAAGGCCACTATTTCCTGTTGCCACGATTTAAAACTTTTCCTTCCGGTTCCAACGAGCTATGATATTGAGGTGACCAACTAACAGCACCAACAAAAATAGCAAACTCAACGTATTTAGATGAATAATAATAATCATTCACCTGTCTTGCGAAAACAATTGAAGAAGCATTAGAATTGAAATCTAACAATGCCAAAGTGATCTTGATGATGAAGGACAATGAATGAACCTGACAGGGTGACTTACTATAAATAGATGCTCCCTACAAGATTCTTGCAGCCCAAACTGGAAGCCCGAAATAAAAATTGAGAGCATCAGACAACTCCTCTAGCACAACTGAGCTCATAAGAACCAGTAGATTGACTTACTATTAATATTAAGTCCCTCAAATGGAGCCAAAACACACCATAGGCTGCTGGAAAGCCTATAACCACATAACATAGACCCTCAAATCCTACTGGTAGCTCATGAGGGTCACGATGGTGAACCGACCTAGCCAACTGCAGGAACTTGCTAAAAATGGGGACATTACACGCATCCTTTCAAACTCGGTACCATCTTTGACCTGGTTTGGTTCTTGCCTTTCTTTCTGTTCTTTGTAGACTCCTCTAAGGGATGTCATAGATACTCCAACCTTGCCTACAACTCCTTAGAGGGTATTGTGGTTTCAGATTTCTTTGATGGAACTTGGTGTTGGTTTGCTTAGGCTTCAACTCTTCTAGGTTTGATTAGGATTGACATTGATCACCTTCCTCCTTTCTAATACTCATTGGATGCCCCCTCTCATCTTCTGGCATCCTGATAGGAACAAAATATACACTTTAGGATGGAAATTTGCCTGTAATATATCCGTGCTACTTGGGTTAGTCCCCATCGGAGGCTTTACCCAAGATACCTTTCTCAATGCTTGTCATATATACTTCAAATCTCTCTTATACCTTCAGAGTGAGATCACATTGGTGCTACATTCAGTTTGACCATTAGATGGTTAGAGAGAATAGGATTTGCCAACTTTGCAGCTTGGGAGGTGAAGATGGAGACATTTTCACTTTCCATTGCCCCATTTACTATTAAATTCTTGTTTTGAGAGACTTAGTGTGTCCCCTCTTGTAGGAATACTGATCGGATGTGCTTCATATTTCACTTTTAAGAGGTTGAGGCTTCGGGACCACTCTCTGCAACATCAGCTCCCAATGAGGCTGCACCTTGATCAACTCATCACCTCCTCCATTGTTGTGGTTTCCCCTACACGTGGTACCAAGCAACTGCTTGGCCCCCCTCCCCCTCCCCCTCCCCCTCCCCCTCTCTCGGCATATCAGCTCTCTGAGACCTCACAAGAATTGCACTCAACAATGACCCTCTTCTTCTTCTTCTTCTTCTTCTTCCAGAGGTCTTTAGAAGTAGATTGGGGTCACTTCTCACTCTAGGGCTTGTCCTTTAGTGCTGGCCATTTTCTCAGATGCTTGGAGCAACTAGTTGGTTTTTTTGTTCTTGCTTTTTGCTTTTGTTGTTTCGTTTTCTCACCTCGAACACCATTTGGTGTTCTTGTTGTGGGCTGGCTGCCTTCTTTATTTTAGCAGTTTCTTGGACCCTCTTTGTGGTCCTTTTTTGGACATTAATACATTTATCTAATCTTATATAGGGTTTCTATTTCCTGCATCATAGGAAAGTGCCTATAACAAGCATCTAAAATTATGATTTTTTTTAACAACTCACACAAGCAAAGAAATCACAACCAAATAACAAATTATGTACCAGAATGATGTGATATTACTAGCACTCAACAAATCTATCAAATAATTGTTTTGTCATTTCAGGTCTGAGAGACCTCATAGGAATAGCACTCAACAGCAGCCTTCTTCTTCTTCTTCTTCTTCCAGATGTCTTCAGAAGTGGATTGGGGCCACTTCTTGCCCTAGGGCTTATCCTTTAGTGCTGGACATTTTCTCAAACATTCGGAGCAACTAGTTGATTTTTTTGTTGTTGCTTTTTGCTTTAGTTGTTTTGTTTTCTCTCCTCGGACATCTTTGTTGTGTTCTTGTTGTTAAGCAGTCCCTTGGGCCCTCTTTGTGGTCCTTCTTTGGACATTAATAAATTTATCTAATAATATATAGGATTTCTATTTCCTGCATTATAGGAAAGTCCCTATAATAAGCATCTAAAATTATGATTTATTTTATTAACTCACACAAACAAGGAAATCACAACCAAATAACAAAATCACCTACTGGAATGATGTGGTATTACCAGCACTCAACAAACCTATGAACTAATGCATCCTAATATTCTTAACACTTATGTGAACACTAATTCCTTACATTAGATATAAATACTGCTTTAGACATCATTCTGTCAAATGCATGGCTAGAGAACACCCAAGCTATAATTTCAGTATGAGCAACATGTAAATTATGGTTTATTTATTTATTCTGTTGTTTCCCATATGATATGGATCTCAGTTTAGTATATTAGGCAAAGTTTTTCATAACAAGCATTATCAATTAAATATTTGTTTGCGTTACAAAGTTTACCTGATATTACTATCAAAATACAATTTAAATGATTGTAAATAATGTTTAATTTTATATGCGTTGTCATAGTTTGGATGATGGCAAAGTTTCATAGCAGTGATTGACACATTGTTTATTAACATATTGTAATTAACTACTATTCTGATAAACTAAAATATGCTTTTGCTATGAGAATATCTGTAAATCTGTTGACCTTGACAAGTCACCATTCATGCCAAATTTGACAGGCACCTTTGAAGATGTTTATGCTAAAGTCGTCAATGCAGCCTTTAATAGAGACTGCATTAGATTCAACTGAATGCTTATAGAGGAGCATAGCAACATCAAGGAGATTGTTGTCTGTTGACAAAAATCACATAAATATGTTGGCAAAAGTTTGCAGGCTGTGAACTTTCATATTGATCAGATTAAATCATGCAATGTTGCTTTAGTAACCCATTAGAGCTGAGTCTGCAGATCTATGAATTAACGACTTGGATATGGATGTTCATGAAAAATTAAAATGACAGAAGGACAAATTATTTTGGCGTTTAAAAAATAGTTGAGCTGTGAAGCAGTATTAGAAAAAACACCAATAAATATATGTGTGTGTGTGTGTGTGTGGAAATTATTCGTTTGATACATATTTTTTAATAAAAAGAGATCATAAGTTTTAACAGTATATGCTGTAAAGAGATCATAAGTTTTAACAGTATATGCTGTAAATATGCATTAAGATTCTTCATGACATGAATGCTACTAATACGTACTGTCCACAAATACTAGCTTAATGTAGGTTGAAGAACCACACTAATTATCTCAAGAAGCCAGAGCTCACTTGGGAGCATATGATACTTGGTAGAGCCTTCTGTGATATTAGGACTACAATTCCTAATTGTCCTTGTACACCACAACATTATCAAATGTGTAAAATTGAAAATATTAGTTATATACAACAGAAAAAGGATATTTGAATGCCTGATATTCGTGGAATGTTACAACCAATTCTGTGTAGAGGAGACTTAGTGGTCACATTTTTCTTTTAGTGATGACCAAATTGGATAAGATGTAATGGCATTTTTGGTTCCGCCACCTGTTTTTAATGCTTAAAAAATGGGTTATCTTACTATGCATGTAATTATCTCTATGGAAAATATGTCTCTTCTTATATTGGAATTTCTCATATATCCTGACTCTGAAATGCTGTTAAATGTGATTTAGGTATATAAGCGATTGAAATTATCATTAGAGCTAGTGAAGAAAGAGATGGAAATTAGCAAGATACAGGTATTGTGCTTTCTGGAGGGTTTCATCGTCATGCTCAATTATTCCATTCAGGTGACTCTGACCATCATAATTACTCGGCAGTTTTGCTAGATTAATCTATTGTGTTCTGTTTGTCAGGAATCTATTGCCAAAGCAATTGAGGAGAAGATAAGCGGTGAACAGCGTCGCTATCTTTTGAATGAGCAGCTCAAAGCAATAAAGAAGGTGCCTAACTAGTGTGAAAATTAACTTGCACCTTGACACCAAATCATCATTGGGCAAGGGGCACATATTTTTTATGTGAGCTAGCTAGTTCCGTTTTGTGTGGTATCTATCAATTGTTTTTAGCTTATTCTGTGAATGTTATGGCATCGTGTTTTCTGATAATGGGTTATGGAGCCTGAGCAGAAATGTCAGTGTTCATCAGTTTAAGTTGAAAACCTTATATCAATCATATTTTGTTTCATTATTAGTGCATTTATATGTGGGATAAGCTGACAAGTTTTCTGAGTCGAGTAATTTTCATTAGTTGTTTCCTTTCTCATTCACTAACTACTGAAGTCTATAACTTTATTTCCAATTTTCCAGACACACACACACACACGAGCCCTACTGACCCTTTGGAGCTTGTGGCTTGTCTAAACCATCTTCAATTCATTCCCAAATTATTTCCTTTTCCTCAACCGACTTGATCATAATAGAGAGGAATTTAAACACTTCATTTATATTATGCACAAAAGACTATTTGCAAACCTTTTTCTCTTGGAAACAAATAAAATTGATGCTACATTTGAATGGAGAGTCCATGGCTAGCCAAGTTTACTACTGAAAATAAAATAAAATAGGCATTCGCCTGTCAAGAAAAAAGTGTCTGTCTGCTAATTTATGGGAGCCATCATTGGACCTAAACCATGGAAGTCAGGGCTTTAAAATAATTTGAACCCTGTGGTAGTAGTGGAGATTCTTGTGATACACAAAGGATACTTACGATTATTTCTTTTACAAACATTGACCAAATTTTCTTATAGGGCCCATGGTTATGAAGGATGGCATGTTTATAAAGCACTGGTACCCTACACTTAAACACCATAGAGAATATCCCAGGCATTCATCCTGTATTAGTTAGGTTACTTCTTCCTAGGGAATATTTGCATGGTTATGGATTGCAGAGAGTAGGAGTCATTGAGAAATATTCCATTTCAGTCAGGAGAACACAAGTACTTCAGATTCATTTTCAGCATACAACTAGGAAAATTGTACTGAGATATTTTTTGATTAATAGAGATAAAGTAGGAATTGCATGTAGAGTATGTAAACATACCTTTTAGATGCAGATAATGCCATTAATATCAACAAATGAATTATGTATGATGATAACAAACTATAAACAAACTGAGCTCAGCTTACATCTCCAGCACATGTAGTCACAAAAAAGATGGTGCAAAGGAAACAAATAAGTTCTGAAAAGCTTAACAAATAAAAGGAAAATGTAACTCTATAAGGGCCCAAATAAAAAAAATGGTGCATAGGAATGGAGAATAGGAATGCATATTGGGAATATGAATGTCTTTTCCAATAACATCTATTTTTTGGAATGGGTATAAGCTCATTTTAGAGGCAAAATGGGAATATGTATTCCTATTCCCATTCAAATTGACGAACCAAACGGAAAATAGAAAATGTATTCCAAATTTTCTATTCCTAATCCAGCAACCAAACGGGCCCTAAGTGCACCTCAAAACCCAGTCACAATATTAGCAGATTTAGATCACGATGCTGGAGCTATAAACACACATAATGAAGAAGAGCAACTGAAAACAGGGAAGTATGTAGAAGATCAAGACATTCCTCATCACACCTATATGTAGTATGCAGCACTGTTCTGCCTTATTTATCTTCTTGATAAGTTTTTTGCTTGCCAAAGGGTACCACCAGAGAAAATGAGGAAGTTCGTGCTAGCAAGTGGTGTTGACGCCTACAAGCCTGCAATGTATTATTGGCTCTATTTGGATACTCTCACCATAGGTGGTACAAAACCACTTCAGAGGGCAACGTACAATTAGAGTCTGTATCAAATTATCAATACAATAAGGGTCCCTACAAGGGCTTGTGTTGCCATTTTTAGGTCCAGGTAGAGGTCAAGGCCATCCTATACTTGGGGTTAAGGTTGAGGTCGACCTTGACCCTCTAGGTTGCACCTTACCTAGTGGAAAACAAAGATTTTCCTAGTTCACATTTGCTAGTTTTCGGAGGTTCAAATTAGAAATCAGGTCATTATGAGCTTCCGATCAGTAGTAAGTTAGTTATTTGGGATCCTTCCTCCACTTATCTTCATGGTGCATTCAATCTTACACTTCCTTTTATATATTTAATTTATACATATCTCATATTATACATCACATCTATGTCACATTTGGTAATCAATAAAAGGGGTCATCGAACTTGCAAAGTTGAGGTCTTGTGTTTTTGCCCTTCCTTCTTAGTGGCACTTGTATGATCTACTTTTTGGGAAAGGATTCCCCTCTTGCTTGATTCTACATGTAAAGGGAATGTATCGCATCCTCACCATCACATTTTGGTGAACTCGTACCTTTCACACATTTGATAGAATGGTTAGATTGTGCATTCTTTATTTATATAGAAAATAACAAAAATATTTCATCCAGTGATTAGATTTATCTTCATATCTTGCATTTCCTGCTTTCATTTACATGTTCTTACATTATAAAAGAGAAAAATGCAAATGCACTTGCTTTTCGACGGTTCAGTTTGCTTTAAAAAATGTATGACTTCTTTTATGAGTACTTGGATGATCCATTCATTACACATGATGATAGGTATTTCTAAGGTGTCTAGTAGTGAAGATGTTGTTATGTTGGATGCGATCTCTCATAGTCCCATCTCTACTTTATCCTCCTATACATATTTTCAACCAAACCTTTGCCACAAACTTCTCCCTTAGATTCCCTTGAGTTATTTTGTGCATACAAATAAGTTAATACACATCAAATTGGTTAGCTCTCATATTTTTGGAGATTTATGTCATGTTGTGTAAGCTGTATAAAAACCTTCTCCCAATATGTATATGGTTGCCATTAGCCCACAAAATAATTTTGAGAAACTTGTACATATTTGGCCGTAATGATTACTTAGTGAAATTCTCTGCTTACCTTCCTAGTGAATATTCAACTTTATATATTGATGCTCCTTTATATTTGCTGAGAAAGTATATATTGTGGTATCACGATGCTCTTGTTTGTCATTCACTTGATTCTTAATGAGTCATCTTCTTTAATCATTGATGAATCCTGAGCCTCATATAGATTAGTTGTTTGACTATAAAAGATAGTTAATACCAGTCACTCATATTAAATATTTTTTAACTAATTTATCTTAGTGCCTTTATGTATAATTTTGCAATTTTGTCTCTTTAGAAACTTCACAAAATTGAAGAACTTGGTTTTTATGATGTGAAAAGGTTGGGGACATTATTAACTCTGTATTCAAATTTGTTTAGTTAGTTTAGTTTCTTTCTATTCTGTCTTTGGTTTTTGGTTGTTTCCATTATAGAATGCTTTTGAAATTGCTTACTTAAGGGGTAATTTCCTCCTTTGTTAATATTGAATATCAATTCAATCATCTTTTCATGGTATTAGAGTAGAGGTTGGTTTGTGACTATTTTGTCCAATAAAATTTGAAGTTTAATTATCTAGAAATTTTGGCTTATTTTTTGAAAACATGGAATCTTTTTTTCTCCTGTTCTGTTATAGAATAAAACATGCGGTTTTCCAGGCAAGAGCCTACAACGCAATGGTAAATTGTTACCATCTTATTTGGGAGGTATTGGGTTCTAATCTACTTGGATAAAAATAATTAATCATAACAATGGTAATAAATGAATAATAAATAATCCAGGCTTTTGCTGACTACCTATCAAAAATAAAATGTTGTTTTCCTCGAACATTTTGGTATGAAAATTTCAGAAATTCTTTTGTTCCAATTTTGCTAACGAAGTTGAGGGTTTTTAGTTTTTGCCATTTTGGTATTTTTAAAAGAAAAATTGTCTTTTCTGCAAATTAATAACTGTTAATTCAACCAAAACAATGAAGATTTTTCTAGATTAACAAGGTTTCTCTTCTCTTGTGATTGAGAATTGCTGGTTTTTCTGATGTAAAAGGGATATGCAGATTTTCTTTACCCAAAATTGTGATTTTTTAGATCTAAGAGGGTATGCATGGTGGGTTTTGAATGGTTGCCCCCCAAAAATGTGGTGGATTTTGCATGATTTTCCCCAAAATTCATGGTTGTTATTTGAAGTATTTTGATCTTATGCTAACTCTGCAAACCTGAAACTGAAAATATATATACTGCGACCACATCTGCAAACAAAGTTTGACAAAATATCTCAATGTGAAAAGGTGAAAAATTTGGGCCAAATCCATTAGGGATATGACAAATATACAACTGATGTTTGTTTAATAATATCTTATTCTGAATGAAATATCAACCAATTAGTGCTATCTATACTTGGGTTATTTTCATGTAGAGTCTACCACCTGTTGATGTGAGTTTTGTTCCACTGCAACATGTAGAATCAAATCCCTGATGTTTCGAGGAGAAACACCAAATACTCAATCTTCACTTTTAGATTGGTATCCTGCTGATATGGTGGTACATATTTTAACAGTTAGGTGAACCTCTCCCAGTACTTATGTACTGACATATCTCCTTGTTTTAAGTTTTGGAAGTCTAAAAGCTTCTGATCATAAAAGGTTTGAGGCAGCCAGTGGTTCTAGAAAATGTTCACAAATTTCTCCCAGGTGATGTCAGTGGTTTTTATGTTCTGCTCAACTTTGGTGTTTCCCTACCAGGTTGCAGCTTCTTTGGTGAAATGATATAATCCCCAAACTACTTTTGAGGTTTCAGAGAAATTTCTAATTTCAAAATATTGTTCCATCTCAGTTAACCAAGCTTCTGCTTCCTCCCTGGACTCAGAACTAGAAAACTTGGGTGGTTTTATTTTCTTAATGTCTGTTGACAAATCAGCCACTATTTCTTGCTTCGTTTGTTTTTCTGATTGCTTAGGAGAGGAGGTTTTGTTATGCTCAGAGACTTCTATCTCCGCTCTGGGAGGTGGTGAGGATTGAGTTTCCTTGTGGTTCTACACCATCTGGGCTGCCAGTTCATTCATTCTTCTTTCCATGTTTTCTAGCTTCAGTTGCATTTCTTGCAAGATCTGAAGTAACAAGTCATTAGAAGATTGGGTGTTTTCACGAATTATTTCTTGATCTACAATGTTCTCATTGTTCTTCATTTTATATTTTTTGTTCCCACTTGTTAATTTACAAATTGTGTCAATTAAGTGGAGAAAGGAAGAAATTTTCACAGAAAGAAAGAGTCTTGCAAACACATGAATCTCAAGAATTAATAACTTATTTTAACTTAATACTTCGTTGCTTCACTTAGAGCAACCTTATTTACAAAATTTCCTCTATTGAGGATGTTTACATCAAAGTTAATTAATCTTGCTTTGCAACACTTGATTTTGGCTCAAATTGGTACATGTCTCACACCATCCAGGATCTATGGAATTGTAAAAGAGAATTGCTCTGTCGAGCGTTCTAGTTTTGGATCAACTTGTTTCTGTATGCTACTTTGCTAGCAGGAGTCCACTTGACTTTTTCTTTCATTATCCGTTGTATTGCCTGGTTTAGAGTTTTGTTGTATTAAGGCGTGGAACAATAGGTGTAGTCATATTTGGGCATATTTGTAATTAAATAAGGAGAGATGCAGTGTCAAATCTTCTTGCAGGGTGTTTTACGTGCTTGCATCCTGTGCAATCAGTCCAGAACTTTCAGGTTTCATAGAAGGTGGGGTGCCCTAGGTTCAGTGTTGAACCCAACGCTCTGATACCATAAGTAACAAATAAATTTTCATAACCAATTTAAAACACCTAATAATTTGATTTAATAAGTAACTGATTCCATTTCACATGACAATGACTTCTATTAACTATGATAAAGTAATTGCTTTCTAATCTAACTGTAATTCATGTTTAGCTGATATAACGAGCTAAATAAATAAATGCAATGCTAACATTTTAACCATTTCTAACTAATAACATATTTAGCTGAAAATAAAGTAACGACTGATTTCTATATCAACTAATATATTCATTTCAATTATGGTATTAGAAAACTAAACTATCTAATTATTCTACTAAGGATTAAAGGTAAAAGTGTAAAGAAACATACAACAATAACGGAGGAAACCTTTATCTTGTTGTTCAAGCCTCGACATTGGTGAGAGGAGAAGCATTGACATAGGCTTAACCTCCCAACCTCGGACCATACTTATCCCCACACATTCTAACGTAGTAGAATGATCCTCCCTACCTCGGGATCGGGCTTGGGATGTTTTTAAGTCCAGCTATCTGAGGTATCCGGTGGTTTGAGTGTCCCATCAATTATACCTATATAATTGACGTCTATGGACAAACAAATGATCTCAAGATTGGTACATATGCCTATAACTACCTTGGCCAAGGATTTCGGTTGGGTTCGTGAACCCGATCACCACCACTCGACTTGACAACAGATTTCACTATCAGGACATATGCATGAGCTATTAAGTGTTTTCATTACATAGTTATTCATATCTGATTATATTCTTGGTTCTTGCAGGTTATTTCCACCTCTTCACCATTCAGGGCTTCTTTGTCGGTGAATCCTAGGTGCTTGAAAGATTATAACCATTCTATTTAATTTACACCTCTCCACCATTCATGGCTTCTTTGCCAGTGAATTCCTCGGTGTTACAAATACTCTGAATATGTTTGGAAAGTTGTGCTAACACATGCATTAATATTGATTCATGCAATTCAATTAAGTTTTCTATCATTTGAATTCATAAATGAGACAATCTCAAGGATACTCGATATAATTCAGAAAGGATCCCAATGTATTAGCAAGATACCAGACTACATGTAATTTTGACTATGGATAAAAGGATGGAGGCTATGCATCAATAATACACTATTAATTCAGTCTACTATTTATACTGTATAGCAGCAACACTATTTTCAATTGTAACGTACCAAGTAAAGCATTGATTTCTTGGTATAATATTCAGAAAAGAAAGTAAGGAAAGCCAACTATAATCGGTTTAGATTTAGCAAGAAAAACACATGACCTGCAAATTGTATTGGATTCTTCTTTCCACGGTCGGAATTCTTGATTACCCGCTGTAAATCACTTTCCTTAGAATTCCTATCGTTGGTAGAACTAAAGGAAGAAGAGAAGAATTGGAAATAAGAATTACTGGATGGTTATATTTTTGAGAACGTCCCAACTCAGCTTGGTAAGAAAACATAGCAAAAGGTAAGGAGAGAAAGAAAAATGTAGAAAGGAAAAGAAAGTTGTCTCCCAAATCGATTCGTGGCATTCTTTTAATGGTTGGCCGTGACTTCTTGGCTACCATCGGTTATCAAGAAGACTAATCAAATACATCATAAATTTGAATTTGAAAAGGAGAGAAATAAAGAGGGAAAAGAAATAAGGAGTTGAAGAGTTTTAAACTTATTTTATTGTTATGATATGTTCTTATATATGTTCACATAATTATATTGACGAGGTGACATCATTAGATTATATTATTATAATTTATTGGTGCCATTTCATTTTTATATTTACGTGTTCGTATTTAAGTGTTTATTATAATGATAAAATAAGAAAATTTAAAAATAAATCTCTAAGGTATGAATTATATTTTAATTTAGATTACTTTATGTTTTTATTATATTGTTTTTCTCTAATAGCTCATGCGGTCCCATGATGTAACCTGTGGTCAAGTTCTCATATCCTTTCCAAGGGATTCTTAGATCATACCTGCCAATCCTAATGACTGAACCAAACGACCATCCCATTTTGATGGTCCCGTTTAGCAATGCTTCCCCTCTCTTCAGTATTCTCCTGTAATCACCCAAGCAAAACATTCTTGCCAACACATTAATTCAAAAATATATATTGATCGTTAATTCAAATCAAACAACTACTAATCATCTAATAACAGTTATAGGTTACTAGTTATTTCATCAATGTCTATAATAACTAACTCATTTCACATGATCATGGAAGGATATAATTTGTTATCAGTTGGTACAACGTATATAAATAACTAACTTGTTTCACATGATCAAGAAGAGAAATAATCTGTTACAGTTGATACAATGTATATAAATAGCTAACTCATTTCACATGATTAGGGAAAGAAATAATTCGTTAAACCCACAGTTATGATCAAATTTGAAGTTAGGGCAAAATTTGGGATGTAACATATTTTGTCATTGATGTCAAAGCCATTGACTTACTAATTTATGTAAGTTGCCAAATCATTTGAAGGATGTGGTGTTGAGAAAAGAAAAGGTTGGTAAAGACAAATAATGAAATGAAGAAGTAATGTTAAGTGTTTTAGCTTAAATGGGCAATTGGTGAAGGTAATATTGAATTGATTGTTTTACATGATTTGATGAAGAGTTAGAAAGATATACAAGTCAAATATATTGGTTGGTAAGAAAGGTTTGATGTTGTGAAGTGAAAAGACAAAGAATAAGTGCATTATTGAGTTGGAAATGGTGGTCAATAAGCCAAAATATTGTTCGGTGGATGTTTGATGCAAAGGTAAGGGTTTATCAAGCACAATCCTAAGTTATGCTGACACCAATCCAACTGGATTGACCATTCACCCAAACTTCTACACCTTAATACAAGAATAACACTAATGGACCATTACTAATCCATTCAACTTCACACTTGGCAAACTTGACTCATTACCCATAAATGGTGGATTCACACATTTCAGATCTATCAGCATGTCAAGGGGTTCAATACAACACCAAAACCAAGGAATCATGGCCTAACAACAATCCAAACACAATTTTTGTTACCCTGTCCTAATAATGCAGCAATAAGGCTAGTAGCCCTTCCAAAGGCAATTTGTGTCACAAGTACAAATTTCTCCAAAGGACCCTAGGAACAAATCAGCATTCCAAATACCCTTTATTGAGTTTGTCATACCCCCAAAAGGACAAGTTCTGAAGTCACTTTTTGGCCTTCCAAAACAGCAATGCTTAATAGGCCTAATTGCCCCAATTAGGTCACCTTAACAAAGGAAGTACTAAAAATTCAATGAAATGAACCAAACCAATGCATGAGATGGTTAGGTTAGGACAAGGAAAGACAGATTCCAAGGTTTCATCCATTGGCTCAGACCCCAAGGCATGCAAATCAGCAAATCTCATAATGCAGCAGAGTTGTCACATGGTAATGCCAACTCATCCTTGCTGGTGCAATACGGCCACCATCTGCTCCTGTCTTGAAACCCCCAAAATCTTATAGTACACTTGGCAACCTCCCATTCCACAGAAAATCAGATTTTTCCAACTGTGGAAATGGGAGAAATTGTCATTTTCCTTGAAAACCCTAGGTTGTTAGGGTTTGTGAGCAGTCTTCACAAAATCTCTTATATCTCCAATCTCCCAGCGATTTAAGAGCTTAAAGTAGGCTCATTAGAATGGTAATTCAACAATCTTCAATAAAATCTGACTCTCCAACCACCCTATTCCGTACAGTCCGTACAATGAACAAGAAAACAGTGTTTTTGCAGGAAAAACAATGGTTTTTTATTGATTTCAAAGCAAAATATTACAATGTATGTCTTCCACCCCTTTGTAAGGGCTTATGAAGACCTTCCTCCAACTGGTCCAATCGAATTTTGAAGGTTGTGACCGTTGGAGGGAACCATTTCAAACAAAAATCATTATTTTATTGTAAATGTTGCATTATTGCTATTGTTATGCAACTTATTTTGTTTTTATGACTTTATCATGACTTCTAAAAGATTCTAACACCTCCTAAGACTTCTAACAAGACCCTAGGAGACTACTAGACCCCTGTGACCTCATGAAACAACTAGTTTATAGAAATACCAAAAGTTGTTCAAGGGTTCACACAATAGGATCATAATGCAAGAAAGCCTAAAAATAACCAAATATGCTAGAATCAGGTTTGAAAAGGCCTAGAAGATTGTAGACAGAGATTAAGGTTGAATCTACGAGTAACCATAACAGAGACAACCTTTAGTGTACAAAAGGAAAAAGCTAAATTAACCAGGAGTGCTATGCTAGAGAATAAGCATCTAAGAAAGAAGAAGACAAGAAGATTGATGAAGGACTTGTATTACTTGCGAAAAGAGAACCTAAAGATAGGAGAGCTTTTGTTTTTTGGACTTGTACATAAGTTGGTCATTTTTCATCTCAATGTCCTTAAAGAGAAAAGGAAACAAAGCCTAGAAAGCCTTGTAAGTCAAATATTACAAAAGATTTCTTCTTTGTTGACAACGATGATGAATTTGATTTTAAGATGATACATTTCTTAGAGAGTGATGATGAGGATGATGAAATTGGATTTGTTGTTATTAAAGAAGAAAGTCTTGAGAAAGAAGAGATAAAAGAAGTAAAAGAGGAAAAAGTTTTAGTATCTCATGTAGAGAACAAAGAGTTTGATTTGATCATGGACAATGTATGCTCTCATCATATGATAGGAGATGTGAACAAATTTGTTGAGTTTAACAGTTATGATGAAGTAGATAGAGTCGAAAATAATGCACCTTGTCCTATTAAGGGAAAATGATCTATTACTTTTGAAGGGAAAACTAACACCGAGGATGTCTATTTTGTTGATAGACTAAAACATAATCTTCTAAGTGTTGGACAACTTGTGGATAAGGGATATCAGTTGCAATTCATAGAGAAGACTTGTGTGATCAAGGACAAATATGGTAAGTTGGTTGGTACATGTACAAGAACTAGAGGTAATGTTTTTCAAGTGAGTCCTACTAAGATGAGATGTTTGGTAACAAAAGTTGATGACAGTTGGTTATGGCATAAGAGATCTTGTGACATTAACTTTGGTAACATTGTAAATATAAGTACTACACATAAAGTTAGAGATTTGCCTAAGATTGTGAAACCTTTAAACATGGTTTGCAAGGGATGTGTTATGGCAAAATAGAAAAAGAGTTCATTTCCAAGAAAGATGTTTACTACTTAGGTAAAATTGGAGATTGTACACACAGATTTGAGTGGTTTTGCATGAACGAGAGCATTCTTTGGTAAAAGGTATTTTATGCTTTTAATTGATGATTTTACAAGAATGATATGGGTAGCTTTTTTTAGACAAAAGTTTGAAGCTTTTGAGAAATTCAAGTTATTCAAGAATAAAGTTGAGAATGAATTAGGATTGAAGATAAAATGTTTAACATCAGAATGGAGACAACTTTCAACCTCTAAGACACCACAATAGAATGGGATAGCAGAAAGGAGAAACAAATCAATAATTGAGGCAAGTAGAGCTATGATGTTTGAAAATAATGTATCACATACTTTTTGGAGAGAAGCAGTGAACACCATAGTATACACAATGAACATAGTACAGATTAGGCAAGGTACTGGTAAGACACACTATGAACTATGGTTTGGACATACACCTACTATAAAATACTTTAGAATTTTTGGAAGTAAGCATTATATCAAAAGAAAAGATGATGTTGGAAAGTTTGATCCTAGAAGTGATGAAGATATGTTTTTTTAGATATTCTTTAAAGAGAGAGTCATATAGATATTTTAATTAGATGTTGAGAACTATTGTTGAAAGTACTCATGTGAAAGTTGATGAAAAGTTCAGAATTCAGGAAAGGATACTTGATTATGTCAGATGAAAATACTATTAAGAGGCCTAACAATCAGAATGTTGTGCAAGAACTATTTTGTGACATTGAGAATGATTTGCAGGTAGAAGAACCTAAAGAAGAACTGAGATCAAAACCTAGAACGAAAATAATAGAGCAACGAAGACCTAGATATGTTACAAGAAATCACCTTGTACATCAGATCATTGGAAGTGCAAACAAGAGAGTGATGACAAGAAATAAGGTATGTGAAGAATTATGTTTTATATCTCAAGTTGAACTTAATAATGTAGATGAAGCTTGTAAAGATGACCTTTGAATAAAGTCTATGAAGGATGATCTTGAGAAAATTGAAAAGAACAAGACATGAGAATTGGTCCCTAGACGTAAAGACAAGAACATAGTTGGCACAAAGTGGGTATATAGAAAGAAGATGAATTAACAAGGAGAAGTGGTAAGAAATAAAGCAAGGTTAGTATGCAAAGGTCATTCACAAAAGAAGGAAACGTCTTGGAGGAAACTTTTCCTATCGTTGCTAGACTTGAAGCAGTGAGAATGTTTTTGGCATATGTAGCTAACAAGAATTTTAAGGTTTATGAGATGGATGTAAAGTCAACTTTTCTTAATGGAGAACTAGAGGAAGAAGTTTACATTGAACAACTTGATGACTTTCCAGTAACAAAAGAGAGACATGGTTTGCAGATTGAAGAAAGCATTGCATGGATTGAAGCAAACATCTAGAGCTTGGTATCCAAGAATAGATAAGCATTTTCAAAATTTGGGATTCAAGAAAGGTAATGTGAACAGTAACATGTATTAAAGGAATAATGAAGATGGTTTACTAATTATTGTAGTCTTTTTGTTGATGACATTATTTTTGGAGGAGTTGATGAAGCTAGTTAGAAATTTTCATAAGAAATAAAGAATGAATTTGAAATGAGTATGATTGGTGAGATGTAGTATTTTTTTGGGATTGCAAATAACTCATAATAAGGATGGCATTCTCATATCATAGATTAAATATCTTGAGGACTTGTTGACAAAGCTTGGTTTGGAGAATAGTAAACCAGTTGGAACACCTATGGTTACAAGATGCAAATTATCAAGCAAGGATGAGTCTCCTAGTGCAATACAAACAAGATACAAATCTATGACAGGAGGATTGCAATATTTGAATCATACAAGACTAGGTAGAACTAATGCAGTTGGAATTGTGGCAAGATTCCAGGCAAATCTTAAAGAGATATATTTGACACCAGTAAAGAGGATATTTAGATATTTGAAGAGAACATCAGATTATGGTTTATGGTATGACAGATCACATGATTTTACTTTGTGTGAATACACAGATGCAGATTGGGCAGGAAATGTTGATGATATAAAAAGTACAACTGGTGAAGCATTCTTCTTGGGAGGAGATTGCTTTCATGGCTAAGTAAGAAATAAAATTACATATCACAATGTAAAACAGAAGCAGAGTATGTTGCAACAGCAAACAACAATAATCAAATTATTTGGATGAAACAAATGTTGCAAGACATTGGCATTGAATTTCTGGAACCTAGTATCATTCATTGTGATAATACAAGCACAATCAATATGTTAAATAATCCAGTGTTAATTTGAAGGCTAAGCACATTGTGATAAAATACCATTTCTTGAGAGAGAAGGTAGTAGAGAAGGAAATCGGATTGGAATATATCAGCACAAAGGAACAAATTGGGTGTTTGGGTGAGGGGGAGACATTGGCGTGATGTCTTTGTTTACGAGGTAGTGCTAAGTCTGCTGGTCGATATAATAGACTCTAGAGAAAGTTCTATTGAGAAGATCAATGACTGCATCCAAGTTGTTCGCGTGGCAGTTGCAAATCGTATCCTAGATTTAGAAATTTGGAAGCTGGTCAGTATTCTGAGTTTGTTTTTAAACAGTGCCAACTTTTCTTCCAATGATGATGACTAAGATTTTGATGTGCTAGAGTCCTCTTTTCATCATGGGAGGAAGGAAAGAAGGAATATTTTTTATAGACAATGCATGGGAAGTCTTCATAATTGGTATCATTACAAATAATCTAGTCCTATTCTGTAAACTCATGGACTCAGATGACAGTTGGATGTCTGCTGTAGTTCTGTCAAGTGTGTGGAGTTGGGGAAGGCGTTGGTTGTGCTTTACATCTCGCTCGTAGTTTGAGTATTCTGTGCTTGGAGAATAGTTTTGCTGATCAACTCAAGACTCAGATCCTTCAATGTGCTATAGATAGACATGCAAAATTCATAGATTGATTGGTACTGAAAATAATAACAGTTAAGTGTGTAGTTGTTGAATCATTGTTGGATTGTTAAGCTGTGCATTATAAGATTGAGAGTATTAGGTGTTGCTTGCTTGATTATTACTATGAAGTGGAGTATCCACTGCAACTCACAAACAAAATTCAGTGTTCTTCTTGCTACAGACAGTGCATAGACATCTTCAAGTTTTTCTCATGAACTATGATTACCTAATTATTTCTTTTAATACTCCTGAAGTATTTGAGTACTACTATGTCTTTGAAGGATGTGTAAAGGTATTTATATGACATTTTTGTAGATAGTTTGTATCTGAGTGAGTCAAATGTCAAGGACAATATAATTTTATTAGAGAGAATATTCTCATTTTTAAATGGAGTGACACATAGTTACCTTGGTAGAAGGATCAAATTGGAGATTGGAAGAGAACCAATACTAAGAAGAAAGAAGGAAGTAGAAGGATGTTGATTTGCCCAAAAATTAAAAGTGATATAGATTTTTAATACTTGTAAGGTATTGTAAGATACTTTAGAAAGAATCATGTAACATTTGATACAAAAATGTTTAAACGATATAAGAGTGGGTATTTTACATTGTTGGGGGGATTAATAACCAATGATTCGTTCACACTTGAACCATATTTAGAGAGGAGATGTTAGAGAAGAGATGGTATTTGAGTTCAAATTTGAACCATCCTTAGGGAGGGGATGATTCAAAAGAGGAAAGGAAGTTTGTATGCTACCAAATATTGTGTAGTATTCTTGACAGTAGCTCCAAAGACGTTTTGAGTAGGATTCATTAGTTATCTGATGATCATGCAAGGCTGTTGAAGTGAATATCTTTGAAGATCGAGTGTCATTCTATAACAAGAGGAAGCTTGGCATTTCATTAGATGCAACCTTGGGTCAAAGAGAGGGAGTGTGACACTCTTCTAGAGGAAACCTTCAATGAAAAGGTCGAAAGATTGATGCATGTACTTGGAGCTTCAAATAGAAACCACATTATCATAAATGTAGGTGTCACCAAGCCCAGGGATAAATCCATAGTTTATTAAATTCACTCATATTACTATGAAATCAAACAAGTACATTTATGTACAAGAAACTACTGCTGCGACTATTAATGTGAAACTAGAACAAAGAGATTTGTTAGAAGATCTGCCAAATGGACTTTTAATCATAGTGATTCAGAGGGAGTAGACCATGGAGATGGGCTTTAGGCAAGATACATTATCTCTAATTATGGACTCCTGATACTCTCACCAAGTCTCATACCGAAGTAGAGTTTGTGCATTTGGAGGCTAGCTTTGAGTCATGCAGAATGTAGCCCTTGATGAGCAAGAGTCTCAACATCAGTGATTTCTTGAAATGTACTTTATTGCATTCTTCTTTGTGAGAGAGAAGCTTCAAGTGGAAACCTTGTTCCACCCTTTGGGAGTAGTTTTGATGAGTACACCCTCTAATATGATTAATGGTGGATGTCATGTGTGTGATGCCATGACAAAACCATGTGAGAGAATCTGTGTAAACTATTTTGTCATATGTGTGACTATGACTTAATGTGTCCATTGTGTACATTACTGAAAGGTGATGATCTTTCAGATAATATGCACATGTATTCAATATTCTAAGGTGACGGCTTTACGATGTTCACTATCATGATGAATATAATGGTGACTTGATATTCATGGGTATCTCTTGATAGTTAATATCTCTTGGACTTTTGATAGATATCATGCTGACTTGATATTGAGTGTGTCGATATGTTCTCAATGAAATAATCATGGTGGATATTATGTGACGTAATATCTGTGGGCATGCCATAATATGTTATGACAAATATCATGCGACGTGATGTTAGTGCACATACCATAACTAGGATATACAAATGTCACGTGACTTGATATTTTGTATACTCCTTTACATCACGTGTTAAGTGATGATGTCTAAGTCAGTTCATACTTAGTCATCTTCTCTAGCTAAGAGGGAGTGTTAAGATATGGTAGCGTCAGTCATAATTCAAGGATTGACTTGATAAACTGTATACATATGTGTGTGCATGTATGTATACCAGTTCATCATATGAACTGGTATACATGCATACACACACACACATAATCAAAATTATTATTGCAATCAACAAAATAATCCTTGCAATTGACCAAATTATCATCATCAAACAAAGTATGAATTCTGAATCATTCATTCTCTTGGATCATGTTCAATCTAGTAAACAAATCGTGGTTATGATAATTACTTTATCCAGATCGAAGTTTTCTCATGATTAGTTTAACCTAATCATACCAGATTAGGATTGGGTTCTTTTATAATGCTCTTTAATATATATCGTGTCTCTTGATGAAGAGACATATGGTCTATAAACTTAATTATCTATAATTGTGTTCCTTGGAGTAAATATAAATAAGGATCCAAACAAGAGATATGACCATCAAAATCAATAAATGGTTCTATTTCTACATTAAACATCAGACCAAGCATCTGAAATAAATTGCAGTAATACTTATCTCTCAATTGATAGTTATATGATTCATATCTGTAGTGACCTATTATTACTTGCAAAACCAAAGATCAAATCAGTATTATCACAGTTTGATTATAAGTTTGATAGTCATTTACATAATTGACAAGTACCATAGGCTCATACACTTATTAAAATGGAGTTCTTCTTTGTAATGCAAAGATTCCACCCTCAAAAGGAACACCAAGCAATGCATTTCCTCATGTTCGGTGGTGTCATGTATCCTACACTTCTTTGTTGCTACAGGTTGAGTCAAATCGCATGGATGCCACCTCTTGTTCAAATTAAACCAAATAGGAAGAACATCCACCTACCTATCCATTGAGAAACCTTTTCTTCTTTTATGATTTTTTTGGGGTTTTTTCTCAAATTTTGACTTGTTTTTTAATTTTATTTTTGGTTTTAAAGAGATCTCCTATCTCAAATATACTTGAGAGCTCACTCCTATTGATAATTTCATGAATGAACTTTGTTCATGGCCTCCTAGTGCCAATTTCTGGTGATGTGAGTTTTTGTTCCATTACAACATGTAGAATCAAATTCTTGATGTTTCAAGGAGAAACACCAAACACTCAATCCTCTCTTGATATAAGGTTATCTCTCATGCTAAGCTTGCAAAATAATATCATGAAATGATTTCAAGGTTCCTTCTTAATCGTGGACCTTACTTAGTTTTATGATGTGATATGTTGGTTATCACAAAGGGACTTACGCTATTCGTTCAAGGAGTATCAACTCTTGCACTTCTAAAGATTCTTCTTCGCAATGTGCAATGATAATATAACTTCTTATTTTCCAATTTTTTCACTTCAACTCCAACTCCAACTTATATGTTCTACTTCTTCTACTTCTACTTCTACTTTTAAGTACGAATGAAAGGAATCATGGATGACTTGGACGCTACTAGATGTAATCTTACCAACGACTCAACCCACTTAGTGCAAGCTTCTAAGGAACACTCGAATGGTTTTCATATTGACATCTCTTCAATCCGATCAAATGGATGCAAACTAAAGAAGATTAAATATCAATTGAAGTTAAGTGTGTTCAATCATTGTATTACTACACAAGGCACCCTTACCATTAGCAAGAGGCCAGTGGCCCAGATTTGTTCAAATCAAACAAGTCACCATCCGCAACAACTTCCATTCAACTAACCTAATTCAACATGAAAATAAATCTACTCCAAGTGAAAGATTGAGGAAACCATGCAATACTACAAAGCAATATTGAGTACTCCACCATGAAGAATCAACAACGAATTATCCGCTAGTTTGAAAGCATCATAGCAACAACTTCATCAAGTCTCTCCCTTAGCTAACCTACTCAACTCCTAGCTTTCTACTCTTGCCTCCCAAACTAATTCCCATAGCCCATCCATTACAAAGGAGAAGGCCTTGGCCTTTTATAGTAGCTACATTAAAAAAAGGGCCAAGATAGATTCAAGATCAAGGGCCAAGATTTCTTCCCACAAACCCTTATTAGGTTTGCCTAATTTACATCCAATTTCATGAAGACACTAATTCATGGGCCAATAAGAAAATTACAATGATTTTTCTAACGAATGAGAAAATTGAACACTTGGCATGTTGTGATTAACTGTGATTGAAAATTTGAAATAGAAATTTTTTAACTGGAGTAGGCAAACAACTGCCACCTCATCATCCTTATCCTGTGCTTGTAGTCTTGGCTTGTAGAAGATGTTTGCTAAAATTGCAAAAGTATCTCTCAACATTTGAAATTTTCTCAAGCATTAACTTGAATACCTCACATCTTCGTGAATGTGTGAACTTGATCTTTCTTGATTCTCCTTGAATATGTCTTTATGTAACTGGATCTTATTTACTTTCCTAAATTTGCTATTGATTTCAATCTGAATTTGCGGGTTGATAGGTTGAACGCGGATCTATCCTTCTCACTTGAGTCCTCGGGCTTGAGCCATCCTCTTGCAGTATCTAGTTGAATTTGTGAGGTCATAATCATCACCTTGCCCTCTAGCTTAAATTCACCTTGCAAAACAATGCAAAAAAGCATTAAGTTTGTGAAAAATTCTTGAAATAAACTCACATTAATAATGAACAAAATTAATCCCATTTAGCATTAGGATTTATTTCTCTCACAACTCTCCAAATCTGCCCATTTGATTTGTCTTTCATTTAAATAAGGAAAATAAGGCTTAAGGGAAAAGAGTAAATTCCAAATTGGGAGGATTAATGTTGTGGAAATCCTAAGCGCCAAGGATTTCCCCTAAATTCACTTGGTGCTTGATTTCCTTTCATCCTTGGGCTGCGAAAATAATTCATGGCAGGCAGTTTTGGCGATTATAGACGGTAAGAGTTGGCTGGTGGAAATCCTTAGCATAAAGGATTTCCACCGGGGGAAATCCTTTGCATTAAGGATTTGCTCCAAATATGTTGTGGCCTTCCCTTGCCTTAAACCTTCGAAATTTCATCATTATTGCTCAATTTCATCATAACTCTACATCCTCTACCTCTAACACTTGCTTGAAATTCATTTCGGTGCAAACACAAAAAGGGAAAAATGTGGTGGACACATTGATGAAGATCCTTAGTGTTAAAAATTTTCACCAAGTACGATTTTCTCAAAATTTACCTCATTTCAACATTCCTTGGTGATTCCTCTTTCTATTTGTACTAATGATGTTGCCTTCATGGCATGGATCGGATTTTGAATGTCTTAGAGGATGGTGGATTTTTGGGTTTGGGAGGATTAATGTGGTGGAAATCCTTAGCACTAAGGATTTCCACCAAATTCACTTTTGCCACTTAAACTCCCAAAACTTGCAATTTTGCCACTTATGCCCATTTTTCACTAATTTTCGATTTGTTATGCCTTATCATGACCTTGAATCTCTTTTGGGTTGAGAAGAAGGGGGAAATCCTTAGCGTTAAGGATTTCCACTAGGGGGAATACTGGCGCTAAAGATTTCCACCAAATTCACTATGACTGTTTTCCTTAAGAAATATTATTGATTCCTTCTGTTCATCGTTTAGCATTGCATTGATTAGTTTGTCGCCGTAATAAGAATCCCTAACAACACTTGCACAACGCCTTGTCTTAAGGGAAAAATCTTGAGATTTTGGGAGAAAAGATAGCTAGGGAAAAATCAATTTTGCTCATAATCATTCTCCCAAGCATGTAAACCTTAACCATGTGGACCTAAAATTCTACCCTCCCACTTGGACTTAGGCTAAGAGAAATACCTCGGAGAAACACCAAAACTCCGGACAAACGCCAAACAAAAATTACTTCCTAGCAAGCCAAAATTGCTTAAACTTGCTCTCGGACTTGGAGACCTGAAACTGTTTCCTACTCAAGCCAGCCAAGAAAATGACTCCTACTTGCTAATGCACAAAGAGGGGGCTCCCATTTGCAATGAGTGATGGTGTGAAAGCCACACACCATCACAACACCACCTAAAGGCTCTAATGCTTATAAGGATTGATGGTGAAGTTAACCTTATCACTCCCCATGCCCAAGCTAAAGACTGAAAGATACCCCACCCGGTAACTGGAACAACTGTTGATGTTTGTTATCAATTTTATTTTACAGCGAATGCAAGGGATTGTTTTTGGGGTTTTTTGTAGTTTTTGATTTTTTGCGCTTTTATGTTTTGTTCTAGTTTTTTGGATTTTTGACAATAATGATTGCAAGAAAGCTAATCTCTATTAAATGCTGAATCTCTGATCTATATGACTGCAACTCTATTATAGAATTCAAAGCATAGATTTTATTGATTGAGATGAAGCAACAACATAAGAGTCCATACTAGGCAAAGGAATTGAAGTTGAGGTGATTTTGTGAAGCTAGGAGAAGTGATGATATTTAATTCATCGCTGCTCAGCTCTTAACAAATGACGTGAACTCTGCTACAGTTCAGTCAATGTTAGTTATGCCTGGAAGGGCCTGAGATTCATGCCGTACTGCATCAACGGGGACTTTGATAAATAAAGTGCTTCTTGTGCTATTCTGGAATTGTTCTTATGGCCCAATCTGTGGTGAACCAGCCTGTTATGTCCAGTGTGATTAGTCCGGGTCTTTCCTTGTTCTGATGCCAAAGCTGGACCCCAACTGCAATTTGAACTATGACAGAGTGGCTGAATATGGTGTGATCTGTGCATCCGTTTCCCTGAAGAAAACATACTTCACCTTCCTCATTTCACCTGTGAGCAACTTTGAGCCGGGCACTTCCTTAATCATTGCAAGTTCCCTGTGATGTGTATTATGACTATGATTGTTAGGAAAGAGGCAATCTGCAATTCATTTGCTTGGGAGTCCAAAATCCTCTTCCCACTTGCAATACGATGAACTTCCAAAAGGTATTTCTTCCTCCAATCACTGCGATACTGATTCCAACCTTCTGTGTGAGCTCTGCTGAGATTAGTGTCCCAGCTATGCTTCCAGGGGCTACATCCTGAACCAACATGTGATGCAAATCATCCAAAATGGAGTGCGCCTGCTATGCACATGACAATCAACCCAAATCACAAACTGTCTGATGCCCCATCCGCGCTGTTTGATCTCTAGATCTCTGCAGTTTTCCTCTTTCCATCAAAATACCAATCTCCTCCATTCCTCCAATCACTGCAAAGATTTTATTCATTAGTATAGTTTCTAGCCCTAGTCAAATCCATGCATTGCCATTCACGGGCCAAGTATGGAATCATTAAAATGTTTGCCTCTTTTGATTTTTCCATACTTAAAATGAAGGCTTATTAAAACCATTGGGCCCTCCCCGTTCAAGCACATTTGGCTTTATTTTAGAAATAAATAAAACCATGATTTACATAGCCAAGCCAAGGCTTATTTATTTTTGAATTCTTTTATTATTTTGAATAATGAACTATTAGTGGCCAAGGCCCCATTATTTAATTTAGTAAAGTGAATAGTAATTATTCACTTATAATTTAATTAACAAAGTGAATAGAATATGCACCTATTATAATTATTTAATTGAGTAAAGTGAATAGTAATTATTCACTTATAATTTAATTAACAAAGTGAATAGAATATGCACCTATTATAATTATTTTAGGACTCCACATGGGAAATATTTGATTATTTTCTTATGAATTAATAGATATAATCTGGAGCTCCAAATTGGCTCCCAGAGTCCCCATGCCTTACTTTGAATCGCCTGGTGAGTTCCCTGTCCAACCTTTTGGCCTACAAAAATTTGGTAATAGGCCAACCTACCACTTTGTTCATGTCGCCTAGATTGGGGACATTACAAAGAGTATTAAAACAGATCCTCCATTGCCCCTAAATGCTTGACTAATCCGGGTAGCACACTGACTCAAAAGCCCTCATTATTGGGTTATACCAAGATTGTTTACCCACCAAGCTTGAAATCTTTGTCAGATTTGCAGGGCTTATTGTTACCGCTAGACCTAATCGGCCTCCTTGAACCTTCTATTCCTTATCGTAAAACTGCACATTCCATAAAATTGGAATTAGATCCTTCATGTGGTTGTAAGTAATGCACTCACACAAGGGAACGATACTATTACTTTTTCTACATATCAGATTTGCAGGGCTTATTGTTATTCCCGGACTTAACCACCTCAGTTTTACTAAAGTAGTACTAGACAATACCATAGTTGGAAAACTCGCTAAATACTCAGTGAGTTTCAACACTTGACGAGTTTTTTAGCTCGGCGAGTTTGATTCCAAGTACTTGGCTGGGGCGAAAAAATTGCCGATTAATCGGCAAGTAATTGTTAGAAACTTGCAGTGACAGTAACCCGCGCGCTATGACGGCAATATAGGGCAAAAAGTCCATTTTTTTGCACGCCAGTTGCATTTGTGCACTCTAAAGTCTTGAGGTGTGGAGAGAAGAAGGTTTGGAGGCATTCTTAGGTGATTGCAAGTGATTCAAAGCGGATTTGAGTGGATTTGTAAAGGATTCTAACCGGTTTTAAAAGACAAATTTCTTTCTAGGTATGTTCTTTTTATCATAGTTGGAAAACTTTTTATGGTTTAAAAAAATGTTCTATTGTGTTTGTTGTTGCTTGTAAATGAATTCAAATCATTTAAAAGCATTTTAACTCTATGTTTGAATCATTTGAAAGCCATTCAGCTCTATGTTTGACAATTTTTTTTGAAGAATACATAAAATTTTCTAAAAACAAACCGTAGTTGTTCGTTTACTTTGTTTAGTAACTAGTTCATACTCATAGCTCTGAGTTTCTGCCAAGGTATTATTTAGTGGCTAATATTTGTAAATTGGCTAATCTTAGAATTTTTAAGCTAGTGATTTAGCTAATAATTTAAGATTTGATACAACCTAAATTGCCAGTTTTATAAAATTTAGTTCTAGAATATTTAAAATCGCTCAATAATTTATTTTATTAAAAAGTTTAAACTCAAATATTTGCCATAATATTTGTTACATGATTAAATTTGAGTCACCTAAATATAATATTATTGGATAAATTAAATTGAACTGACCAATAATTATCATAATTATTAGTTACTCTAGCGATATATCACCAATATTTAGTCTTCACTATTGATTTAAAGTATATGTAGCGATCCTCATAATATTCTACAAGGTAAAAAAATGTTCAATTTTGATTTGTAACATTCCATGGTGATTAATGAATTTACTATTCTTATTGAGATTCGTCAATATTTTATACAAAAACATTATGATTTGAAAATAATCGCCAATATCAACAATATTTAGAATAAAAAATTGAGAGATTCGTCAGCAAAAATAATTTTGTTTTTTCAAAAATATGAAATATTTGCCAATATTTTATATCTTTTTTTGGAGGCGGCTTTCTTAAAGTTTACCTTGGTTTCTACTTTTTAGTTCTAACTTTGTTTATTCATTTTTCTATAAATTTATGTGTAGTGCAGCGGTTAAGCATTAAAAGAGCATGACAAATCCGCAAGAAGAGTGGCCACAAACACCATGCCCATATGGATATATAGGCACTCGGCCTAGAAATGCAAGAGATAAGGCATGGCAGTATGCTTGTGAAGCTCCAAATGATGTTGGGAAGGTTATATGCATTCCATGTGAAAAAATTATTTCTCGAGGCATAAACCACTTCACATACCACCTTGCAGGCATAAAGAAACATGATTCAAATCCTTGTCTTAGGGTAACTGAAGAAGAAAAAAGATTCATCAATGCCCTACTTGCAGCTGCTGAAGAGAAAAATTGAATAGGCAAAGGGCGAAATTAGCTATGAGGGCAGCTATAGCTGAATCTCAAGGAGCTCTTTTTGATATGCAAGAAGAAGAAGATGCACTTGAGAACATACCGGGATCTCTTCATGGCCCATAGATCCGCAAATAAAATGCCTCTTTTCCCAGTTCCACTTCTTCTATGTTTCCTAGTTATTCATCACCATCCGCTTCAGGGATAGGGACTTATTTTGTGTTTAGGAACACAACTGGATCACAATCATCATTAGAGGGCACTGGATAGTACAAGGAGGTGCATGAGCAAAACTGATATTGCAGTAGTTGATTTTTGGTTTTTCAACAATATCTCAATGGATGCGGCTGATTGTTCCTATTGGTTGAATTTGGTGAATGCAATTTCAATATCGGGCGAAGAGTACAAGCCGCCTTCACGCAAGGATTTGAGTGGAACGTTAGTATTTTACTATTGAGTAATTGTAAATAATTGTGATTCACTTCAGTTCATTGTTATATTTTAGTTCTTAATTGTTATTTCCTAATTTTACTAGCACTTTATTACAGCTAATTTGTAGGTTGCTTGACCATGTGGTTGATAGGGCAAGAGTATTGATCGAAGACCAAAAGAAAGAGTGAAAGAAATATGGGTGCACTATTTTATCTGATGGGTGGACAGATGGAATAAGTAGAACCATTATTAATTTCTTGGTTTCTTGCAAAGATGATGTGGTGTTTTGGAAATCTGTTGATGCCTCCAACAATGGATAACATTGAGGACGAGGACGATGATGATTCAAGCTCAGAGGACGAGGCATTACTAGTGCCACATATAGGAGGAGATAGATCCTCTTCCAGGATGCCAAGCCAATTAGTAGGGATGTCAAGCAAGGAGGCACAGGCCCAGCCACAGACTTCACAGTCACGCAGCTCACGCCCAATCCCAGCTTTTTCGAGGACTAGACCCCCTCACTTTTGTGCTAGTGCAGATGGAAAGAGGAAGATGTGATTGTATTGATGTATTTAGTATTTACTTCTAGTTTGACAATTGAAACTATTTACCATTTTGCTTCCCACCATGAGCATTCTGCATGAGAATGTGATTTTGTACCCACTATGCATTTATATATATCTAAACTTTGCTTGTTTCTTTTGTGTTCTCTTTAATTAACTTATTAGATGCATTCTCATTAAATTTTGCACAAAAAATGTATTTTTAATTAAATTTTAGTGGTTTTTTTAGGTTCCTGAGTTTTTTTTTTTTTTTTAATCGCCGAGTTTTTCTTGATTAAACTTTTGGTGGACTTGGCGAGTTTTTGGCTTTGGTGAGTTTTCCAACTATGGAGAATACTTGTTAGATACACCCAATATAGTTTGCATTTGCAACATGAGACATAATTTGTCCCCTTGGCAAAAGAATTTGTTTGTAGATCTTGTAGTGGCTCTGGGTACCCCTCTATGCGCACTAAAATTAAAAATTAACTATCTTAACAAAAACAAATTTTCTCAATCCATGAAATGTAAGAAGTATGCGTATGGTTAGATTGTGTGTAAATTTCTACCATCAATGTTTCAGATCATACTCCATGATCCATCGTTAGGATGAGAGAGAGTTGAAGAATGTAAATGATGGATTGTAGACCAAGGCTCTAAAAAGGAAGAAGAGTGAGGGTGGGATGGAAGACATGCAAACCATGAGACGACACAAAAAAGAGAAAATAAGACAAGACATTGGCCAGAAAAGAAATCCACCCAGTCAACCCATCTCAGAAGCAATCAAGCTATAAACATAGAGAAACCAAAAAAATGAATGTAATGGAAGATGTACAAAAATAAGAACCCTACAAGAGAAAAAAGAAAAAGAAGCACAAAATAAGATGTACAAAATTAAAAATAAAGAGTAAAAATAATATAAATAAACAAACACAATAAACAGAGATGAAAATAAAGAATTAATTTAAATAAATGCCTAACAAGAATTTGAGAAGCGACAAATTAAAAATTAAAAAGAGTAACAAACAATATATTTTTATATCTATTTGTTTATATTTGTACAAATAATATCCTCTATTGCTGTTAGTTAAGTTTCTCTTTGCCTTTTGTTTTGACAAAAAAGAGCCACAAATTACTTATCTTGTTATTTTCCTTCTGTTCTTGTGTTTTGATTCTGTTTTTCTACTTCTTTTTTGTCCCTTCCCCGAGTTGGCCGTGACCATAGAAGTCTTGTAATATTTTCAATATCAATAAAATTTGGCCCTACTTTAAAAACGAAGTGGAATTGATTTTTATATAAATCATGTTTTTGTTTTCCTTCTGTATTCCTTTCTTTGTGTTTTCTTGTTATTTGTCATGCTTTCATGACTTTTTGTAAATCTATACATGTCAAATATTTATTTTCATCTTAATTTGTGTAATGATATTTTACAGGAACTAGGCTTGGAGACAGATGACAAGACAGCTCTTACTGGTTGGTGCCTTATACTATAATGCTGTATCCAAATTGTTTTGAAATCAATAAATAAAAGAAAGCGTTAATGATTACTTAATACTCATCAAACACATAGAAACATGTAATCTATTTGGAGTGTGTTTCAACTGTTTTTAACTCTCTCTCAGTGATTCATGAGAATATAAAGGGAAGATAATGAGTTCAATTATTGTCAAAGCCAGTAGTATACCTGTTTGTGTCGTGGTGGAATTCTTAGAGCCATGAAACACGCAATCATATAGGTTCCAATTGAACCACATGCTACAATGTTTATTTGTTCGTCTCGATTTTTGATTTGGCATAGAATGCATTTAACTGAACTATTTCTTTGCAAAAAATTGGTTCAAATTACCTTATGAATGGAAGTTTTTATTTTTAAAATTTTTGTGGCAGCAAAATTTAGGGAAAGACTTGGACCAAATAAGGAGAAGTGTCCCAAACATGTTCTGCAGGTGATTGAAGAAGAGCTTACTAAGTTGCAGCTTTTAGAAGCCAGTTCCAGCGAGTTCAATGTGACTCGGAACTATCTTGATTGGCTTACATCTCTGCCTTGGGGCTCTTTCAGGTTTTTTTATTATTTTATGCCTGACATATTTTTATTCACATTATTGCTCACTTTGTGCATGACGTGTCTCACAAAGTAGAAGAGGTTTGCAAATAAAAAATCTTTTTATGTTTCTTATACCATTGTTTGTAGATCAGTTTACCATTGTTGTAGATAATTGACACATAGGAGCTACCAATGGTTATATTATTTACTCTATAATTGTTTTAATATGATAAGTTTGACAAAAAACAAAACAAAATGATATCTGTCTTTTTATCAGAGGCTGAAATGCATGATAGAGCAACTCCGTATTTTATGCCATATATCAGCTTAATTGTAATCTATATTCACTTTTATTGCCTGTAGCTGCAAATAAGTGCAACTCTAGTATTGGTTGAATGTTTTATTGTTTATATGTTGTCTTTCATGGACAGTGTCTCGAGGTTTGATTATACGAGAAATACCCGTCGAATTGTAATGTTAATTTCTTTGTTTTTCCACAGTGAGGAAAACTTTGATGTGATCCGAGCTCAGAAAATACTAGATGAAGACCATTATGGTCTGTCTGATGTAAAGGAAAGAATTTTAGAATTTATAGCAGTTGGCAAGCTTAGAGGAACAGCTCAGGGTATGGATTTTTTGAAGTCTGATTTTTGTCTTTTCTTCTGATTTGTTAAAGCTGAAAGACAGTCATTTAAATTTGTATTGGATTTGGAAATGCTATCTGTGGGAATTTTCGCAACCTGGGTAGTGTGTTCCTTCTGGGTTGAGAACTTGAGATGGTCATCGGATTGTGATTCTCATATTTTGCTGTTGAAATACAGGTAAGATTATTTGCCTTTCTGGGCCTCCTGGCGTAGGTAAAACTAGCATTGGTAAATCAATCGCCCATGCTCTAAATCGTAAATTCTACAGATTTTCTGTGGGAGGTTTGGCTGATGTTGCAGAAATAAAGGTACTAAAATTCTGGTTGTCATATGTATTCTTGATGAAAAGAATAGAAAACTCTTCAACTTCTGTATAAAAGGATTGCATTGGCTATTGGTATTTCATCTTTATACAAAGGGTAAATTCTGAGTACCTATGCATAGTATGAGCTAAGTAATGGTGTTTTGAATATAGGGACATCGTCGGACATATGTTGGTGCAATGCCAGGAAAAATTGTGCAATGCCTTAAAACTGTTGGCACATCCAATCCTCTTGTCCTTATTGATGAGATTGATAAGGTGAATATCTCACCTTCTGTATCTGTAACTATGTTCTCTGTGTCGAAGATTTCTGCTGCATTAGATGGGAATACAAAATGAGAAGACAACTGCAGAAAGAAGTATTTATGGTTATTTGTGATGAAGACAGAACCAACCTATTTGTTGCTATTTAATTACAGCGATCATTCTTTCATGTTCTCTGTATTGACATAAACTCATAGTTGCCTGAAAAATGTGGACAGCTGGGACGTGGACATGCAGGAGATCCAGCAAGTGCTCTGTTAGAACTGCTTGATCCAGAGCAAAATGCTAATTTTCTTGATCATTATCTTGATGTTCCTATAGATCTTTCCAAGGTGAGTTCCAGTGCTCTCCAGTTATATTTTGCTTGTTGTAAGTTATATTTTTTGAACTGTCAAAATATAAGTGGATCTATCATAAGGTTATCAACAGAAAACTAGAAATCTACATTTGTGTTTGTTGTGGCAGAAACCATTTAAGCAAAATATCAATCGATCTCTTCTGAAGGTCTTTTGTTATCAGGGAGCTAAATACTCGTATTTGTGTTTGTTGAGTAGACATCAAAACATGTAATAATTTAAGATGATGTAATAACCCCGACTGGTTATAACTTTGACAAACACCAGGTACTTTTATAATTCAGTTGTTTGACATTTTGCCAAACACTTTGCAATCAAGCTCTGATACCATTGTAATAACTCCAACTGGTTATAACTTTGTCAAACACCAAATTCTTTTATAATTCAGTTGTTTGACATTTTGTCAAACACTTTGCAAGCAAGTTTTAATACCACTGTAATAACCCAATTGACTCAAACAATCAGTGCTGAAGAATTGAATTATTTTTTTTGTTTTCGAGGTTTGACAATTTTTGATACAGCAATATAGCAGCAAGCTAGAAGATTTTGCAATAATAATTTCAACCAAAATATTTAGATATTACATAGGGAATATACAGCTGAAAAATTCCAGATTTCAATATCAACTTACATATGGAGTATTTTCACAAAATACCAACAATCCAATTTGATAAAATATCAATGTTCCTTGGGGAAACATCCCCCCCAAAAAAGCCAGCGTTTCGGGGATGGGGACAGCCCCGTCCCAGGGACTTCATTGGGGACTTGCATCCATCCCCAATTTTTTAACACAAAAAAAAAATAAAAAAAAAATTAAAAATGTCACTTTTGCCATCCCCACCCATCCCCAAACTTGGCAAAAAATTTTGCCGTCTTGGAAACTCGTCCTGCTGTCCCCTACTGTCTCTGTCCCGGAAACTCGGGGGAACATAGTAATATATCACCTATTGTCTAAATCAACAATACCCAAGAAAAATTAGAAGTTACAATCCATGAACTTACAGGTAAGACATGCCTTGAAATCCTTTGAAATGAAGATTGACAACAATAAAGAATTCTTCGACAAGCAAATGCAACTGCAGATTTGGAAAATGCTGCTCCCAAAGTACAGATAGAAAATAACACCCAACAACAAATATAAATTGGCGTTGAACCAACTCCAAATTAACCAGCACACAATTTGATTTAACAATTCGAGTGAATCCCTTCACAAATTCTAGATCAACCTCCGGCAGCAAGAAAAATTAAACTTTGCCTTAGCAGCAGTTAATACAGTAGGAGAAATGACAAATCGTATACCTCAACACAATTTGCCAAGCAATCTCAGAATTGAATTTACAATACTTCAGCTGTAGATCTCAAACCCTTATACTTTAGCGAGGGCACAAAATTTTAGAACTTTAGAAGTGTCACAAAGACAAGAAGAGAAAAATAAATACAATCAGATGCTTTTCTCATCAAATGTTCTCATATTTATAATCTCCAAATGGCACTAGTTTACCAAAAGAACTCCACTTACATAACATTAAAATATAATAAAGTGCCATTAGTATAATTTATTAATTACTTTTGGCCCAAAAAATGACCTTTTCCACCATAACTTAATACTTTGACATGCAAGGCCACTGTTTCTTGTTCCCACAATTTAAAACTTTTCATCCCGGTTTCAATGAGCTATGATGCTGACGAACCAACAAGACTAATAAAAATAGCAACCTCAACGTATTTAGATTAATAATAAAAATTCACTCGTCTTTCCAAAACAAATGAAGAGGCATCAGAATCAAAATTTGACAACACCAAAGTGATTTTGATGATGAAAGAAGATGAATCAACTTGATGGGGTTACTATAAATAGATGCTCCCTCAAGATTCTTGGAGCCCAAACTGGAAGCCTGAAATAAAAATTGAGAGCATCACACAGCTCCTCTAACTCAATTGAGCTCGTCAAAACCAACAGATTGACTTACTATAAATAATAAATCTCAAACGGAACCAAAACACACCGTAGGCTACTGGAAAGCCTATAACTAGAAAACTAAGACCCTCAAATCTCACTGTCAACTCATGAGGTTCGCAATGGTGAACTGACCAAGCCCACTGCAGGAACTTGCAAAAAATAGGGACATTACAGATGAGCTTACATTGTGACAATTTTTTTGCTTGTCTAAATAGCATTTGCAGCATGCATCTGTTTTGCATAGTATTGAATTAATTTCATAGGCGACGTTGAACATTACAAAATACCCCATATTCATAGCTATGAAAATAAGCACAAGACAATAGGCTCCTCAATTAACTTACATAAACAATTACTAATGCAGTCTCTTACAATGAATTAATTTCATAGGCGGTATTCACCATTACAAAATACCCCATATTCATAGCTAGGCAAGTAAATGCAAAGATAGTAAGCTCGTCAAGTAATTTCCATAAACAAGAGCTGATGCAGTCTCCTTCAATATTCTAACAATTTTAACATTCTAAATCATGTACACTACATGATTATCATTTGATTGGCAGTCTGTAGCTGAAAGAATTAAATGCCATTGCATACAAGGTTTGAGGAGCACAGGCAAAGTGCATTCCTGTTGCCAATGGAACAAACATATCTTATATGGTTCTAATTGATCTCATTGAAGTGTATGTGTAACTAGCTACTGCAACTGTCTAATAAACTAGAAGTGATGCTGAATACAAGGTGCACATAGACATGTTTTAGGGTGCAATGTTGGTTGGTATCTTTAATTTTACATTCTTCACTTGTCTCGTGTCATTCTGTTAAGAATGGTCAAGCTTAATTAAACAAAACTTTCATATAGTTAAGAATGGTCAATCTTAATTAAAGCAACACTTTCATATAGTTAGTTTACCTCCGTATAATTAATTGACTGAAACTCCCAGTAAATAAACAATTCAGTTCCGTTTTTGATTCTACAAGCATTGTAGTTTCTCTCTTTCAGAACAACAAAAAACAGTCTGGAAGTTAGAACCTTTTTTTAAATATAAAGGGGAAGACTTGTCCTTGAGCACCTCTATCATGATAAATCGACTTATTGAACAAAAGAGATGAAGACTCCTTAAATAGATTTACGAAACGTGGCACCAAGAAGAGCAGAAAGCCACAACCCAGATATTGAAAGAAAATGGTTTGATGTTGCCAAAATGTGGGCCGACACAAATCTCCCCGACAAATAACGCATTTAAAACCCTAGTCATCACATGCAGCACATAAAGAGAAAACAAGACACAAAAATAAGATTGTAAAATCTTCTAACATGATGTATGAGGAATGTGTGGTGGTAAAGTAGAAAAGGAGTACATTTTAGTGCAAAGCATTTACTTCTCCAAGACAATAACATTCTATGGTGAGAGATATTTTGTTCTTTTCATTGATGATTTCACTAGGATGATGTGGGTTCCTTTCTTAAGGGATAAATCAGACGCATTGGATAAATTCAAGAACTTTAAGGCAAAAGTTGAGGATAAATCAGGATTAAAGATAGAATGTTTAAGGTCTTAAAGGGGTGGAGAATTTACATCTAATTTGTTCAATGTATATTGGGAGGATAATGGAATTCCTAGACAAAAGTCAGCCCCTTAAATACCACAACAGAGTGGAATAGCGAAGAGAAGAAATAGAACAATTTGTGAGGCAGCAAGAGTGATGTTACTTGGTAAAGTGGCACATGTACATTGGAGAGAAATAGAAAATACAATAATACACCATGAATAAAGTTTAGATTAGACAAGGAACATATAAAACACCTTATGAACGTTGGTTTGGTCATACCTCTGCTGTTAGGTATTTCAAAATTTCTGGAAGTAAATGCTATAAATATAAAAAAGAGATAATGAAATAGGGAAGCTTGATCGTAGAAGTGAAGGTATATTTCTTGGATATTCTACTAAAAGTAAGACTTACAAATCCTATAATTTAAGGCTAAAGAAGATTGTTGAAAGTGCAAATGTAAGAATTGATGAAAGATTTCAGGTACAAGAGAGAACTTCTTGAGTATGATTCATATGATGATACAAATCAAGCAAGCACAAGTCAGAGATCAGTTCAAAATAAGAATACTGAACATGAACTATACTTTGAGATTGATAATGGAATTCATGTTGAACTTGATGAACCTAGAGAAGAACAAAGAACACCAATATATGTTTTTTAAAAATCATCCTGATGATCAGATTACTAGAAATGCAAGTAGTCGAGTAATTACAAGAGGAAGAATGAGAAATGAGACTTGTTTGATTTCTTTCGGAACTAGACATCCTGCTGGCCCATGCGGCCCGGTAGCCTACAAAATGGTAGGGCACTTGGTTATCGGGAATATACTTATCAAGAGGTGGTAGATTAGCGCTTGGTAGTGCTTGCAGATGCAGGGCTTCTGGTGCTGCCTATGAATAGTAAGGGGCCTACCGGGGGCCCTTTAGAATATGGGGGGGGGGGGGGTTTGATTTCACAAATTGAACCTAAGAATACTAATGAAGTATGTAAAGATGAATCATGGATCAATGTTATGAAGAAAGAACTTGCACGTTGAAAACAACAATACATGGAATTAGTTCCTAAGCCTAAAGACAAGAATGTTATAGAAATAAAATGTGTATTGACTCATTGAGAAATAAAATGAATGAGTAAGGAGAAGTGGTAAGTGACAAAGTAAAACTGGTATGTAAATGTTATTTACGACAAGAAGGTATTAAGTATGAAGAAATCTTTGCCCTTGTAGCAAGATTAGAAGTAGTTGGATTATTTTTGGCATATGCATCTAACAAGAATTTTAAAGTGTATTAGATGGATGCCAAGTCAACTTTCTTGAATGGAGGACTAGAAGAAGAAGTATACATTGAGTAGCTTGATTGATTTCCATTGATAGAACAAGAAGATATGGTATTTAAGTTAAAGAAAACCATGTATGGATTGAAGCAAGCACCTACTTGGTTTGCAAGGTTAGATAAACACCTGGTAAACATGGGATTCAAAAAGGGAAATGTAGACAATAATCTTTACCTCAGAGTTAATTCAGATGGACTACTGATTAAAAAGTGTTTGTGGATGACATCATTTTTGGAGGCAATGATGAGGTAAGTAATAAATTCTATTGATAAAATGAAAGGTGAATTTGAGATATCTATGATAGGTGAGATGAAGTACTTTTTGGGATTGCAAATAACTAAAACAAATGATGGTATCTTTATAGCTCAAACCAAGTACCTTAAGGATTTGTTAGTAAGATTTGGATGGAAAATTGCAAACTAGTTGGAACACCTATGGTTACATGATGTAAGTTGACTAATAATGATGATTTCCCTAGTACTGTAAAGACAATATATAGATCCATAATTGGGGGTTTACGACATTTGAATCAAACTAGGCATGACATAGTTAGTGCAGTTTGTATTGTGGCGAGGTATCAAGCAAATTCTAAGGAATCACATCTAGCAACAGTAAGAAGAACACTCAGATACTTGAAGGGAGCTTTGGAATTTGGTTTATGGTATAATAGATCAAATAAATTCACATTATATTGATGTTGTGGGCAAGAAATGTTGACGATAAAATAAGTTCTAGTGGAGGAGCATTTTTTGTTGAAGGAAGGTTGTGTTGATGCGAGTTTTTGTACCACTACATAACATTTTAGCAATTGAATATCTGATACGGATCATCAAATACATAGTTCCTCTCTTGAAAAGTTAATGCTCATGGGATATGAGAATAACTCCAATGTTCCTTACACCTGTGGATACTCATTCAGTTTATCGATGTGATTTGCTGGTAATCACGTAGGCGGCCTTACACTAATTGTTGAGGATGACTTGGACTTTGGTGGGATGATGGAGATGGTGATTCGGTGTGAATGCTAGATGATGTTGGTAAGAAAGTGATGGTGGTGGAGGGTGAATGGTTCTTATGATTGGTATCTTTCTAACTCTCTTCTTCAAAATTCTAAGTCCTAAACTACTTGCTATCCTACTCCTACTCCTATGGATGGAAGATTAGCAAATGGATTGGGATCGAATCTAATGAAAGTTAACCAGCGGCTCCACCTCCATAGATGCAATGATTCAAAGGAAAATAAACTAGTTTACTATACAAGGCTTCTCAACAAGCCGCTAGGATGCTAGTGCTCTAGTATTGATCCCTATCAAACATCTACTAATGCTACCATGCAACTATCCATCTACTTTGCTCTTACTTAACAACATGAAATGCAACCAACTTTCACAATTTGAAAGGAAATTTTACTCTATTTGGTAGTAGAAACTATGCAATAATACCAAAGGCTCTTAATCACCATGCAAGTCACAACAATGAGAAAGAAATAGCGAATTTTGGCATTATCTTTGCAACAATTTTCTCTGACCATTACAAATGAGAGCAAATTGCCTTATATAGAGGCAAAAATGTATAACTGACAGTAGAGATAAAGAGGCAAAACTGACGATCCAGATTGAATCCTAGAAACCCTAATTAGGGTTGCGACCCCATCGGCTAATGAGAAGACGCCACTTCGTCAATGGACCAATGAAAAAAGTGGCAAAGTGGCAACCAATGAGAAGGCACCAAAATGGTGGCCAATTAGAATTAGACACTTGTCCTATCTTAGAAGAAAGAGGAATTGCCACTTGGGCTTACATCAAATGATTTTCTAATAAAACTCTCCCTTTTTCTTTCATTTTTTTAGCTAAGGCAATGAACTTAGCTAGTCCTTCGTTGACTTTTTCCATGGGAGGGCAAGGTGTATGCTTTATCTTGAGCTCAACTGATTTCATCACACTGCTTGCTGCCTGTAGTGTCTTCTCATGATCCTTCTCATACTCCTTTGCAAATTCGATAAATGCATTGAGGGAGGAAAGGGTGCCCAAATGTTTCTTTTTGATAGCAACCTTTCCTAACTCATCCAAACTTGATTCAAGTCTTGTCTCATTGATATCCTCTTCTCCGATGTCTTCAAAATCAAGCGCCATCCCAACGTCGCTCATCATGGCTGAAATGGAAGTGTCGACGCTTGGGCGGTGTTGTGCAACTGCCTTCTGTATCTCCTCAAGTGTTCTCATCTAGTAGTCAAGGCGACAAACCAAGACTCAACTGTACTCAATCCTCTTTCATCAACCAACTTGGCCCTTTCCAAATATGCCTCGGGTAGCCCAATCCTGCTTTAGATGTGTGAAATAGGCATCCTGGTTATCCTGAAATGATTTGGCTGCTTGATCCATATGCTCTTGTACTGGGGAATGTTAAATGCTTCTCTAATCGCTTGTCCGCCAATATTGGCCAACACCCTCTTCCCTTCATCAAAAATGATGGATTTACTGATCAGATCAAACCTGGATGCGCATTCCATAACCAACTCTGGACAGGGCAATGTAGGAGGAAAAGCTGCTGCGTGTACAATTCTGCTCCTGTATATCTTCTTTGCCAAGGGGGATTGTCCTACCTTTAGTCTGTCCTTTATCTGTAGCATATTTATTGTACTGACGTTGGTATCGGTTACTCGCCTCATTTTTGAGAAGAAAGTTGTTTTGGGCATCATATCCTCTTTGTCTTTCTTAGTGTTTGTTCTCTTAGGGTTCTTGCTTGCACTAACCTCTACCATCCTAGTGAAGTGGTGGATGATGAATGCAAGAAGAACCAAGGGAGACAATATCTAGACAAGAACGAAAGAGAGAAATCAGCTTAAGGACCCCTTTCAACTCTAAATGATTTGAAGTTACCCTTTATCAATAGCCGGGTCTTTTCTTGGATTTTAGGATCAGACTTCGAGAATTTCAAACCCCTTGCAAATCTTGAGGCCCTTAGCTGGAAAAAATCAGAATTTAGTGCTCTCGGAATTGTCCACCACTTGCCCGAAAAATCAGATCTTTGATCATAATAATCTCCTCCAAATAAAATTGCCCAAACTTGGGCAGAAATCGCAGCTCCTTGGCAAAGATCAGAATTTGCAAAAATCGCCTAGTGAAGAGAAGTTTCAGATCTGCCCTAGAGAAGCCGCCATGCATAAGAATTTTGCCCTAGAAAAATCGCCAAAATGAAGGTGCTTAAATACTGGATCTTGCTGCCTCTGAATACTGGAAATTGCCAAGAAAAGGTGCAGATCTGCTCTCTAAAAAATCGCCAAAAATTGGGAAGCAGCTCCAAACTATCTTTAAAAATTTGTCAACAGCATGCGAATCTGCCCTAGCTGAAAAAAAATTGCCCAAGAGGATGCCAATCTGCCTTAGGAAAATCGCTCAAAGAGGAGAAAATCTGCCCTTAGCAAAATCGCCTAAGCACCAAAGAGGAGGAGTGAGGAATGAAGAAATAAAGGGGAAGAGCTTCCTCTTATACCCCACTTGCCTCTCCCTTCCTAGCTGGCCGATTGGGACCCTGGGAGCAAAAATAAATTAATTAGAATACCAAAACTGGCCCCCAATTAAATATTTAGCCAAAAATTAACTTTGCCAAGATGAAATTTATTTTTAAAAATTGTCAATTAGACCAAAATTGCAAAAAGAAAGTAAATAATGCCTTGGGGATGCTAAATGTTTCCATTTAATGATAATTTAGCAATTAATATGTCATTAAAATTGGATTTTGGCTTGCCAAAAGCCATTTTTTAATATTAAATTACCAATTTCATTAAAGGCTTAAAATTTTCAAGACAATTTTAATCCATTTAAAGCCAATTTTTTGCAATTCAATTCAAATCGATTTTGCTAAGCAATTTTAGTTTTTTGACGAAAATAAAATCATCTCTAGAGTCTAAAATCAATTTTGCAATTTGATTTCATTTTCACAGAAGAATTTTTATTTTTCTCACCAAAGAAATTCAAGATTTTCCAAAAAAATACAAATCTAACAAAATTTCATTTTTTGAATATTATTCAAATTTACACAGTTACATCCAAATTTTCAAAAGAAATCATCTAAGTACAAATTTTACAATTTTATCTTGCCAAGTGTTGTTCTTTGAAATTTCTCTGGCCTAAAGATGAAATTGGTTGTTTTGGAAAATCAAGCTGAAACCGGGTGAAAATAAACCTAGCTCTATTTGGCCTTAAAGGTGTCCAAGACTTAAAAATATTCAAAAAAAATCGAATCTAATTTTGGACAACTCAAAATTTTTTGCGAAAGCTATTAAAAAAAGGGGGTCCCCAAAGTTCTGGGACGATGGTGTGAGAACCTCACAACAGGTTGGTCTCATGGACGAGAAAGAAATGAGATTGAATAAGTTAATATGGGTGAAATAGATGCTAAAGGATATTGGTATAACATTCTCTAAACCTATCATCATGGATTGTGATAATACAAGTACAATTAACATGTCTAAGAATCTAGTTTTACACTTAAAGACTAAGTATATTGCTATTAAGTATCATTTTTTGAGATTGAAAGTCATTGCGAAGGAAATCATATTGGAATACGTGAGCACAAAAGACAAGGTAGCATATATATTCACTAAACCTTTGGCTATTACTGCATCTTAATGAGTACTTGACCATTTCTTGTGCTTGGAATATAATGAAAAGTTATTAATTAAGTCTTAATTAATTAACTTAAAAGCCTAAGTCAAGTATTAATTACAAAGGTACATGGAGGTATTATATTTTAAAAGTTTGAGCATGCAAGCAAAAACATAGTCATTTAAGTGAAAAGTGTGTGAATGAAGCCACTAGCCATTTAGTTTGAGAGAGAAGCTTTTTTGGCTTCATTTATTATAAAAGAAAACTTCAACAGCTGGATCGATTCATTCTATGGTTTTGATATGTGTCCAAGGGTTTTGGTGAATTCTGAAGCTGAAAGAATTGGTAATTCCTCCAGCCTTCGCACTTTGAGTTGGTAATCATTTTTACTAATGAATTGTACTTTATTAGTGCTGTGATTTTGGACTGTATAGTTGGATTGATTCACAATGAAGGAGCAATGTTATTGCTGAAATCTGGTCTGAGAAGGCACAACTAGGAATTCTGGAAATTCAGAGGTATTAACAGTGTATTTTGGCAGCTGATTGCCAAAGTATAGAAACACAAGCATAGGAAATGCTGTGTTGCATTTATACCTAGTATTAGGCTATATCGCTACATTGTACTTTATATGCAATGATAATCTTAATTTTAAATAACATGTTTTATAAAATATAAAATATAGTATTTATTGTAACACAAATACATCTATATATTTATGCATGCTACTCATAAAAAGGTAGTCTAAAGTTTAAACTATTCAGATTGCATGGACTCAATCATAACTAAATCATATTTTGGCAGCTGATTGCCAAAGTATAGAAACACAAGCATAGGAAAGGCTGTGTTGCATTTATACCTAGTATTAGGCTATATCGCTACATTGTACTTTATATGCAATGATAATCTTAATTTTAAATAACATGTTTTATAAAATATAAAATATAGTATTTATTGTAACACAAATACATCTATATATTTATGCATGCTACTCATAAAAAGGTAGTCTAAAGTTTAAACTATTCAGATTGCATGGACTCAATCATAACTAAATTAAAATAGATCCTTCAATTAAAAAAAATAAGGCATGAGTGACAGGAAATATTGAAGTGATTTGTGAGAAACATGGTTGAGGCCTGTGGATCTGGATATGGACATTCATCAAAGCATAAAAGATAGAGGAGTTTCATTGGCTGTGGTACTTGGTTCTTCCGTGGTGGACATTAATGCAAAATGTAGCACAGGTTAGGCATAAGACTATAATTTCCCCATTTTGGCTAACTTGGAAAAGTCGAGAGTCGAGACTATTGGTTCTCAAAATCTCAAATTGGAAATCCAAGAGCTTTACCAATTCTTCGATAGGATTCCTCAATCAGTTCTTGCCAACAAACGAAAATAATACAAATTTCCCTGCACTTCAGGTTCGCTACACCTAGGCCAGTAAACCTTCACCTCAAACCTGACCACTTGGTTCAAAGCTTTTCCATAGCGAATTTAAACTTTGTGAGTTATAAGCGGGCAAAATCTTTAAACTTTGTTCAATATAAAACTATATGAATGCTTTGACATGATTGAATGTTTTATATAATAACTGAGCTGATGCTTTTAAGGAGGAAATACATAGATTACTGACTTCCATTTTAATTCCAATAATTATACTTAAATGATTTCAAAAGATCAGTGCCTTTGCTTACCCGGGCAGCAGGGTCAACCGCAATAAAGATTGTTATTTACAACTTTAGGAGACAAAACTTATTTAAAATATCATCAATTATCACTATACTCCAAATGCAGAAGATAATTCTTCTATGCAATTCAATGTTAGTCTAAAAGGAATTGAACTTGTCTAGTGGGAAACCCGATTGGACAGAGATGAGGAAACACTTATATATTTCATGCCTATCCTTGATAATCAAACAAAGAATGCTATGCAAAATCCAATGCATAAGCTTTGTCAGAATAATTCAATAATCTTCTTACTGATCATAAAGAAGTAATCCAAATTGTAATTTACATTTTTATGCCTAAAATGAATATAAACAAAAAAAGGCTTTTTATTCATCATTAAAATATAATGTTTAATTTTAAATTACAAGTCATCCTTTATAATCCTTGTTCCTCCTTACAAACTCTAAATATCTCTTATAATGCTTCTCTTTCGAATATATCTTCAAAATACCGATGTCTATATGCAAATAATAGACGCTCAATTTATATGTGTTCTTTCCAATTAAAAACTTGTGTCTATTCATAACAAAGGACACATCTCCTTATTGCATCACTTTATTATCAAACAAATCAATCTCCAAATTATTAAAGTTCCTAAAATGTTACCGCTGGAAGTATCAATTGATAACTATAATCTTTTTGGTATCATATATGATGATTATAGTTTGCTAAATTTATTTTTAACATATTCTCCGAATGTGTGACAACACATTTGAAGCATTATCTCCAGACCTCTTATGAACTTCATTTCAACTTGTGCGCAAGCCATTGAAAATTTGACACTGAAAAAGAATGTTAGGAAAAACGAGATAGAAATAACAATTACATACAAATATGACCAATATCTGAAAAATAATAAATCGCACAGAAGAGAACACAAGACACAAAGATTGATCGTGGTTTACTTAATTCCTGGGCAATGTCCACCAATAGCGAGTCCAATATTTTTATTATCCAGTGATTACGACCTGATTACAATTTGTAATCCCTTACAGCTCAATACTGCCGCAAAAAGCTACAACCTTATCATACATCATAAAATCCCTAACCCTAAGGGTTTTTATGCGAGATTTTGCCGCTTACAAATTCAGGGCTAGAATAAGCCGACCAATAGAAAAATATAACTCTCGGCGCCTTTTGCAATATTAAGTTCATTTTTGGCAGCTGACCCCAAGACCCCGCAGGGGGCGTTGCCCATTGACCCTGTCTAGGGCGTTGCCCTAGGAACCTACAAGGGGGGTTGCTCGTTGACCCCTAGAGCTTGGGGACGCTACTGCCAAACCCCTGTTGTAAAATCTAGGGGGAAACCACGCTAAACTAAGTAGGGAAAAATTAACCTCTGAGTCTGATTAGGCTCCACATCACAACAAAGAATTCCGAGTTCCCTTCGAAGAGGCACAATGAGTGATTATTAAACCTGAATTACTGATTGCCAGAAACATTAACTAGCCAAACAAATGACATGAAGCCTTGCAAATTTTAATGACAATTGGCATAATTGGACTGTTCCCATTTGTGCTATGCTGGAACTCTGAATTTTTCAATCACATTCCAGTTTTAAATTCCAAGCAATAATGTTGTCGTTTAGTTCATTTACTCAGCACACACACACACAACAGATTCTTGGTACATATGAGAAGGAAGTCCTTATTTTGAGCCTTTTGTGTTGCAAGAAAGTGGTAGATATTTCTGAAGGTGGAGTAGGTGATGTCTAAGGTGCAGAATTTTCTGTTAGCTTTTGACAAATATTTTGTTATGGACTTTTATCAATAACTTACAAATGAAAATATTTGGGAAATTAGTGCAGTTGCACGCTAGTTTTCCTCCATTTGTAAATAAGGCTTGTTTCATGTAGTCCTTTAACAACTTGCACAATGCATTTCCCGTTGATCATTTTGGGCCACATTCACTGTTTCTTCAGCTTTAGATGCACAAACCTATTTTTGTTTGCTAAGAAATACATAACAACATGCATTCAACAATCATAAAATTGCAATGGAAGACATAAACAAACCAACCAAAGATCTCTAAGCATTCACCACTTACCAATGCGTGCATTTCAATCTAAGTGAATTGACCATACAATGTTCATTTTATTAATCATGCTAACATTTGATACAATATTCATCTTAAAACCCAAGCACAAGTTCCTAAGTGATTAAGCCATACAGGTTCATTTTTTGGTTTAAAACATAAAGGAACATGAAAGAATCCAAAAACGACACTGAAACACTCCAAACACGATCTATACCGAAATGGGAAGATTCATCTCCCAAAAAAGTACTCAAAAAACTAGGTCGCATCCTCCAACAAGTTGGGAAATGCCCGCTGTTTGAGCAACGTTATTTTTCTATCAACATGGTACAATAGAGTTCCAGAAGCCCTGCAGTAATTTGGAAAGTAGCCATGTGATACTCATATGATAAAACCTTTTGCTGACTACTATGGCCTCATGTGTCACACCATAAAACTCCAAGAGCCGTGAAATACACCTCCCAAAGTCATGCGATGAAACATAGGCCCATTGTTTCATCGTACGACTTGTTGACTATACCTATTATGACCAAACATCTAGAACTGATATCTAATCTAATCAAATGCATCAAATAAACCTCCACACCAAGGAATACCAAATACACACATCTCGAGGAATAGACACTTGATAGCATCAATATAAGTCAAAAAACATCTAATATCCTATCCTACCAAGTACATCTCTAATCCATAGCAATGATATACAACTATCACTAAACACATAAGCATCAAGTAAGGTATAAACCACAAGTGACATACTCCGGAATAACATCTAAGAATCCAAGTGAGCATCAAGCTCCAATATTGAAGCTTGAAGAAGACTATCCTTTTAATCCGATCCCTTGTAGTGATATAGGTAGCAAGGCCTCCAAATCACGTGGAACCCTTAGTCTTGCCTTCCCATGCTCATGGAGATAGCAACCCGACCACTGTCACATAAGGCAAAGCAAGCAAGGCTTATACACATGCCAATCAGTGCAAGATGACAACTCAATGATCATGAAGACAATGCAACACAATAGGTCACTAGCAAGACACACTATAGGATAACTATTTAGGGACTCTAGTGGAGTGTAATTCGCTTGGCATTGACAAGCCCAATATGTATATGACATGACTCAACTCCTTCGGAAGGCCTCATATTTGGCATGGCTCAATTCCAACAAAGGCCTCATACCATTCCCTCGAACCAATTTGCGTAGAAGACTGGAGATGTACAGACACCACACCCTTGTTGACTCCCTTGGGACGCTCGTAGACGTACATGTGTTTATTAATCTTATCCTTAAGTTTTTCCCATTAGTTTTATTTTGGTTATCACTTGATAGAACCTTGTAATGTTACCTTGTTGGCCACTTTTGGGCCAGCTTACATGAGAGAAGCCACTCTACACATCTACCCTACATACCCATGCTCGCCACATGATGAGTGCCCGTAGTCAGTGCAAATTCCCAACCCAATCCCCCGATGGAGCTAGAATTACCAAAATTTTAAGCCCCCATTTATGCATCCTTTTTGATGTTCTTATCATGCATCTTATTTTATAGATTAGATTTAATATATGATTCCCATATCTTTGAGTTATGTTTTCGTCATGTGTATGCCTTAAATATTATTTGAAATATTACATTTCATGAGATAATCTTACTGTCCATACTATTTTAACATTTAAATAACTCAATTTGATTTGCCTACTTGCAAATACCATAACTTCATTTTTAAAATTCTAAGTAATCGATAAATGTGGATCCGATGCAGAACTCACTGAGTATACAACAAAGGCATGGAACTTTGAGTTTTCAAAATATAGGCGGAAAGGAATTTTGAGACAAAATGCTGATTACACCCAGAAGTGATGAAGAGTAAGAAGATAGACATATGATGACATGTTTGTTGTAGAAGTATGTGTTAGTAATATCAAAATTACATAATACTAAGCAGCAATTTATCAAGACGATGATAATTTTTTTGAGGCCCGATAAAATATTAACAACGGTGGTCATGCAAAAGGAAGCCAACACTTTCATGGCGTGAGTTATCAACAAGGAGCACATACACCTATGCTCGATGAATAAGGAATTTTCAATGACAATGGAAGCTTACGTCAATTACTATCAAAACATGTAATGTACCAGATGACAGAAGATTGCCTAGTCTTTCTTGTAGAGAAAGCTGTTGGTAATGCTTTCTACAGTTTCCCTTATATGTTCCCAGAGCAAAGATATGAATTGCATCAATTTGTTATGTCCTCGCACCAATACAAATCTAGGGTAACATGCAGAATGTTGACTGAAATCTCACGTCAAACACGAACATCTGAGACGGACAAAATTAATGATATCATGCATAGCTTATTATGTCATCCATTAAGACTAAGACGTAAATGTTGAGCAGCAAATAATATACAAAGGTATTTGAAATATATAGAACAAAATGGAGATGTCTTGAAGTGAGAGGTAAACCGCATAACTGAATAAGATCAAATCGCTATGGATTCATAAGAGCGAAATCTGAAAATAAGAATAGCATTGGGAAGAAGCCTCGCCCAAAGAGGGTATCACTAACATCATCATGTAGATATGATCAAATTAAATAGTAACACATCTAACATCTAGCAACTATGATATGAGTAATGAAAAATATATTCAGTCATCAAAGCATCTGACTATAGAAATACATATTAACAATCCATCAAAGTATCTTAGGTCAAAATAAACCATGGAACAAAATGCAAACATAGGAGGCACTACTTCCTCCCCCACTAGGCATAGGCTTACTCTTGGAGGATTGCAGGAATATAAGGGTACAAGTGTGACACCCTCCCAAGTGGCTGAAGCCTCATCATTCAGGTCTTGGTTGACCCTTACCTGCTCTATGTCCAGACCTCTGAGGGTCAACCTTCGATGCTGAAGAATGCCAATGGGCTCCAAAGAAAGCTGCCTATCCTCCACATATAAAAGCATCTCAATCAAGTACATGGGTCACATTGAGAATATATTGTCTCAAAACAGAAACATGGAAAACATCATGGATGCATGATAGGCTTGGTCGCAACGCCAAGCGATAAGCAACATGACCAATCCGCTCTAGGATGTCAAAAGGGCCAATAGAACGCGGTGCTAACTTTAGAGCCTTTCCAAGAAAAAATGGGGTTTATCCACAAAAAAACTCTAAAAAACACTTGGTTACTAACAAAAAATTGACGATCTAGCCTATGGGCATTTGCGTACATCTTCTGCCGTTCCTAGGCGGTAACCAATTCCTGTCTAATACGAATAACATGCTACTTCATATCTGGAAGCATCTTAGGCCTTGAAATTACTTGGGTTCTAATCGATCCCCAACTCAAAGGGGTACGACAGGGTCTACTGTACAAGGCTTGAAAAAAGTGACATGCCAAGAGAACTATGGTATCCATTGTTATATGCAAACTCAGCAAAGTACAAGTAGAACTCCCACTTTGCCTGTCAATCCAATTCATCAATGCGAAGCATGTCCTCAAGAACCTTGCTCATCCGCTTAGTCTATCCATCTGTCTCTAGGTGATAAGCCTAACTAAAATTGAGTTGCACGCTCAAAGCATGCTGAAGAGATGTCCAGAGTGTCGAAGTAAACACTGAATCTCTATCGAAATTTGATCCTAAGAGGGATCCTATGCAACCAAACAATATCCTTCAACAACACATCAACTATTGTAGCAATTGTGTATGATTCTCTCATGGCTGAAAGGTTAGCTACCTTGAACAATTTGTCCATCATTAACATAATAGCATCATGACGATGAGATGACATAGGCAAAAGTTGTGATAAAATCAATACATGTTGTATCCCACTTCCACTTAGGATTGAAATATGGCTACAAAAGCCTTGCAAGATGTTGATGCTTTGCCTTCACCCTCTAGCGCTCAAGGCATCAAGCGATATGTGGACTCATCCCCTACCCAAAAGTACAATTGTTTGAGGTTTTCATATATCTTCTTGACCCCAAGATGCATGGAATTCGGTGCACAATATGCCTCTGACAAAACCAAAGAATGAAGATCCGCTGACACTAGCACATGAATGCGCTCCAAGAGCCACAACAGTGTATTGGACAACAAAGAATAACCTGAGAATCGCCCATCAAGGGTACGTTTGGACTCAATCTATGTTCTAACCTCCCCATACCAAGTGTCACTGGGCAAAGCTTCCAAGATATGGCTACGCAAAACCACTCCTAATGACTAAATAGATATCTCATGTCTTCTACGCAAGGCATTTCTGTCAATACTCTCCTTTCCCTCGATGTAGTGAACATCAAAATCATACTCACACGAGAACTCCATCCAATGATGCCATGGTGCATTTAAGTTTAGCTGAGTAAAAATATATTGCAAGCTATGGTGATCACTATAAAGTTCAAACTCGTGACCCAAAAGGAAATTGTCTCCAACACACAAGCACATGCACAACCACTGCTAACTCCAAATCATGAGTGGGGTAATTCAGCTCGTGGTCCTTGAGCTTCCTGGACCACAAATGTAATTACTTGACCATTTTGCATCAACACTGCCCCACACCCTCTAATGAAGCATCCATGCACACCGTGAACTCACTTACAGGATTAGGCACTGCAAGGACAAACATACTGGACAATAGCTCCTTAAGAGCCTCAAACATCAACTCACACTGCTTAGTCCAAAGGTACTTCTTCCCTTTCCTCTGAAGGGAAGTGATAGGATGAGCCACTCGAGAGATATCCTTCATGAATGGATGATAGTATCTTGCTAATCACATGAAGATGTGAACGTTGGGAACACTAGTGGGTGTTGGCCAGTCCATGATAGCTTGAAATTTAGCAGAACCTACTATAATACCATCACCCGTAATGATTGGGACTACAATACCACCACTCGTAATGACGTACCCCAAATACTTCACCTCACATTGAAGGAACTCACACTCACCCTAATTTTCATACAATTAATGGTCACGTAAGCATTGCAATACCTAGTGCAATGGACCTTATTCTCTATAGTCTCAGATTAGATCAGTATGTTATCCAAAAACACAAGGACAAACTGATCTAGGTATGTGAGATACACCTCGTTTATCAAAATCATGAACACCAATGTCGCATCTATCAACCCAAAGGCTACTATTATGAACTCATAATGCCTATAGCGTGTATGAAAAGGTGTCCAATGAATAGTAGCCTCATGGATTTGAAGCTGATGGTATTCCGACTTAAGATCAATCTTTGAGAACACTCTTGCTCTCTTATCTGATTGAACAATTCATCTATCATCAGCAAGGGATATTGGTTCTTCAACGTCACCTTAATCAACTACTGATAGTCAATGCAAAAATGCAATGATCCATCATTCTTCTTTATGAAGATAACTGGTGCATCCCATGGGGATACACTAGGATGAATATGGTCCTTGGCCAACAACTCCTCTAGCTGTAATCAAAGCTCACTCAAGATCAATCTTTGAGAATACTCTCGCTCCCTTCATCTGATCAAACAAGTCATCAATAATCACCATGGGATATTGGTTCTTCAACTTAACTTATTCAACTACTGGTAGTCACTGCATAAACACAATGATGCATCATTCTTTACGAAGATGACTTGGGCACCCCATTGGGATACACTAGGAGGAATATGGCCCTTGGTCAATAACTCCTCTAGCTGCAATCGAAGCTCACTCAATTCTTGAGTAGTCATGCTGTAAGGTGCTCGAGAAATAGGCCTGCTCCCAAGATGAGATCAATACGGAAATTAGTGTCGCATTGTGGCAACACATCGGGTATCTCATCTTGGAACACATTATCATACTGATGTAGTGGGTCGTTGTTAAGTGACGCCTCTTGACTCTCAACCTCATTAAGGTCATTGATAGAGCCTGCAAACATCTGACATCCATGCCTCACGCTCTACTTCAACTTCTACAAGCTCTACTTGTCCACCTGAGTTATTGTCTACTGTACAAGGTAAACAGATAGTTATTGCATTCAGAGACTAGAATATGACATAGAACAAGATAGTACTTTATTCATATAAGCAGGATACAAAATCACAAGTACAATAATGATGATCCATAGTTCAATTGGACGATATACATATATATTCCGAAGGGGTGACTCAACCGTCACGCAACCTTTCAAATACTAACTAATACCGTTGGTTATGTTATACTTTGCCGATAACATCATCTCCCCTAAAAGAAAAGTCATCTCTGGATGACAAAATAGGGACAACTAAGTACATCTAAACAAGACTAAGAAGGGAGCGTCCCTAGTGGTGCGGGTGTAGTAGCCTTCAACTGTGCTCGTAACTTGTGCATCAGATGGGTCCAATGTTTAGATCGGCCTCAGCTTGCATCCGAATCTCCAAGGCTCTCTTCATCATCTCTGCTATATTCCTGAGCTCCACCTCTTTTGCATCCGACTCCACTTGTAGCCGACTGTTGGCTTGCTTCGCTTCCTCAAGTTGAGATAAGAATGTTGCTTTCTCCGATTCACTTTCTTGTTTAATTGCCTCCAACTGGGAAATGAGTACTGCTCGCTTTGACTCCAAAGCTGACTGCTACATAGTCAAACTGACTTCTACTTCCACTAATCGAGTAATTGTCTCCTCCTGAGGCCTCTTTGTTGCTACTTGATCTTCCCGACTCTTCTGTATAGCATATTATGCATCCTGATACAACTGTACTATCTCATGCGTAAGGTTCTCCACTCGGCTATCTAGAATGGGCTCTCTAACAATCCACTTCTGCCTCATCTCTGGAGTGTTTGTGTTAGGCCACCCTCTTGCCTCAAAGCATACTGTAAAGGCAACTAGGCAACTGACTCACATGGAGGATATAACCTGCTCCAATTCCTGCACCACTATATCCTGTGTGCGTGCCTGCACACAAATCACCACTTGGCGACCTCGAGTCATCGTGTCAGCCAAGTATGCCTCTACCTCCTCCCCCATGACTGTGGATGGGCCTAATGTGGGCTGCTCCTATGTGCCCATCGTTGTCTCAACTGCCCCTAACATCCTCTTAGCAGTGCTATTCGTCTGAGGTGGAGGTGGTAGCTTGATTGTACCAGTGGGGTGACTCTCCTCCTGTGGACCTATAGGATCCACCTCCTCGGACACTTCTCTCATAGGCGAGAGAATACTAGATGCCCCTGCCACTAGTCTGATGCTAAACCTGCAATTTAGATACGCACTCAATTGATGCCCACTCAAGTCTTGCGTTGTACTCACCCTACTAGTGCCCTCATTGGTGTCGAATAACACATCTATAGTGACCACAACATCTTAACCAATTACATCCAAATGAACTTGTCTTGTCCTCGAACTCTCAGGTACGTCCTCCTGCGTGAGTATCTCCATCACCTCTTTTGGTAAAGCTGTAGGTGGCGAGGGATGAGGCTCTGTCTGTAATGTAATTGTTGCCTTCAGAACAACTGTAGGCTCCAAGATCCCTATAGGAGCTGGCTGAGCTGCTACGGTAATGGGAATCATTACTATGGGCTATCTGAACTGTCCAAAACCAAAAATATATATACCTATAGGGGCCAAATGAGATGTCGCTGAGAGGGTAGGCCATGGGAATAGTAGCGGTGTCGCCGTGATTAATTTGACCTCCTTGTCATCCTCAATATCCTCTTCCTCTTTGTCCGTCTCATTGGTATCGTCAGATGACATCTCCTGTCGACCACTATCTATATTCCTGTGTTCTGAGCTTGTGTTTATCTCCCTCCTAGGTGACTCCTGATCGTGGCCTTTTGCTCGCATGGTGTGTCTAAATGCTTCCATTAGATGATGAGGGGCTCACCTAGAGCAAGTGGGCTAGGCTTGACCTCTAGTCTGTCAAGGGGGATAATCCGTGCCGTAGCATCAAGGAACAATCCAATGGCATAATGAGGCATATAAAATGTCCTATGTTGCAGCGTCATGAATTTGTACATGTGTTTTGCAAGTACTGCTGCCCAATTGTACACCTTCCGGTTCATGATCGCATCCATCATCACTACATGCGGAAAGGAAATGTCAGATGCGTGGCTCGATTCCGTGAGCTTGTGCTTAACCAAATCCATCAGGCATTGTCACTCTCCCTCCTTAATGTTGGATTTTTTTCAATCCTTTGCCTTTAGAAGTGTCCAATGCTTTTTTTTGGCTGAGATAGTTACCGCACACGAGCTCTATCAGACACGCCTTTGCCTCCCAACTTAATTTCTTTGGGTTGCCATCTATGCATGGCCGGGTATGCCAAATACCCTAGTGAAGTTTGCTACTCTGAAGCAAATTACCAAGTCCTGCCCTTGGTAGGAGAATGAGCTGGTTCAGGAAAACCTGTCATAAGTGTATAATGGTGCATAGAAAGTCCTCGTACTTGCCAATGCAGAAGACTGGCATTCAGATTGCCCATTCTACTTGTGCCTTTCTTATGCTATTCTTTACCGTGTGATTATGAGGTGTATCTTGCCACCATTTCTTGCACAACACATTCAAAGCTTCAAAAGGTATGTTTTGAGGCGTGAGATGAACTGTTGCAACTGCCTGTACTTGCGATTTGCCTTTCTTTTGGTTGGTGTTTGTGGCTCCTGCAATGCGGACGCCTAAAGGCAATGCCTTCACTTTTCTATTCATTCTCTTACTAGTAATTGGATCCTCTTCCAACTTCTTTTTCCAAGCTCTCTTCCCAGCCGACTCCATAATCCCTATTCTTATTCCCAAAATGGTTAGTTGAAACCATTAGGGTTGTAGGCTACTTTATTGCTTGGTGCGTATGACTCCAACAAATTGAGTGTTTAACAAATACATTGCCTTCTTTGCTCCTGCAAGCCCGTAGGGTACCTTCTTCTTGTGCAGCTAGTGAGAGAGACAACTTGTTCCTTATATCATACTCCTTATTCTCTCTTGCGCAGTTCGTACAGTATGCCTCTAGGGTGTTTCTGTATAATGTACTGTGTGGTGTGCGGTATCCTTCCGTTGGTTGACCGTACGCTCCATACAAGCTTCGATATTGTAATGTCGTATGTTCATAATGGGGTTCTAATTCCTTGTGGTAACTGTGTTCTTAAAGCCTATTCCTTTGATGTTGTTTGTACGGCCACACAAAATCTTGGGTTTGCACACTCTCACAAACATTGTACGGTTTATGATGTGTATCCTTGTCGTGCCATATAATCTCACAATCTATATGGGCTCCTGGGATGGTGAACAATGTGTCTCATTGGTCGTACGATGTAGTACGATGACTAGGTTTATATTCCTCCCTTAGTTGTACGGTGCATGCTTTCCCTTCTTCTGTCTTGTCTGCACAAAATATGGAGCATGCATTTGGAGTATGCGTTTCCTTTTGTTTTGGCTTGGCTCTATGGTGTCGTACTGTGCTTTGCCTTATGGTCGTACAATGACTTGTCTTTCCTTCTATTTTGGCTGTACGGTTTGACCTCTCAATTTGTGGCTTTCATATGTCTATACAGTGCTTTTTGGTGCTTGCGGCATGCTTTATAGATGAACGTACAGTTTGAATGCTTATGAACAGTGGCCTGGGGAGCAGTAAGGTTGTCTTTAGTACGTTACCTTCTTAATTTTATTCCTAAAGTAATCTTATTCTTAAAATACTCTGAATCTCTATTATCATATTCTATTTGAATCATTTGTTGGGCTGTCATTATCTCTCTAGGATTCAATCATTCCTCTCGTGGTAAATTTTTAATTTCAAGCCATTTACTAGGTCAGCCACTTCCTTTATGTCCAACGTCCATAGTTTGATTGCTTTGTTATCGCCAACTTCCCGGATCTTATATGGCTTGACCCATTGAATTTGTTTGGTTTTCTCTCATTATGCCCATTATTTTTCAGTACTAGTTGGCTTGGCATGAATTTGTTTAGTTTCATATGCTTGTCGTGCCAAACCTTGTGCCTAAATTGTGAAATCTTTGTAGCCCATTGTGCTTGTAGTCTCTGTTCGTCAAGCTTATTCAGGTTGTATAACCTCTCCCTGAGACTCCATATCTCCCAACTTGTTCTGAATTGCTATTCGTAAGCTTGGTACCATAAACTCTGTTGGTACTATAGTCTTTTGACCATACATTAACTAGAATGGAGTGTGTCCCATGGTGACCTTGTAGGAGGTAAGGTAAGCCCATAACGCTAATGGCAACTTTTCCTCCCAACCTTTGCCTTCAACACCGCAATATTTGTAGATCATTGAAACTAAGATTTTGTTTTTTGATTACACTTGCCCATTCTCTCTTGGGTAGTATGGGCTTGACAGATAATGGTAGATTTTAAATTCTGTCGTAAGTAGTCTAATGACATGGTTCACAAAGTGCCCTCCACAGTCGCTTGTCAACTGAATTGGGATGCCATATCTTGTAATAATTTGTTCATAGATGAATCTCATCGTACTTACTGCAGGGTTATTTAGTAAGGCTCGTGCCTTTACTCACTTTGTGAGGTACTCCGTTGCTATGGCGATGTATCGACATCTGCGGGCTTTACTCATCTTTAGGGGTCCGATAAAGTCTAGTCCCCACCGTTTGAATAGTTCCTATACATGTGAGGGGTTTAAGGGCAGAAAATCCCTTTTTTTGTGGCTTTTTGGCTCTCTGGCATGTGTCACATCCAACGGCCCACTCCCTGGCATCATTGTGCACAGTAGGCCACCACAATCCTACGAGAAGTATTTTGAACGCAGTTGTGTCCGGCCCCATATGTCCACTTGTAGGCCCTTCACGTGCTTCTTTTAATACTTTCGGTTTTCGCTCCTCAAGACTACATCGCCATAGGATTTGGTCAGGTCCCATCTTGAATAGGAGCCCGTTGATCAATTGGAATGTTTGGCTTCTCAGTGTGAGTTCCCATCTCTTGTTTGGTTGCATTCCCTAGGGAATTGATTCCTTGAAAGATACTCTCCAATACTTGTGCACCAAGATGGAAGTATGGTTATCTAAAACAATTAAGCGTTTGGAAAGTCATCATTGACTCACTCAGGTGGTTCCCTTAACTTGATTCTAGAGAGGTGATTTGTGCTCACATGGCTTTTTTCGGGCTGTACTATATCTTAAATGTAAATTCCTGTAGGAGAAGTAACCATCTACTTATTTGCCCCTGGATGATTGGTTTATTCACCAAATATAACAAAGGCTGATGGTCAACGTAGAACAAGAACAAGGTTGCCAGTAAGTAGTGTCTAAACTTGTGCATAACATACACCATTCTGAGAGCTTCCCTCTCGGTTGTGCTATAGTTCTTTTCTACTTTCGGCAAGAGTCTTCTTGCAAAGTACACTAGGTGATCTAATCCGTGATCAACTTTTTGTGTGATTGTTGGTCTGATTGGGAAATTTGATGCATCAACATATATGTGGAACTCCTTGTCCCAGTTTGGGTAAGCCAAAATAGGTTTTTTGACCAGTCTTGTTTTGAACTCCTAGAAGGCTTCATCCTGTTCTGCTTCCCACTTGTAGGGTCCCACCTTGCAAGTTAGTCTGTCGAGAGGGTAAGACACCTTGGCAATTTTTTTAATGAACCTTCTGTAGTATCTGATGTGTCCCAGGAATGATTTTACTTCGGTCACATTCGTCGACAGTGGCATTTCCAATATCACTTGGACCTTGTCCGGGTCTATCTTCAAGCCTGTCTTACACATGATGTGTCCCAACAATTTTCCTTGAGGCACCATGAATCTGCACTTCTAAGGATTTAGTGCTAGTTGTGTACGTATGCATTTCTCCATACGCTCATTGAGTGTGTTTAGGTGTTTGTCGTCCGTGCTGAAAATTGACCAATCGTCCAAACCTACTGACATCTTGTCAAATATGTGTTCGATGATCCTTTAAACTGTTGCTTGGGTGTTGGACAGACTAAACAATATCCGATTATAGGCATGAACTCCATTTTCCAGTACAAAGGTTGTTTTCAGCTTGTCCTCGGCGATGGATGTCTGATTGTAGCCAGAGAATTCATCCATGAACGAGTATATTCATGCCTGACAACTTCCTCCAACATGCTATTATTGAATGGTATTGGGAATGGATCCTTAATTGTTACAGCGTTCAGACAACAAATATCCACGCATATTCTTATTTGAGTTGTATCCTTTTTTAGTGAGATTACGATTGGAGACACCTATTCACTTGTCTGTGCTCCGAGCATTTGGTTAATCTCATCGTTGACCTGTGCAACATAGTTTTTATTCATCCGGAATGGGACTTCCATATGGGCACCGCAACTAAACGAACAACTAGGGTTTGCTTTTAGAAAATCTTACATATTATTCAAAACAAATTGTCAAACATAGAGCTGAATGGCTTTCAAATGATTCAAACATAGAGTTAAGATGCTTTTTAAATGATTTAAGACACTAGATATCGATATTTGCCACTTTTCCTAACTCTATTGATCAACTCCTGTATTACTCTCACTTTGTTTCTTTCTAAAATAGGGTATTAATATATTATATTCTGTGTCTGGAGGCTGATGATATCATATCTTATAATAGAAAATGACCATATGTGTGATCACTTACAATGAGGATGTTTTATTTATTCCATCAAACGGGAAATACATAGTCTCCATGTGGGACTGTTTTACATTTTTCTATTGTATAAACTTGGCTATATGTCTCTCCACGTTAAAGTATGTCTTTTAACAGTTATTTATTAGATCATCGACAACTGATTGACTTCCTCATGTATAATTATTCCAATTTTGTCTTTGCGGAGACTTCACAAAATTGGGATGGTTGGTTGACGGGATGTAGAAAGGATGGGGACATTGCAAACACACAGATTATAAATTTATTAAAATAAAATTGAGCAAGTGTTTTTCTCAGATCTCTTTTTCTTGATTCCTTGTTAGACATGCTTTTTCTTCAGGTTTTGTCACTGTACTAACATGTATAAACTAAACCTTCTTACAAACAGGCTCCAAAAATATACTTCACATAGTGTATTTTTGGTTCTGATTGAAAGTTATGTATTTAAATTGAGGGAAAGCTTTTGGGAGGTCAGCCAGGGACATGCCTGCATTTTATATATGTGGGAGGTGGAGGACTGTGATGCATAACAATTGTAAAAGCTTACTGGAGGTACACAGCCTCAGGGTGTATATCATGAGCTAGAGAATTGGACTTTGTCTTGATTTTCATGGTCATTTTCCTTATGAATGTGTACAACCAGCTAGTCACTATTTTCCTATTAAGAGGAAACAAAGTTGCTTGGTCAATTAAGACAATGCTTGAAATGTAATGGAAATGATAAAAGAAAAATAGTAGTAACCAAGGTTCGTCATTATAGAAGACTTCTAATTCTTACCAAGAAATAACTAAACAAAGCAGCAAAATCTATTCAATAGATTGATGTTGTTGAGATTATTTTATTTGTCATAATTGTATCTGTCTTGAATGGTAAAGTATGTTATTAAGGAGTCATTAGTAACCAAAGGGTAAGTCGTTATGTCGTGACGGTTGAGTTGCACCCCTTTGGATGGTATATGTACACTTTTGCCATAGACGAGGATCATCACCATTAGTGTTATGTTATTTGTGATTGGTGTATGTAAAGAACGATAGTGAAATATTTGGGTGGTTTCTTGAATACATTTGCATTTACTTCTCTGTTACACTTGCATAATATAGTAGTGTGAATCAAACCAGTTTACCGAAGGTGGTGGTAAACATTTGGTGTCGTTGCCTTCAAGATTCTAGAAAGAGTGAATGACGAAGAGAAATCAAGGGGGCAACCAATAGATTACTACAGTAGCAGTCAAGAAGAGATTCCTGAGTTGTTCAAAGGAAAATGAGAATTAATGTTGGACTCCATCTCTATACTCCAAGCATCTATTGAGACACACATGCGAAGAGAAACCGCACAGGAAGGGATCCCCAAAGGTGTCTTTTGGAGCGTTCTTAGAGTTAGTTCGATCGTTGACCACTTTGTGTTGTCTCCCATGGTGGCTAGCGCAAACATTTCTATCACTGCAAAGCTGTTGGGAAGAAATCAACCGTGAGAACCGATGACAATAAGTTCTCGAGAATTTCTACCTTGAAAGGGAGTAAAATCATAGTTGTTAGGAAGAAGATGAACCTTGTCGTAGGGGAGATAGTGAATCTCAAAAGGGAAGATGAATAAAGGAGAACCCATGTTTAATTATGTCCCTATAGTGACATAAATTGTAGATAAACAATAAATGAATAAAAGTGTTCTTTGACTTAATCATATTTTTTTAATTGTGGATGTTTAAGGAAAACATTTATGCCAAACCAATGAAATAAAAATACGAATACTAAAAAGGAGATAGAAGAGTAGCAGGGTACTCGGAAAGTGATATTATTGCAGCAACAAGTCAAAAGAAGGCAAAGATTTAGGAGGATTGTTGAGGGACTACCAGAGCAGGTGGTTGGTGAAGGTGAGGGCATAGGTAGTGAACACAATGAGGAATTTTGCCATGGCGAAAAGAGGAATAGTGAGGTGAATACAAAAGAGGATTCTATTGAGGAAACAAGAAGTTTACTTGGAAACTTAACCCCACGTACGAAGGCAAGGGAGGCCTGAAGAAGGAAAAGAGAAGAAGCCGAGGATGCCAATGTTGCCATGAGTGTTGGAGTGATAGAGGGGCACAATAATTAGAACATCCTACCATTCTTAAACACTTCCAGTTGTTCAAGGACACCAAGTGTAGGAGTGCCAAGCACTACCAACTCCAGAACATAGGGTTTGATGGTACCAACATAGCCTACAGTACCAACAAGACCCGTGATACTAGTACAACTGGTGGTACCTACACAACCTGCAATACCAAAACAACCAATACAGGGACTAGTCACCATGGCACAGACGTAAAAACTACCCAAGTTCATGGGTGATTGGAAGGACAATCTCATTCGACACTGCAAAACATGCGAGATCATTTGGACAACTAATGGGGTGACAGACCAAGATGACTGGATAAAACAATTTCCAGCAACCTTGTGGGGAGTAGCCATCGATTGGTTCTTCGTCAGAGATAAAATGAAAATGGCCACATGGATAAAGCTAAAAAAGAAGTTTCAAATAGATTTTTGCCTACTCAGAGACGATAATGAAATCATGGCTGAAATTTATAACACAAAACAGGTAAAAGATGAGACTGCTTGAGGATATGGATGACGATTGACATAATTAGTGGGGAAAATGAAAATCCCACCAAACAAATAGATTGAAGAAACGATGGTTTATTGAGGGGTTGAAACTTGTCCTTAGGAGGAAAATTAAGATAGTACCACCATCATGGTACATTCATGCTTACAATTGAGCAATGGATCTGGAGAGCGAGAGCATAACAACAAAGAAAAAGAAAATCAAATCATTGGATGATGATGATGATGATTCTTTTGGCAAAAGTAGTAGTGAAGAATACAACCAGAAAATCTAAGCTCTCTAGAATGGTATGCTTCATATGATGGAGTTCAAAAGAATTAAAGGCAACTTCGATTAAGGGGACATGTGTACTGACTACATAGGTCACACTAAGGGCTCCTGTCCAAAGCAACAATTTTGTGACATCTGCGAAATAGTCGGTCCTTCCACCAAAAAATATCTGTACAATATGAAAAATCGAAGCCATCAATAGGTGTTGTTGATGCAAGAAATATCTACCTCAACAACAATAGGGATGGCGAACACAAACACTAACACCACAACATCTGTCGATTTCTAGAATAACAGGCGAGGAGGTAGAGGCAATGGAAATAATAACAACAATAAGGGAGGTTGTAGCTGCATTCAATATGACGCAAGCAAATGACCAATGATACAATGCCATATGTGTAACTAGAGGTGCCTTTTTCAAGAGACTACACGAGGTGAGAAGCATTGCAATTCCTCTACTAAAGGTGTGGTCCAAAGGACCAAATTGACACAAAATGTCCAAAGTCTGTGCTGGAAGGGGTTGGCTGTTGCAAGCAAGGGTGGCTATGGAAAGAAGCAGTCAAAACTTCACAATCGACCTACAGACATAAATGGTCAGTAAAGACTTCGTGTCTCCATTGGAGTTTGAAGTCCATGGAAGGAAGTTGCTAATGGAATCGAATAAAGGAGTTCTTGAAATAGAAGGATGTTCTGAAGATGATTCAGATTTACTAAATGGATTCTTCTATTAGCGAACGAAAGATTACGGGTTGTTCCATTGTAACATGTTGTAGGTGGATGAAGGAGAAGAAAAACATTCATTCCTAAAGGAGTACAGAGAATACAAATAAGGGGATGCTTGGACAATTGAAACTCCTGCACACTGATGTGATAAGGAGAAACTAATTAGGTACGAGCAGCCTTCCCTGAAGGTCATAAATCTTGGTGATGAAGCTAACCCAAAGAACATCCTTGTGGGTGATGATTGGAACGCTGTCTTGAAAGCAGCTATATTGAAAATTTTAATGGAATACAAGGATGTATTTGCTTGGACCTACAAAGACTTGAAGGGGGTCTTGTTGGAGTTGTGTGTCCATCGGATTCTATTGATACAAGGAATCGTACCTATATGGAAACAACTGTAGATGATGAATAAGAATTATGCGGCACGAGTGAATGATGAAATTGAACAAATATTTTGGGTGTACACACAATATTGAGTATCACCAATTGTTATCTTGTTGAAAAAGGAAGCAAACCAAATCAGAATATGTGTGGACTTCATGTGCTCGAATGTTGACACCATTAAGGATCCATTTCCAATACCCTTCACAAATAGTATTTTGGAAGAAGTCGCAAGATAAGAGATCCACTCCTTTATGGATGGATTCTCGGTAAAACCAGATATCCATCGTTGAACACGATAACCTCAAGACAGCCTTCGTAGGTGAAGATGAAGTATATGCTTACAATTGAATATTGTTCAGATTTTGTAATGCTCCAACAATATTTTAGAGGATCATCCTGCATATCTTTGATAAAATGTCAGTAGGGAACTTTAAGGCCTTACTAGACAATTGGTCTGTCTTTAGTGTTGATGACACACATCTAGTAACCCTTCGGGAATGCATGGAACGATGTAGACAAGCAAGATTGGCACTAAATCCTAAAAAGTGTAGTTTCATGGTAATTCTAGGATAAACTACTGAGACATTGTATCCAAAACCGAATTGAATACAGATCCAAAAATGGTACGGGCGATTCTTGAGATGGAACCTCCTACAGATGTGACCAGAGTGAGATCAGTTTTTGGGCACATTGGATACTACTGGAGACTCATTAATTTTTTTGCCTACGTGTCTTACCCACTGGATAGGCTAACCCAGAAGGGAATGCCATATATATGGGCAACAAAGAAAGAAAAGGCATTTGAGGAACTAAAGTTAGTGCTAGTAGAAGAACCTATATTGGTGTATCCTAACTGGGACAAGGAAATTCATGCCAATGTTGATGCATTAAATTTTGCCATTGGGGCTACACTACCGCAAACATGTGACCATGGGTTGGACCACCCCGTCTACTTTGCGAGTAGACTTTTGTCTAAGGCAAAAAAAGATTACTGTCTAAGGCAAAAAAAGATTACAACACAATAGAGATGGAAGTCCTCAGGATGGTCTATATCGTATAGATGTTTCGGTACTATTCATCGGCAACACCATTTTGATTTTTTGTGGACTATCAGGCCGTAATGTATGTGGTCAGTAAGTCAATCATCCAAGGACGGGTAAGAAGATGGTTGCTTCTATTATAGAAGTTCATATTCAATATCATAGTGCAGCCTAGGAAAAGCCATGTAAGTGCAGATCATCTATCCCGAATCAAATCAGGGGAGCTGCCAGAAGGTGTTAATGATGACTTTCCAGATGCACACCTCTTTAGAATTGCAGTTCTACCTTCCTAGTCTAGAAGTATTGGAGAGTACATTTCAACTAGGACAATTCTCTTGGGAGATGCAATCAAGTGAGAGAAGGAAGCTGGTCCTGAGGAGTAGAACATATCAGTTAATTAATGGATTTCTATGTAAGATGGGACTTGATCAAGTGCTTCATCGATGTGTCATGGAGGAAGAAGTTCCAACAGTGCTGAGGGAAGCCCACAAAGGTTCGATAGGAGGACATATGGGACCTGCCATTACCACATAGAAGGTGTTATCGGCATAGTTGTGGTGGCCAACAATGTACAATGATGTGAGGGAAGGCGTAATGAGCTTTGACACTTGTCAGAGGGTTGGGAGGCCTTTGAAGAGAGACTTCATGCCTTTGAAGCCTTCTAATGCACGAGTTGTTTAAGAGATGGGGGCTCTATTTTGTGGCGCCACTTAAGGCGAGCAATGCACGTCGGTGTAGTTATATAGTTGTAGCAACAAAATACTTAACCAAATGGGTCGAGGCACGAGGCCTCCCTAATAATTGAGCCTTAAGTATGACGAGATTCATATATGAACAAATACTTACAAGGTACAACGTACCCATTCAGATGACGAGCGACAAAAGGGGGACATTTCGTCAATTATGTTATAAAGTTGCTCATTATGGAGTTAAAGATTTCTTACTCATTCTCAAGTCCTTGCTACACGAGAGCCAACAACCAAGCTGAAGCTACCAATTAGATATTGGTATCCGTAATTTACAAGTTTGTGCAGAGTTGAAGTGAAATGTCCCTTTTCTAATTTTGTATGATATTTCCAATCTTTAATCAGATCTTTAAGATCAAACAACTAATATCACAAAGATTCTCCAAATTTCTCAAGAAACCCCAAATCGGGTATGCCAAAAATGGTGCCAAAAGCTTCACAGCTTCACCTATTATTAATAAATCTGAAAATGGCCATTTTTACAGATTTTTCAGCAGCATAACAGCCTACAAAATGACATTTCCAGATCTATATAGCCTTTACACAGCAGCTCACAAATGTAGGACAAAAACTATGCTCATCGGGCTCCCGAAATTAACACAAAAATGCCCAGAAACACCACAAAAACACTAATAAACTATCTCAGAAGTTTAATCACGTCCCAATACATATATTCAGCTCTATTTTAACAGCTTAAAGTCTGAAATACAACAGCAACCAAAACTGATATGAAATGCTCAACTGAAAACACCAAACTCATGCAAAAAACACACCAAAAAACCCACAAATCTACACTGTTCAGCACAAAGGCAAACTCTGTATGAGCATGCACATGGAATGGCTTCAAACTCCCGTCCTTAGCCTTCCTGGAAACTTGCAAACTCCCGTTCTTGGGTCTCCTTCTCCACAGGTTTGGCAGCCTCTGAAGAATAACAAAGAATGAGCAAAAATCAAGTTCTCCTCCCTGCCCAAAATGCCTCCAAACCCCTTAAAAGAGGCCATAACTGTAACTCACGTCCAAGAGAGGTTAATGAAACATATTTTAATAATAATTTCATTTATTAGTCCAACGGTTTCCAAAGATTAACCCCCCTTTTTCCGAAACTTCACTTTCTTGGGCCTGCCTGTCTTAGCAAAGATTTTTTTTTTAATTATTATTTGAAAAGGGGACATGACAAGTACTCCCCTCTCCAAACATTGCTTGTCCTCAAGCAATGGCTGAACAATAAACCAATCAATCCACCTGGATCCCAAATATAGTCATGAACTATACTACTACCAATTAACACAGGCTCCTGCAATATCCTCTGCAATATGACCAAGAGGAATCCATAATCAAACTGACAATTATAGCTCAACCAAACTCCAAAATCACCACCACCATAGTCAAAAACCCATGAGACACAAACTCTTAGAACATCAGAACCCAAGTAAAGTGGACAAATCAAACTGCCAACACAATAAATACCATCAACGCATCCCACTGGCCTATACGAAATGTACAATCCAACTCTGCAACAATGGTGAATGCTCTCATATGAAACTATACCAAGTATGGAGAATCCACACACTGTACAACTGCTGCAATCAACACAACTCTGTAGATCATCAGCCACTGTCTCATAACCATAACTCCCATGCACCCCTGATGGTGAAAAGCCATCACAAGATGAACAACAAGAAATGGAACCCAAACCAAATTTTCCTACCATCAACTCCTCAACACAAGGATCAATTGCTAACTGATGTACATACCCTACTGAAGCATCACTCCAAAACTCCTGCTCTAAGTCATGTATTATCAAGCTATCAACTGCAGGACCTATCACCATGTCGTGCCCATCACAACTCTCATCTCGAGGCATCAAACTATTCCATAACTGATGATAAGCACTAGGAACCAAAGTACATCTCTGTATCATAATCTCATTAACATGGTCATCAAAGGTAAATTGATGAGCGTACCTCACAGTGTAATGCCGATAGAATGCGCCAATCTCAGTCAGTGGCTCAGACTGTAATCCAGATGAAACTAACTGCAATTGATCATTAACCATGTTGGAATTGACTACTATCTTTGAAGATATCACCAAGGGAGTAGTATTACTAGTAGGAACCATGCCAACTATTGACTCACCAACATCACACATGCTCTTTGATACATCTCTAGTCTCTGTGCCATCAGTACTAGAGGCCACCACCATGTCAGGCATACAACAATCTGCTACAAAACCCAACTCAACTGAACCTGACTCTAGTGGGAATGACCCTGATATGCCAATGTTAGTATCAAGGATGGATGCATCCCCATCTCCACTGTCTCTGAAAATCTCGGCCATGGACATCCTCGGATCACCAAACACCATAGCTTGTGACTGTATAGAATCAGGTAAAGACTGTAGCCACTCTAACTCCATGGTCGCCTTAGCCAAATGAAACTGTGACTCCTTGAAAGCCAACTGTGTACTCTCAAGAATCTCAGAAGTCACCTCAAGTTGCTCAGTAAGCTCACTCACCTCATCTTCCTTGGCCAACAATGCATCATATGCTGTACTGCCCCACTCCATAAGATAATCTCTGTCAGCTACCAACTGCATATAATTCTGTCTCAAAATCTGAATAGCCTCCCATAAAGAGTGGATCTCTGTCAAGGAAAGATAACTGCCTTCCTGCTCATCACTAGTAGGAGAACCCCATCCATAAACTGCTAACAACTGACGAGCAGCATCAAAATGCTGGAAAGCGATAGCAATGTCTCGGTCACTAACTCTTAACTGATTAGGCACATGATGGCATTGGCTTGACTGTCTCCTACAAACCTCCTTTGATGCCCTGTCTAAAGGAGTATCCTCAAAGTCACTAGTCTCTAGAGTATTACAATCCATACCCTGTAAATTAAATCTAAAGCTCATATCAACATACGGAGTATCAAAAACATTAGCACTGCTGTCCGACTCCTCTGTACCCAAGGAAACTAAGTCTTCAAAACTGCCCACTACATCCTCCTGGATGTCATCAATGCCAATATGGTCCTGGGACTCATCTGTACACACTGCCAAATATGAAATATCATCAACACATTCCAGCAAGTATGGTCGACTAGATATATGAACAAAGCCCAACACCGGTGTATAAAAACTAATACAAACATCAGATAAGCTCCTGGCACAAGAAAAGACAACACCGTGCAATCTGCTAATCAAATCCATGGTAGCACCCAAACAATCACTGCTACCAAAAAGTGTTAATGATTTACAGTCAACTGAACCCCAAATGCCAATATAAGAATCTGGAGTCCATATCTGTAAACTAGAATTAGCTGGTAACTCAAGCAAAATCCTGACTTGAGTAATATGACCAATACCAACTAACTCCACATACCTGTCATGATGAGATAATGTAGTGACAATACTGTCTTCACACACCTTCAGCTGGCGGGATAAACCATGTGAAGTACTACTAGCCTCAACCTCATGTGACGAAGCATCTAACTGTGCCTGGTACTCTCTCTCAGAAAAGTCATGAATGCTCAATGTCTGCTCATCTACACCAGGTATCTCAGCATCATGCACAACAACATCCTCATAATCATCATCCTTGAGGTTAAATCTATCTATCACTCTTTGACTAAAATCATCAAATGTAGTTACCTGATCATGACCTTGAGTAGTCATTCCATGATACCACCAATCATAGGCTGCATCTTCCAAGTGTAGACTTGCAATTTGAACAACATCACTCTCCTTCATGGGGTTAAGTGTGAAGAAGGTCTGTAATTTTTGTAGCCATGCTCTAGCTGAAATTTTATTTGTTCCATCAAAAGTAGGTGCTATAAACTTGCTTATTTTATTTTTGAGCTCTCTTCCACTTATGTCATGCTCCCTTCTGTACTCTTTCTTGGGCATCAAAGTGTTCATCATATCCACATATTCTCTAAAAGGAACTGAACTACGAAAGTCATCATCTAAGCCATTATAAGTAGCTCTTAATGTAATCAAGTTACCTGTAACCTCTTCCATAGGATTAATGGCTGGATTTGGTACTGGTGGCTCATCTGCAGGCAAGAAAATAGTTTTGGTTGATTTAGATGGTGTGGATTTCAGATTTCTTGGCTCCTCTGAAGTGCTCCCTTTCTCATTAATAGATGCAACTCCTTATAGTTTTTCTGTCAATATTCGCAAAGCCTCTCTAGTTTTTGCCAAACTATCCACTGTTTGCTTCTGAGTATTTTGGATGTCTTGGGAGAATTTCTTTGCCATCTCATCTGGGTCAACCATACTTTTCCCTTCCTTGGATTTTGTACTTTTACTTTCAACTGGAGGTTTGATCAAAATTTCTTTATTCTTTTCTCGCTGCAAATATCTTTTTTCTCTTTCACTTAGTTGCATGCAACCATAAATTTTGACATGCAGCTGATTAGAAGCAACATGCAACCACCAATTTCACCAAGAACTAACATGCATATGATTAGAAGTAGAATGCAACCATAAATTTTGACATGCAAGATTTGGGTAGTTATCAAAACTAACATGCAAGATCTGGGTAGTTGTCAAAACTAACATGCAAGATCTGGGTAGTTGTCAAAACTGACATGCAAGATCTGGGTAGTTGTCAAAACTGACATGCAAACTTCTACAACCACCAAATTCACCAAGAACTAACATGAAAATGATTAGAAGTAGAATGTAACCATAAATTTTAACATGCAGCTGATTAGAAGAAACATGCAACCATAAATTATGACATGCAAAATCTGGGTAGTTGTCAAAACTGACATGCAAGATCTGGGTAGTTGTCAAAACTGACCTGCAACTTCTACAAACCCTCAGGCTGGCAAGATCATGGCTCTGATACCACTGAAATGTCCCTTTTCTGATTTTGTATGATATTTCCAATCTTTAATCAGATCTTTAAGATCAAACAACTAATATCACAAAGATCTTCCAAATTTCTCAAGAAACCTCAAATCGGGTATGCCAGAAATGGTGCCAAAAGCTTCCCAGCTTCACCTATTATTAATAAATTTGAAAATGGCCATTTTTACAGATTTTTCAGCAGCATAACAGCCTACAAAATGACATTTCCAGATCTATATAGCCTTTACACAGCAGCTCACAAATGTAAGACAAAAACTATGCTCATCGGGCTCCCGAAATTAACACAAAAATGCCCGGAAACACCACAAAAACACTAATAAACTATCTCAGAAGTTTAATCACGTCCCAATACATATATTCAGCTCTATTTTAACAGCTTAAAGTCTGAAATACAGCAGCAACCAAAACTGATATGAAATGCTCAACTGAAAACACCAAACTCATGCAAAAAACACACCCAAAAACCCACAAATCTACACTGTTCAGCACAAAGGCAAACTCTGTATGAGCATGCACATGGAATGGCTTCAAACTCCCGTCCTTAGCCTTCCTGGAAACCTGCAAACTCCCGTTCTTGGGTCTCCCTGGAAACCTGCAAACTCCCGTTCTTGGGTCTCCTTCTCCACAGGTTTGGTAGCCTCTGAAGAATAACAAAGAATGAGCAAAAATCAAGTTCTCCTCCCTGCCCAAAATGCCTCCAAACCCCTTAAAAGAGGCCATAACTGTAACTCACGTCCAAGAGAGGTTAATGAAACATATTTTAATAATAATTTCATTTATTAGTCCAACGGTTTCCAAAGATTAACCCCCCTTTTTCCGAAACTTCACTTTCTTGGGCCTGCCTGTCTTAGCAAAGATTATTATTTTTTTATTATTTTAAAAGGGGACATGAAATGAAGGAGAAGATCGGTAAGAAAGCTTGCCATCAATACTGTGGGCTTACCCCACCATGTACAAAGTTACTACCAGACAAACCCCTTTCTAGTTGATGTACAAATAAGAGGTTGTTGTACCTGTTGAGTTCATGGTGCGAAGTCTTAGAACAACTATTGAAAATAGGCTGGGAGATATGGAGAGTCTACAAGAGAGACTATACAATCTCAACAAGTTGGATGAACAATGTATGATGGCATATTGGGCAACTGAGATGGATTAACAACAAAGGAAGGTGTGGCTCGATAAGCATCTCAAATAGACAAGTCTTACACCTGCGCAACTAGTTTTGAAATACAATGGGCAAAATGAAATTAAACCGGGCAAGTTCAAAGTGAATTGGGTTGTGCCCTATATAGTGCGAAATGTTGGATGCAATAGAGAAATTAAGTTGTGGACTTTGGACGGGAAGCAAGTGGTGGATCCCGTCAATGGCTCTAAGTTGAAGAGCTACCACGAAATATAGGAAGATCAGAGAGACAATTGTGCATGCCCAGGAGAACGGAGGGATAGTCGCACACGCCTAGGTAGACTGAAGAACTTAGACATTGGTAAAATAAATTTAAAAGACAAAAAGCGAAAAAAAAATAAAAAAAAAAATTAAATAACAGGCAATCATGCTATATAACAAATCATTATATGATGTGTTGGTTCCCAAAATCACAGATGGAGATCCAAGAGCTTGCCAATTCGTCATTAGGATTCCACAATCAGTTTTGGCCTAGGAACAAGAATCACCTTGATTTCCCCTACACTTATAGGCTTCGCTGCACTTAGGCAGGGAAACCTTCACCTCAAACACTAATTGCTTGATTCAAGGCTTTTTTATAGCGAATTTAAGCCTTGTGAGTTCTTTGGCTAATAGAATCCTTGAACTCGATTAAAATAAAGTTGAATGCTTGCTTGAAATAATTGAATGTTTTGTATATGGTTCTTAACAATTAATTTGATGTTTGTAAGAAGGAAGATATAAATTTTTGACTTCAAATATAAACCCAATATTCCACAATCAGTTTTGGCCCACGAACAAGAATCACCTTGATTCCCCTACACTTTAGGCTTCGCTGCACTTAGGCGGGTAAACTTTCACCTAAAACACTGATTGCTTGATTCAAAGCTTTTCTATAGTGAATTTAAGCCTTGTGAGTTCTTCAGCTGATAGAATCCTTGAACTCAATTAAAATAAAGTTGAATGCTTGCTTGAAATAATTGAATGTTTTGTATATGGTTCTTAACAATTGATTTGATGTTTGTAAGAAGGAAGATATAGATTTTTTGACTTCAAATATAAACCCAATAATAATACTTCAATGGTTCAAAAGACTTGTGCCTTTTCTTATTCGGAAAATAGTTACAGTGAAGATTTTCACGTACAATTTTATAAAGTTATATGCACTTATATTGTCAACAATTTAATAATCAATATGAGACATATCAAATATATTTGCAATCTTAAATTAGTCCAGATTGAACTTCAACTCCTATGGCAGGGAGACAAATTGGAGACACATACGGAAACAATTTGATGTTTCACTATATCTATGATCACATTTAAGTTGCTAAATGACCGTGTCCACTTATGTGACATTTAGATTGTTTACAGAATTAAAAGATGATTATAAAAGATGAATCAATTGCAATTTAAATCTCCATGCCTTTTAAATAATCAAAAAACAAAAGACTTTTATTTATCATTAAAATATAATAAATAAATTTACATTAAAAAAATCATCTTTTCACTCCTTATTCCTCCTTACAACTAAAAATAAAATATTTCCTCTTCTTTTGCTTCTTCTTTTCAAATATGTCTTGTTCTTCTTTTTATTCTTTCACACCTATCATTTGTATGCAGGTGAAGAAGTGCCAACTCCTCTCGGAACAACATATCCTATGGTGACTGAAAACTAATTGGCAGTTTTAACAAATTTAGATTTCATGAACACATTTAATAACATAATTTATAAAACACACAGACATTATAATGATGCCGCTCAATAATTACAAATTCTTTCAACTTTTGGTGAAACAACACTTAGTTTTTTCTCCTCTCAAAGAAAAATTATTTGCTTTTGCTTCATTCTACTTTGACCTCCATCGTTTTATCAATTTGACCTCTCCATTTTGACACTAGTTTCCCAATATTGCTGTGCAATGTTCCATATTGAATTGTTTGTAGTCTCCTTTTTTTGAATTATCGGGATCTATTTAAAATTTGGTATTGTCTTTTCCAATAACTGCTTCGTATATATGTTGAAATGGCTCTTATAATGTATCATATTTGATTTCAGTACTTATCGTTTCTATTGTCGCTGATGATAATTCGTCGGTAGATATTTCCTCCATTCGAACCTTGTTGCTTTCTTTGCCATAAAAACTTCAGCACTCAAATGTTTTGAATCCAATGGTGTATGATGTTGATTCCTCTGTTTTTCAATGATACACCATGCACAATCTTTAATGTATACTCCAACCTCCAATGGATCAAGCTTTTCATTGCTAATGACATGTATCAAACTTGGGAGATTTTTATTGCTTTCAGCGATAAAAATATTGTTTTATCGCTGTCAACTCTCTGTTTTAGATTTTCCTACCAGTCACTTTCTTTTTTCAAATGGTATTTGATTATATATGATGAAGAGACATCTTTTCACTATCTTTGCTTTTATTTCCTTATTGGATCAGGCATTATATCAATATGCAAATATATTGATCACTGCTTCAATTGTATGATTGCAATTTCTCTTTTTATTCATTTTTTATTCTACGTATGCTGCAGTAAGTCTTAGTCCGTCAAATGCTTTTTTACTTCTGCATTTATGCATCTAACAAGTTGATAGTTATGATTGTAAAATATGCATTGGTTGCCAGCACGCTTATCTCCGTGTGTGTATTAGATACTTAGAAAACTCACACACCTTGTCAAAATTTGGATGTAGATCTAATATTTACCTCCTTTGCATAGATACATCTTTATATTGTAATGGCCCTCCTCAAATCTGCCCTCAAAAATGCTGATGAAAGCTCAAGGAATTTCATCAAACAATTCACATGCAAGGGACGTATGACTGATATAGTATTTCAGTTAGCTTCAAATGACTTTTTTACAATTTGCATCAATGAAAATCTTGTGCTAGAAGACTACAATGGACTAAACAATGACCTAACATGAGTGTGCTACTAATTTTGACAATATTCAGTGCATATATATGATCTAAGCATGAGAAATGAACACCTACAGCCAACTGACATTTTTACAAACAGTTGGTATGCAAACTAACTAGCAGATAAATAATGATATTAAATTGCCTAAATGACACCAGCAACTATTATCTTCTTAGTTGCAGTGAAAATTACAATGCTCATGAAATATGGCCAAGACTTTGGCATTTACATGGATTACAAAATGATAATGCTGGTATAATGCACACTTACAGCTGAAAGCTTATAACACCCTAAAAAACAATACTAACAAAAGAACCTGGTAGTAGATGGCTGAAATAATTTCCTTCTATGCTACCCCTTCTGCTTTGCTTTTTTTGAACTGCTTTTTCGGCCTGCTTTTTCGTACCCGCTTTTTTAGCTTGCTTTTTCGGTTCCACTTTTTTCGGGCTGCTTTTTTCGTACTCGCTTTTTTCAGCCTGCTTTTTCGGTTCCTCTTTTTCGGACTGCTACTATGTTGAATCTCAAGACCATATCTTTCAATGGCGTCAAGATTTTCAGCTTGAAGGGATTTCGTCCTCCAAACTATTGAGACATAATCTCCAGAAAATTTCTCAATTTCTTTGATATTTCCAAGCATGAATAAATGAGAGCTATCTTCTTTCTTTTAATCCCTTCCTCACTTGCTCCACGCTTCCGTCTTGCCAATGTGGGATAATACATGACTTTTAATATTACTTCTTTTTTTCTTTTTACAAAGTCCATGTATGTACTCAAAAGGGGGACTTTTGATTTTTATAAAGTGATTTTATGAAACATTATAATATTTAATTTAAATAGTCACTTTACCGTTGTAACTTCAAACATTAAAATAATATACCAAATAAACTCGAAATCCCACATATAATAGCTCATTAGAAAGAGCCCAACAAAACACATCTCATCCTGTCACTGAAAATTGAAGGCACTGCATCCCCCTATTGGCTTACTAAAAATAGTAAGTCTTCCTGACAACCCAACAAACGAACTCCGTTTGGCTTGTAATTAAATTTGACTAGGCCAAATAACCTCAGGATCCCTTTTGAAGTCCTGGTTAGCCCTGGGGACCATACAAGAATGGGCTAACTACAACATACCTCCAAATCGGCTAAGTGGGGGACATTACAGTCCGCCCCTCTTGAAATTGCTTGTCGCTAAGCAATCTCAATTCCGGATGCTGAATAATTTCCTCAGCCTCCCATGTCGCATCCTCAACTGGTAGGTTCCTCCACTATACTAGGTACTCCCTGATAGTCCACCTGCGAAGCACCCTCTCCTTGGAGTTAAGTATAGCCTCAGGAATCAAGATAAGTTTTTCCTCATCATCGAGAGGTGGCAATACTACTGAAGGCACCACATTATGCCCCAATGCCTTCTTAAGGCGTGACACATGGAACACGTTATGTACTTTACTGTCTGCAGGCAGCTCCAACTCATAAGCTACCTCACCCACTCTCCTGATTACTTTGAATAGTCCATAGTAGCGTGGTTTCAATTTCTCTGCTCCACTCCTCTTGAGAGAGGACTGTCTATATGGCTGTAACATGAGGTACACCATGTCTCCTACCTCGAAAGATCTCTCAACCCTGTGTTGATCAGCATATTGCTTCTACTAATTTTGTGCCCTTTGTAAATTTTCCTTCAAGGATCGCATAATGTCCTGACACTCCTGCAATATATCCTTGGCCTTAGGCACCCTACTGTCCCCAAATAACAAATCCAAAAAATTAGGAGCATCATACCCGTACAATGCCATGAAAGGGGACATTTGAATAAACATATGGAAAGAGGTATTATAGCAGTACTCCCCTAGATGTAGCCACTTCACCCAAGCCTTCTGCTCTCCTGCAATGTAGTTTCGAAGGTACCCCTCAACCCATTTATTCACTATCTCTGTCTGCCCATCAGTTTGGGGGTGGTAACTGGTACTCGGAGTTAGCTCTGTTCCACACAACTTGAACAACTCCTGCCAAAAGTGGCTCATAAACCTACTATCCCTGTCACTGACTATGTACCGTGGCATCCCATGTAATCTAAATACCTCTCGAAAGAATAGCCGTGCTGTCTGTACTGTTGAATATGTGGACGAAATCGCAAAAAAATGTGCAAATTTCGTCAATCTGTCTACCACAACAAAAATACAATCCCGACCCTGTACCTTGGGGAGGCCTGTAATGAAATCCATAGAAATGCTATCCCACTTCTTCTCTGGTATGGGTAGGGGCTGTAGTAAACCACCTGGAAAGGAATGTTCTTGTTTGTTTTGTTGACATACTGGGCACTCCCAAACAAACTGAAGCACCTCTGTTTTGAGTCCTTTCCAAGTGAAGCGCTCTCTCACCTGTCGATATGTCTTAAAGAATCCGGGATGTCCTGCCAATGGTGAATCATGAAATGCCCTCAAAATCTTCTGCTTTATAGCAGACCCGGGTACTAAATAAATCCTTTCCTTGTAGATGATTAAATCATTTACAACAGTGTATCGACTATCTTGAATAGTTCCTTCAATAACACTAAATGCCCAACTATCCTTGGCATACTCTACCAAGATCAACTCTCTCCAATCGTCCATGACTATCCCAACAGCAAGCAAATGAGGCCTTCTAGATAAAGCATTTGCGACGATATTTTTCTTCCCTTTGACATAGACTATGTCAAAATCATAAGCCTGTAACTTACTCACCCATTTCTGTTGCCTGTCGTTGAGATCCTTCTGTCCAAGGAAATGTTTCAAGCTGTTATGATCTGTTTTTACTGTGAATCAACTCCCTGTTAAGTATTGCCTGAACTTAGCTAGCGCGTGCATGATTGCTAGCATTTCTTTGTCATAGATGCTGTAAGTTCTCTGAACACCTCGTAATTTCCTGCTCTCATATGCGATGGGATGTTTGTTTTGCATGAGGACAGCTCCTACGCCCTCTCCTGAGGCATCACACTGCAACTCAAAAGGCCTGGTGAAATCTGGAATGGCTAAAACAGGGCATGTACTCATCAACTCCTTGAACCTGTCAAAACAATCCTGAGCCTTCTCTGACCACTTGAAACTGTCTCTTCGTGTCAAATCTGTAAGTGGTGCTGCTATCTGTGAAAATCCCTTCACAAATCTGCGGTAGAACCCGCAAAGCCGAAGAAATCCCTTGAGTTGCGAAGTGTTCCTCGGCGGTGGCCAATCCAGAATGGCCCTGATCTTGTCTGGGTCAACCCAAACACTTCCTGCACTAATAATATGCCCTAGATAGAGCAACTCTGTCATCCCGAACTCGCATTTACTCATCTTGGCATATAATGACTCCCTCTCTAGAATGCTGAGCACTGCATCAATATGCTTCAAATGTTCCTCCCAAGTACGGCTGTATATCAGTATATCATCAAAAAAAATCAACACAAACTTCCTCAACTGATCTCTGAATACTCTATTCATACAGGACTGGAAAGTGGCGGGGGCATTAGTCAACCCAAAGGGCATGACTAAGAACTCAAAATGTCCATAGTGGCATCTAAAAGCTGTCTTCTCCACATCCACCTCTCTAACCCATATTTGGTGGTAGCCGGATCTCAAATCAATCTTAGAGAAGTAGCAGGCACCGTGCAATTCATCAATAAGCTCATCAATGCGCGGAATAGGGTATCGGTTCTTGATTGTCTTCTTGTTTAGTTCCTTATAATCAATGCATATCCTCATTGTACCATCCTTCTTCTTCACCAATACTACTGAAGAAGCAAAAGGACTCTTGCTTGGTCGTATGTGCCCCATGTCAATCAACTCCTTGATTGCCTTTTCTATTTCATCTTTATATCTCTTTGGATGGCGGTAGGGTGTGATGATGACTGGCTTAGCCCCTTCCTCTAACTCAATAACATGCTCAATTCCCCTATCCGGGGGTTTCCCTGGAGGTATCTCACCAAACACCTTAGTACATCAGGGGGATACTCCTGTTTATGTTGCTTTGTCACCTCAGGCATTACTCGGAACTCTGTTGTCCACTGCACCTGGTCGTGTCTGAAGAAACTCTGCATCCGCTTGAGTGACACCACTCGTAGTCTCCCATCTGACAAACCTCTGAGTACTATCTTCTTACCATTTTTCTCAAACCTCATTTCCATTTTTTAGAGGTTAAATGTAAACTCTTCCAGAGATTTCATCCAATTCATCCCAAGCACCATATCCTGATCACCAATGTTGACAACAAAGAAATGTCCCACCATGTCATAATCTCCCAAACGAAGTTGCAAGTTGGAGATTTTCTTGGTACAGTCGATTTTGAGGCCGTCGGCAACCATCACCTTAAATCCCCTATGCTCTTCTGTATGTAGCCCTCTATGTATCACAAACTTTTCATCAATGAAGTTATGTGTTGCCCCTGTATCACTGAGTGCCACAAATCTTTGTCCATCCAAAGTTCCCCTAACTCTGAAAGTGACGGCCTCCTGTATACTGGACAATTGAGCTATCGTGCTATCACTGTGTGCTTCCTCATGTGAAGAATTATCATCTCCATCTGATTCTGATGACTGCTCTGAATCTCCATCCACTGACTCTTCGGCTGAAAAGTACTCCATCTGCTTGGCTTTTGCTTTCAATGGACGCTTATGTGACAAATCCCAAGGCTCCCTGCAATGAAAACAAAGCTTCTTTTTCCTGAGATAATTAAGTGTCTCATTGTCCAACCTCTTACTTTCCTCCTTAGGTGGCTGACCCTCTCTACGAAAAGGTTTACTGTCCTTATCTTTCCTCGAAGGGAAACTCTTTGCCTGGAATTTATTTTTAGAAGCTGAAGAGGAATCCATGTCATGAGCTTTCTTAATGGCTTCCTGCAAAGTGGGAGGGTTGAGAGCTTTAATCCACCCTCTCAACGGATCAGCTAACCCATCCATAAAAAGAACCAGTATCCTCCGTTTAGATACATCTGTTACTAACACTGCAAGTTTCTGAAATTCTGAAATGTATGTTTCCAATGATCCCCATTGTTTAAGCTGAGCTAACTCCTTGAAATGTAGTTCTGGATCCTTCCTATCAAAATGTTCAATCAATCTCTCCGTAAACTCCACATATGAGGTAATGTGTGCATGACCCATAGTGACCATGCCATGATGCCACCACTCGTGTGCTAACCCATCCAGATGAATTGCTGCATACTTAATAGCTTCTTCCTCAGGCATAGGGTTCAATTGAAAGTATGTATCAAGCATTTGAACCCAAGCTCTTGCTGTAGACTTCCCCGAGCCATCATAATATGGTAACTGAAGTTTCCCTACTTTCTTCCGTAGCTCATAGCTTTGGTTCCTGTCATGTCCACGTGGCATATGTTTCATCCGCACATCCATATACTCCCTAAAGGTAATTGCAGCAGTAAAATCTGGACCTCCGGCTCCCCATTCTCTTCTCAACTGGTCCTGTATATCAGTAATCTAGGGCTCTGGTAAGGGCTGCTCTGGGGCTCTAGGAGGAAATGTGGGAATCATGGGCCTTGAACTCACTGTCCTAGCTTGCTGGGGTGCATGACCGAAATTGTTCCCAACTTGTTAACCTCCATTATGTGTCCCATCCTGATTGTTCCCATTCTGATTGTTACCATTTTGATTATTACCATTCTGATTATTTCCTCCACCCATGTTAGCATTCAACCCCATTTGACGAGCCATCATCTGCATCATAAGCTCCATTCTATGATTTTGTTCCTGTGCCCTCTGTTTTGCTAATCGCTGTCCCTGTGCCAAGGTCTCTAATAATTGTAAGAATCTTTCCTCTCCAGGATCCCGAGCATTCCTGTCTCCCATATTGCCGCCTTGATCAAAGAATATCTCCTCTGTGTTTGTATGACTGGATTCTATGTCCACCTGCACGGATGAACTAGACTGTTTGCTCTGCAGGTCTGAAATCCTATTTTGTCTTGCTCTGGTATTGCGGAAATTACAAGGCCCCTGTCGCATGCTCAAACATAAATGCTCTGATTTTAGTGTTCTGACATTTCGTCAAACACTTTTCCCTCTATCTGGCTATTCCAAATTCCCTATAAGACCTCCACAGGATGGCAATACTTATAGCTCTGATACCACTGTAATGGCTCTCCTCAAATTTGCCCTCAAAAATGCTGATGAAAGTTCAAGGAATTTCATCAAACAATTCACATGCAAGGGACGTATGACTGATATAGTATTTCAGCTAGCTTCAAATGACTTTTTTACAATTTGCATCAATGAAAATCTTGTGCTAGAAGACTACAATGGACTACACAATGACCTAACATGAGTGTGCTACTAATTTTGACAATATTCAGTGCATATATATGATCTAAGCATGATAAATGAACACTTAAAGCCAACTGACATTTTTACAAACAGTTGGTATGCAAACTAACTAGCTGATAAATAATGATATTAAATTGCTTAAATGACACCAGCAACTATTATCTTCTTAATTGCAATGAAAATTACAATGCTCATGAAATATGGCCAAGACTTTGGCATTTACATGGATTACAAAATAATAATGCTGGTATAATGCACACTTACAGCTGAAAGCTTATAACACCCTAAAAAACAATACTAACAAAAGAACCTGGTAGTAGATGGCTGAAATAATTTCCTTCTATGCTACCCCTTTTGCTTTGCTTTTTTTGAACTGCTTTTTTGGCCTGCTTTTTCGTACCCGCTTTTTCAGCCTGCTTTTTTGGTTCCGCTTTTTTCGTACCCGCTTTTTTCAGCCTGTTTTTTCGGTTTCGCTTTTTCGGACTGCTACTATGTCGAATCTCAAGACCATATCTTTCAATGGCGTCAAGATTTTCAGCTTGAAGGGATTTCGTCTTCCAAACTATTGAGACATAATCTCCAGAAAATTTCTCAATTTCTTTGATATTTCCAAGCATGAATAAATGAGAGCTATCCTCTTTCTTTTAATCCCTTCCTCACTTGCTCCACGCTTCCGTCTTGCCAATGTGGGATAATACATGACTTTTAATATTACTTCTTTTTTTCTTTTTACAAAGTCCATGTATGTACTCAAAAGGGGGACTCTTGATTTTTATAAAGTGACTTTATGAAACATTATAATATTTAATTTAAATAGTCACTTTACCGTTGTAACTTCAAACATTAAAATAATATACCAAATAAACTCGAAATCCCACATATAATAGCTTATTAGAAAGAGCCCAACAAAACGCATCTCATCCTGTCACTGAAAATTGAAGGCACTGCATCCCCCTTTTGGCTTACTAAAAATAGTAAGTTTTCCTGACAACCCAACAAACGAACTTTGTTTGGCCTGTAATTAAATTTGACTAGGCCAAATAACCTCAGGATCCCTTTTGAAGTCCTGGTTAGCCCTCAGGACCATACAAGAATGGGCTAACGACAATATACCTCCAAATTGGCTAAGTGGGGGACATTACATATATCCACTTCATACATCTTTCATTGGCTATTATGTAAATCTGAACCTACATCATAGGGTTGGCTTCTGTGGTGGATCAAATTGATATCTTCTTCTTTGTTGGGGAAATTTGTCTTCAAATTCCATGAACGGATAGGCTGGAGATAACTATTGTCATCACAGCAGATAAACTCGGATATTAATGGATGTTGATGGTTAGACTCACTCTTTTTGTAGCTACAATAAACATTCTACAGGAGGAACATTCTATAAAAGTATTGAGGCCTTTGCACATGGACTGCCACCATGAGAATGTAAGTTATTGGGGGAAGCGTATCCAAAACCAACCATTCTAGGACTCAGAGATAAATTAAGTGAAATATTGGCATTGTCCACTCTTCACTAGTAATTGACAACTATCCATCTTTGGAAAAAAGTGTGTATAACATCATTGGAACTCTAGGTAGTGCCAGACAAGCAGAGGAATATGGACTTTAGTGCAACTTTAGACGATGGTTGCTGTTCCAGGTTGCTGCAGATGAATTGTTTGAAATCATTTTGTAATCTGTTTTTGAAATAGTGTAAATGTCGTGTTATGATCAATAGAAATTATAATTGTCTTCAGCTCTTCCTTTTGCGTGTATTGCCAAAGCTTGGTAGAAACTCAGTGTATTTGTTTTGGTTATATTTCCATCATACTGGTGCTGTTGAATCTCATCATTGTTATCAAAAGGTGCATAAATGGAGGCAAAAATTTAGGGCTCCATCATGATGTACAAACACAACCGTAATAAGTTGTCACCGTATGTTCATAAGCCACCATATGTAAGATTGCTGGTGGAATAATAGACTCACTATACAATCATAATTTTTGGTCCACTCACCATACTATGAGGGTGGAATTTGTATTATATGTAGGGTCTATAATCAGACACATACTGTGGGAAAGACATTTGAACACAAAACAATGCACAACCTTGAATTCCATACGACTCTCACCGAACAGGGCCAAAGACTTATGTCAAATACGAAGCCCGTGGTGAAATAAGAAGATGAAGGTAAATTGTAATTAGAAGAAGAAAACGAAGACACCACACCACATAGAAGCCAAACATCGTACAACACCTGGAGACATTAATACACCATAGGTAAATGCTATTGGAGTTTGACGACATTGGATGAGACTACTAGATGACACAAATAGAAGGCCAACGACATTGGAAGTGTATTGACTGTGGACGATGAAGAAGTTAAAGCGACATTGGTAAGCACTAAAGGGAGACAAAAACATAGCACGCCAAGAGAACAGTTTTAAAGGTTGACATCATAGACACTATACAACAAGACCTACTCGTTTTTCTTTGCACAAAACAAGGGAAAACCATCTTAATGGATTCGGCTAGCAAGCAAGGTGGGAAGGCAAAATTGCAAACAAAAACTAGTGGTTCTAGCAGTAGTATGTACAAAAACACACAAGTCTTGCCATTTGGAGTAAGAGTTGAAGGCCAGATAGATAGAGGCAAGAAAAAGATGAGGCCAAACGTGTAAATGGCACTTGTTGCTTCATCAAAAGATTATGTCACACCTAAGATAACAATGTTCGAGGGTTTGAATGGATTGGAATGTAGAAAGTGATGGCAGGAGACTCTTAATAATGATCCCATAGAGGACAACTTGAGGAGGGCATTAGGTGCATTGGGCAATACAAATGTCAATGTTTTGCATCAAGGATTTCAAAGGTCCTTTGCAAACCCTGATTGAGGCCTTTGATAGACATTAAAAAACCAACACAATTCCTTAATTCAGACAAGACTTGAAGGTTGTGTTTATAGCGATGGAGTTCACCCGAGTATTTGGCATATTAAGGCACAAAGGGAAAAAGATTGATTTGAACTACAAATAGATGACGTTGGAAGTGAAAGAGTTTTGGATTAAACTGGTATGCAGGGGTTTGACAGATGTAGGGATGGATTCCTTAGTGAAGGCTTCCAAGGGTAGGAGAATGAATAAATCCTTCATTTTGGAAGGACCATGGCACTGCTTGATGGATGTCATGAAAAGAAGACTTATAGGACCCAACTGCGCTTTAGACATAGCCCTTTTACAGATAATGCTAATGAATGGTACATTATTTGATTGGGGTGCATTGTTATCGGAGCATATGTACGAGTTTAAGAAATTGTAGCATAAGACGTTCTACATGCCATAGTATGTGATTGTTCTCTTTCTAGATGCTACGCGGAGACAAATCTTAGTCGAGAGATTTGAGGTGAGCCCAGACCCTTGGCACATGGTGAGCCACTGATTGTGCTAGAGACATTTGGATACGTCGATAGGGCAGTAAAGGCGTAGATAGGAGGTTGCTTCAAGGTCAAAGTCCGAGGATACAAGTAGTGGCCATCAAGAGATGTCTGAGAGTTTGAGTGACTCAAAACGATGGAGACAGTGACCAGATGGCAGAAGATGACCTTATGAAGATATTCTCTTCGACACCTATGCTTGTCTTATTTGCATGACCCCTTGTACTTGCAACGACAAATTTGACAGCCAACACTGTACCTATGCACCGTCAGTTGTGGTAGAGAGACCTCTAGTAGTGGTTTGACAATAGTTCTTGAGGTAGTGGTTGTGGTTCTTGAAGTAGTTGTTGAGATAGTGGCATGTAGGACACATGGGTCACCATACAGAGCCATAACATAAGAGGTGATGGAGATACTAGTGGTGCATGGCAATGAGGAACCTGTGGAGGTTGGAAAGCCTCATGTTTGGTTGGATGTGGTGGGGTCAGATGCAGTAGTTACTATGGACATTCCATTGCTAGTAGAGCCGACAAGAATAGATCCTGTGGCTGAAGCAGTACCCAGCCAGACCCCTTTACTGGAGAGTATGAGTGACTTGGTCCACCATCTGTTCAAACTAACACTAATTGCACTTGGACCTGTTTTACTTTTACCTATGAGGGATGCACCTCCTCTAAAGGTTGTGGATTTGCATAGCACAAAGCCATTGGTGGGAGGAGAGCACATAGTTGTTATACCGACAATAGTTGACAGAAGGGATGGATATAATCATATTGTTGAGATGGAGAGGAATGAGAGATTGCTAGTAGTGTAGTCTTCTTAGGCCTTAGTGGAGACCTACCTCACATATATGGTAGCTCGAGGTTACTAGGTGGTGGTCTCTACATAGGCTTGTGCTTTGGAGGGAGTCATTTAGGAGTTGGAGCAGGTGTTGGCATTCATGAGAGTGGGTTGGCCCACAATCTTTGCCACTTGTTTTGAGGCTCGTGGATGGCCAACTATGGAGACTTCAGAGATGTTGCAGTTAGTGAGCTAGTAGTTGAGAGCTGAGTGGAAGCCCTTGGCTGAGAGATAGCGTAGGTCTACAAAGACACCTATTATACTTCGCGATAATGAGAGGCAGATCAGGTTGTAGTAGAGAAAGCTCGCGAGGAAATGGCTACCCAATTAGTGACAAGGGGATTAGGCTCATTAGAGGCGAGAGTTGGCTAGCTAGCAAACGCTGTGGGACACTGAGAGAGGGAGTTAGCTTAGTTGGAGGTAGCTAAGAAGGAGAAGGTCGAATGGCAGCAACAATTAGCTACGGAGAGGACAGATATGAACCTATTGCAGACCCAGTTGGCTCAGGTGACTAAGGAGTTAGAGACCAAAGAGACAACTTATAAAGGCTGCCCTTATGGTAAAGACAACCATGGAGAAGCAGATAGAGGTAGAGCAAGACCTGAAGGAGAGGTCCCAACAGGTCTATGATTTGCGAGTGTGTCTGACTTCTCTGGCGGCATCACAACCTACATCTTCAAGGATGCTCCCTTAGCCCCTTCTTCTTAGTTCTATTTTTTCTCATGTATATATTGTCAAGCATTGAATCCATTTTGTTGTTAGTCGACGAAGATGACTTTCTTTTTTGGGGGATGATGTTGTCTGTATAATTGTATTTGTCATAATTCTATCGGCCAGTAATGGTTCAGTATGTCGTTAGTAAGTGAAGTTTAATTCGTTATGCTGCTTTGGTTAAGTTGTACCCTTTTGGATGGTATATGTACACTCTCACCGTGGACAAGAGGATCATCACCATCAGTGTTATGTCATATGTGATTGATGTACTTGAAGAACAGTAATGAAATATATGGTGGTTTCCAGAATACATATGCATATATTTCTCTGATACACTTGCTTATTACAGTAGTATGAATCAAACCAGCTTACCGTAGTTGGTGGTAAACAATTGACACATTTAAGACCTGGTACATGACATTTAGCAGAAATCAAATGCTAAGTGCAAGTAAAGGTTTGAGCAACATCGGATGCCAAATAGCTAGAAGTTGGTGATGATGCATATCCGTATTTAAAGAAATATAGGCTCAAATGCCCTGTTTGAAAGACTAGAACGCTTTGTTAGTAAGTCTATATCATCATCAAGTGGGTTTGTAATTGTGTTCGACTCTTTGAGCATAACCATCAAACATTCCTTGGTTACATTATGTTTTCAGCTTTGATCTTTTGGCATCATTCTCACTGCTGAACACTTAAGATACACTGAGCAACTAGAGATTGCAGAGCTGAATTGTGATTACGGTACTTCAGCACTGATGGAGCAAGATGTGTGTCTACATTACACTCAAGAACAGCCGATGCACTATTTATTGGTCAAGCCAATGGATAGATTTTCCCATCAGGGGAAGTGATTTTACTTATACGTGGATAGAAAGGAATTTCCCTTGTTTGCTTCTTAAAATTAATGGAGTAAGTGCCATGGATTTGCTTCTGGATTATCTGTCCAATTTTGCTAAAATCCCACAGAAAACAAGAAAAGTGTTAAAACACTGAGCTTTAGTTTCTGGCCAAATGTGAACATTTTAATCTTTCTGGAGGATCCCAGAACCTCAAGTTTAAAATGATATTAATTTTAGTCATGGATGAAATCAAAATGGATATAGAGGATGAGAAATTTCCAAATCCTTGGAGAGTTGGGTCAAACTTTCAGAAGCTGTTTGCATTAGCAAATGACCAGCCCATTCCTTTTCTAACTATAGGTCTTAAGAGTAGATTAGGGCCATTACAAAGGCTGGCATCATGTGATGCTCCAGATATGCAACATTGAGTTTCAGTAACTTTGGGAGACAAATTATCTCATCTTTCATTGCTGCCTCTCAACTCCTTTTTTTTAAGACCTTCACTAGCAGATGCTATAATAGTGAGAGTTGCTAGGTGTAACATCTCTTAGTTCTTGCTTTGATAGTTTCTTTACTACAACTGTCATTCTGTTGATATGATTTACTGTTCTTTATATTTTGCTTTTGTTTCAAACCTGATATAATACAGTAGATTTACGTTTTATGACTTTCTCACCGACTGAATCCAAATCATTGATCAAGGATGGACAACATGAAGCATGCATAGCATATGAATGTTTTGTTCAATATCAGCAGCGTGACATTTTACTATATTTCTTTGCTTTTCAGTGTTGTATGAAAGTGAAGTTAGCATAGTATATTTACTCCGTATTGTTTAGGAAGTTCTTTTTCATCTAGAATGTTTGGGTGTCTGGGACAATAATCCATTAAAAAATTTCCTGGCATCTCTTTAAATCTAATATAATTCTGGAGTGCTTTAAAAGGATAATTTCATTTTTCAAGACTTGAATTTCAATACTTTATCCATTATTACTTTGGAGTTGCTTCCTGTATAGGTTTGTTCCTTAAGTTTATAAATGGAACCTAAAGATATGCGTCTTTTTCACTGCTTCACCGTGAGAAAAAACTACAGGCATGAGCCATTTGATGCTTTACATTTAAGAACTTTTAAGTAGTAATGTTCTGAATTTGAGCTTGTGGGGCATAGGGCTCAAACCCCAAACCATTGCATAAAACTTTAAAAGGATTCCCAAATATAAACAACAGTGCATGCATTTTTGCTGTATCTTGCATTTGTTTTATAAGCCAGCTTTAAATTTCTGCTTGTTGCACATCTTCCATGTACATGTTAAAAGTAAAACTGTTTCACTAACAATAATTCCTTTTTATTCATGAATTGGAAAATTTTGTATTGATGTACTTCTGTTATTTGGGATTAGGTTTTGTTTGTTTGCACTGCAAATGTGGTGGAGACAATTCCCAATCCACTGTTGGATCGAATGGAAATCATTACCCTTGTAGGTTACATCACTGATGAAAAGATGCATATTGCCCGTGATTACCTTGAGCGGACTACCCGGGAGGCTTGTGGTATCAATCCTGAACAGGTGTTAGCTCTTTTATATTATATTAACTAATAAATGTTTCTATTTATTGTAATATTATCTTAAGTTTGATCTAAATATACCATCTGATCTATATATTTTCAGGTTGATGTAACCGATTCAGCACTGCTTGCACTTATAGAAACTTACTGTCGCGAAGCTGGAGTGCGAAATCTTCAAAAGCATATAGAAAAGATTTACCGCAAGGTTTGTTTGATAGCAGTAATTACAGACCTATTGTATTGGCTGAAAACCTCAAATGAAATAGAATGTTTAATGCGTTTGATTATAAACTAATTATTTTTGTAGAATTTGTTTTCCAGTAATTATTGCTTTCCAGTTTCCACTTGTTAATCATTGATCAAAATATATGTAATAAATATTTTCTTCTCACAGTTAAATAATCATTATCGCTTTGAAAGAAAACTTGCTCTTTGTTACTATGCTAACATTTTCTGTTTACAATGGATTTATAATTGGTTTATTGACAAATGTAATTGCTAATATAGATTAGGTTGTGTCTGCTTTCCCATGTGTGCCTTATGCAAGCAGAGTACTTATTTTGCCACAGGCGTTTGTTTAGTTGTTTTCACATGGTTGATTTAAGTGTACAAATTTTCCAAGGTAAGAGAAATGCTAGGAAAAAGAATTTAGGGTAAATCTAGAAACAAATGAATACCCTTTTCCAGGTCCTTTCAAAGACTGGGTGGTTTTGTTTGATTCGGCTGTGAAATCATGCAGAGATAAATGTTGTGTATTGCCATGTCTTGTAAAGATAGGCAAAGATTGGCATCAAGTATATGGCTTTAGTATTTCTAGCTGTCGAATACTACAGTGTTTTCACCAGATGAATAGTTTGTCCTTTATTTTTTTGGCAAATATTGTTAAAACCACATACCTTGGGCTAGTGTATGATATATTAATGCCATCGGTAACAATTCTTGAATATCAATTGAAAATTTTTAAAAATATGCAATTTTTTTGTCATTGAAATATTTTATAGTTAAAAGTGTTTTTCTTGTAAGTATGCAGAACAGGCTGGAGCAATTTGAATTATCCAATTTGATAACCATGATTTAGGAAACAAGTTTTGAGTGAAACATCTAAAGCTTGTCCTCCTAAAAATATAAATTCTGATGCAGTTGATAGTTTACTGATATATGGAAGGGTGAGTACGAATAAACCATATCGTTGGATGCTACTAAAATATTTAGGAAAGCCTCAAAATGACTAGTAAGAGAAAATAAAGTACATTGTTTATTTTACTGGTTATATATTTGGTTTTTTGTTAAATGGATAAAATGGTAATTAGTTTTATTGGCATCTAAGTTGCCAGTCCTTGTATGAGAACAGGTACAGGATTGGGTTTTGGTATTTCGGTATGACAAATTTTATATTCATAACTTGATGTAGCATGTATATGCATACTTACACACCATGTGGGACAATGCATATCAGTATAAATATAGCATTTAATTCACCGTAATAAATATCTGTTTAACAGTACAAACTTAAAGAAGGCTTTGGAACTGGACTGTAATAATTATGACCATTAAATGTTCAGTACACGCCCTTCTGATTTTTCCTTCCAACTGGACTTCTGGTCATGAGTCAGCAAGGACTCCACAAGCTGCAACATATGATTAGTGCTTTTAGCTACCAGCAAACCCACAACATATTCTGCCTGCACAAACTTTGTTTCGAAAATATTCTGTGGGCTGTGTTTGCCACATAAGGTGCAGTGATTTATAAATGTTGTAGTGATTCAGAAACACAGTGCAGAGATTCATTGAATTGGTTGTCTCGTTTGGGATTGTAGGTTCGTCCTTGAGTGATCCAGTGGCCATCCTAAACCTGAACCCAGATCAGAATTGGATTTTTGCAGTGTACATCTTATAAACACAAAACCAGCAACTTAAATTGGAACAAATATAAATAGTAAATTATTAATCTTCCCAAATTTTCAATGTCTTCTTTTATATCATTTCAATATGAATATGTTTTGTTAAAAAACTAGATGAAACTGATGATAGGGGAATTGCATTTTGATAAATATATTTTTACAAACAAGTTTTAATGAATATTCCTATGTATGTTGTTCCAATGGATTATTGATTAAAGATAGACAAAGCAGAGTAACAGAAGGTTGCACGGATGCAAACTTGCATGAAATGTGTTTCTGATTTGAAACTGCTCCAAATTATTGAGGATAGCCTCAGAAGGATAAAGTAAAAGGTTTTCCTATGTTGTCTTAAGGAACTTTAATGGGGGGTTTCCATTTGGTAAGTTAAAAAATGTTTATTTCTCTATTTGATAAAATAACTACACGATTTAATAATAGAGATTTCAATGCTTACCAGATAGATGGGTAAAATATATTTCTATTTGCAGTTGAAATCATTATAGAAGAAGATTAAGAGATGGCCAGCCAGGGATCAGAGGATCATTCTACTTTCCTTGACAATGGACAATTTATTTAAAGGACATGTTGGATGCCATCAACTGACACTCATAACTACCTGAAGCCAGTAAACACTTAAATCAATCAACTAATACATAATCAGATAAGCAAAGTTGTCAAAACATAATAATAGACATTGAACACTGACTGCAAAGAAATCCCACACATGTTAGCAGTTGCTGTTAATAGCTGTGAGGTTACTTGAGAATTTTATCAATCCAACAGAAAATTTTGAGATTGTGTATCCTATTTTTTATCCTTTCATTTGTTTTCACAATGTTCTTTTTGCTGCCATAGCAGGATAGCAGTTTTCAGAACAGGTCTTTATTAGTGATATTTGTAGTCTACGATATAAGCATGTTTATAAGTACATAAAGCTTCAAAGAGGGATCTCTCTGAATAAAAAATTCTGGCCTTTTACAAAGACATCATGTAAAACTTGCTGGGTAGAAACAGGATATTTCTATCATAGCGATTACCACTAATAATTCTACAAGTATAGGTCAAGTTTTCATAATATTTGCCTCATAATTTACTTGAACAGACATTTAATAACTATTATTGCTTCTAAGTTCATGTTTAGATAAGGTATTTTTATTTCACCTGCCAGTGTTATGATTTATTAGAATGGAAATATTTATTATGGTCAGTTTGGTAGTATAAATCATAGATGGAAACATTGCTGATTTTTAAAAACTTTCCAAAAAATTGGTGATTTTTGAAAATAAAAAAAAACTCTCGCCAGCATTTGTTTTAGTGTCTAAAAGCAAAAAAACAAATCAATTTTGAAGCTCATTTCTTATTTGGAGGATTTAGTCTTTTTTTCAGCTTAGGGATAGGAGGATTTGTACAAAAATAACATTTAAGTTTCCTTTCTTATACTTAAAGTTGCTTTGTGGATTTTTGCAAAGCTTTCAGTTTCTTCCTCTATTGGCTTTATTTCAAAGACTTTAGAGGCATTGGGATTCCAAAGACCCTTTTGACTGCCATTATGAGTCTCTATGAGTGTGTGGTGTATATGTTTTGGACTCCTTAGGGCCTTTTTGATCCCATCCATAGTACTATTAGGGTGAAGCAGGGATACCTGCTCTCCTACCATTTTGGGTATCTATATTGATGAGTTTGAGACTTTCCTCTAGGACTTTTACTACTTGGAGATGGATGCTACTTATACCAAGTTTTGATCTCCATCCTCTTTTTTGATGATGTGGTTCTCCTGACCTCCTCTCTCGAGGGACTTCAATGCCTCCTTGACGATCTGACCTCCTTGTGTGACTTGAGACAACTCACTATTAACCTGGGTAAAAATCGGACCATGATCTCCAATTGTTTGAAGACATCTCATTTGTACTTTTTGTACTTGGGGGTTGAGATAGAGATCTCATCTACTTACACCTATCTGGACATTAGATTCTCGGGACCCTGTTTCAGTATGAATTGACCATGCAGCCACGAGTGAACAAGGGCCTTGGTTCCCTTGCTCTGTTTGAGAGACAATGCTTTTGACACCACTTCTAGGACACAACGTCCAAGTTGTCTCTTATGTATTCTTTGATTAGGCCAACAATCCTTTATGTCTTTGTGGTTTGGGGCCCCTCCCTCTTGCCCTCTGATTGGGTTTTTATTCAATGGGTCTAGACGCTCCTCCTATGTTGTATTCTTAGACACCACCAGTCTACATCTACTAGTATCATTTTGGTGAGCTCTAGGATTACCCCCTTATATTTGACACCGTCTACGACTTGACTTGGTTTTTGTATCATCTCTGTGGGCTTGCCGACTCTGCGGAAGGCCATTACAAGTATTCCTACTTGGCCTACTGCTCCTTAAAGACAATTGTTGGAACTGACCCCATCAGTCAGGCCTGATGTTGGTATGTGTAGGCCTCAACTCTTCTTTGTTCGGTGGGCATTTGATTTTGATCATCTACCTCCCTTCCAATGCTCACTGGATACCCTCTCTCATCTCCTACCAACCCAGTCGAGTTGAATGGGCATGTTAGGATGGACATCTATAGGAGGTATACTTATATGACTTGGATCGACCCCCTTGGGGGGCTCTATCCCAGGATGGCTTTTTATGCTAAGCACTGCATTGATATTCGGGATGGGATCATTGTTTGCCCCTCTTATGTTAGGCTGCACTAGACTTACACCTTGCGTATGCCTCTAGGCTCCTTTAGAGTGGGCTCCCCTCGGCTACACATCTAGACCGACCAACAGGTTAATAGGGATGATCAGATTCGCCTGCTTTGTGACATGGGGGTTTTGTGGAGATTCAGTGGCGGTTCCTATTCTAGAACCCTACTTACTATGAGCTCCGTGGGAGGTTCCATTGTCTGTTTAGGGATTGTCGGTCCCTTGCCTCCTTTAGATACACAGACTAGCAGCGCTTGGCATTTTACCTTCTTGAGGCTACGCGTCTTCATGATCACTCTTTATAGCTTGAACCTCCCCTAAGACTTGTGCCCATTCCGCTCATTGCGTCCTTCACATTAGTCACTTCTCTCAGAGGCACCAAGCATTCCTTGGACCCTTTGGCTTTGATTCATGCCAGGATAGTGCAATCTCATAGGGACAACGCATCTCAATGACAACCCTCTTCTACTTGTTCCCAAAGATGGCCTTGCCACCCCCCTACACCCTGGTACATACCCCTATGTGCGGGGGTACTTCCCTATTGTTAAGGGGCCTTAGTTGGTGACCCTCACCTTCCTCTACTTCTAGCTGCCCTTTGGTGTTTGTAGTTGCTCTTCCTTTCTGTTTCTTGTTTGTTCGCTTTTCCCTGGGTGCTGTTTGGTGTCCCTTTGGCTTGCTATTTCTTGGTTGTAACTCTCAATCCCTTAGACCCTTTGTTGGTCTCTAGCTGGACATTAATGAATTATCTTATCTATATTTGTATAAATACTGTCAGGATGTTTGAGATAGCTTTCAACTTCATATGAGTTAAAATGCAGATTTTAGATTTTGGGGGTTTTCAAGAAATTCCATGCTTGGCCAAATTTCAGGATTTAGCATGCCTTCAACAGTTTTATCTCCCACAACCTGCCCTGCCTATTTGAGGTCAACTTGAAATTGGAACAAGGATTATCTAATGATTTTAACTTATTTTCTCATAAATCACTTGGTTTCAATTCTATATTCCTGAGGCTGGACTAACTTAGTTCAACCACTTGCTGACACCCAAGGCAAGCATTATTTTCGAGCAAGCCAAAATTGTTCAAATTCACTTTCGGACTATTTGGCTATGATGTATTTACTTCTAGTTTTATAGAAACTAATTGCAATGATTTATTTTGCTTCCTGCCATCAGCATTCCTCATGAGAATGTGATTTTGCACCCACTTTGCATTTATATATATTTTATCTCTGCTTGTTTCTTTCGTGTTCTCATTTATTAACTCATTGGATGTATCTTCTCATTGAATTTTGCAAAAAAAAGTATTTTTAATTGAAATTAAGCTATTTTTTTGGTTCCCATGTTTTTCCCATGTCTTTAAAAAACTGGCCGATTCTTTTCTTTTTTTTGGGGGGGATTGGCTAGTTTTTGCCGAGTGAGAGTTTCCCAGCTATGGTATAAGTATCTATAAATGATCTGTTTATGTTCTTTAATATTTTTTAAGAGATTTATGCATTTGAAAGATCTTATAATAACTCTAACTGGGAAATCCTTTGTTTTTGTCATCTTTTCTCTTTGGTACTTTTTGCATTTGTGATGTGGTCCGGATTGATCTTTTGCAAGGATATGGATTATTGAGCAGATAAGAAAATATTAGTGCAAAGCTAAATCATCTATTTGAGCTGGACAGCAGGACCTTCATCTACTCCAACGTTTTTTGGGATATGCATCTGGGGTCGAAATATGATATATTCAGGAAGTATAAAGAAAGTTTTATGGTTTGGTGACAGCTTTCTCGTTCAAAATTTTGCTGTTTTTACTCCTTGACTGTACCTTAAATATTCCAGAACGATTCATGAGATATTGATAACAAATACATTTTGTTCCTCACTGACAACATTGTGAATATTTGGGCCCCAAGCTATAAGGAATTTTCATCTTGAAGATTTTAAGATTTTGTTTGTTGATAATAATCCTAAATACTTCCTAGACTGGGTAGTCAGGGATAGAAGCATAATACATCTGTCTGTGTTTTTGTATTCATAAACACTTCTCTTTGCAACTTCAGCTTCCTTCATTTAATTAGGAAAAATGTCATCGAGGCATTTATCTAAGCAGTTTCCTTTAAAATATTTGAACTTATATCATTTTGAAAAAAAGAAACAAAAGGGTAGGCCAAATGTATGGCTTGCCAAGTTATTTTATTAGTTGCATATAAAATGTTTAGTTATATGTGGATTGTGTAATTGAGTATACATTTGATTGGTATGTCAGATTGCTTTACAACTGGTTCGTAAAGGTATAACATGCACAACAACTGCTGAAGGAGGAAACAATCAGGAAGATTTTCAGGAGTCAACTGATGCAGAGCATGCAGTTAAAGAGGAAATTGTTGCTGATTTAAATGAAGACAAAGTTGATGAGGAATCAGATGGTCCATATCCAGAAGGTGATTCCCACAAGGAAACATTAACCTTGGAAAAGGAAGTTGCCGAGGAATCAGCTACCCCAAAAGAGCCTTCAACTGTTTGTCAGGTATTTATTTGAAAAGGTTTGCATGATTATGTTTAAAATTTCTATGGTTTATGTGTTCACCTAGAATTGACTTAGTTGCATGCTGTTTTTTATGAGGGTCCGAGCTTAGTTTAGTCACTATTATAAGGGGCTCACATTCCCCACCTTTGTCTCTTTCAAGGCAAAGCGGTTTTCTGTTATAAAAAGTCCATTGTTTCTTTAAACTCTCTATGCAGTCTTTATACATATTATGTTTTCTTTCTGTCTCAACAATTTTGAGCTCTGGAAGCTTGAATTCATTAATCCTTTTGCTTTTTCGCATTACTGCTTCAATTCTCTAACTAAATTATGGCCTTTTGCCTCAGTATGAATGAACATGCAGCATTTACCTAAATCTTGTTGCCTAAGATTGTTTCTTCCATTCTGCAGAAAAAATATATGCTAAACATACTGATGTATAGTTGAAACTTGAAATACTGAACATTTCAAATATCAGTGAAATTTTTTACTGAGTTAATTGTTGTGTTCTCTCTAGTGAATTCTAATGGTTTTTGCGTTGGGTTATGGGTTGAGCCGCTGATAAATATATTGTTTTTATGTAGAGCAAATGAACTCACCTATGTTAATGGATTTGATTCTTATAAAGCGTCAACTCCTTATGTATTTTTTGCAGGATGGGGAAATAATTGTTGATGCAAAGGTCGCAGAACCTGAGCAACTACAAGAGAAGATAGTTATTGATAAATCAAATCTAGCTGATTATGTGGGTAAACCAATTTTTCACGGTGAAAAAATATATGACCAAACACCTATTGGTGTTGTCATGGGTCTTGCATGGACAGCTATGGGTGGCTCAACCCTTTACATTGAAACGACATTTATAGAGCAAGGTGAAGGTAAAGGGGGCCTGCAGTTGACTGGGCAACTTGGAGATGTCATGAAAGAAAGTGCTCTGATAGCACACACAGTAGCCAGGAGTTTTCTTGCAGAAAAAGAACCAGAAAATAGTTTCTTTGCAAATTCCAAGCTACATTTGCACGTTCCAGCTGGAGCAACACCAAAGGACGGTCCTAGTGCTGGCTGTACTATGATTACATCAATGCTCTCTCTAGCAATGAAGAAGTTTGTGAAGAAGGATCTTGCAATGACAGGAGAGGTCACTTTGACAGGGCGGGTTCTTCCTATTGGTGGGGTGAGTCATGTGAACTATTTCTAGTGACATGATTTTTTTTGCTCTTGATAGGTTTCGTTTAAATGGTGTATTTTGATTACCAAATTTGGCCTTATTGTTAACTGGTCATAATTATATTTTTCTATTCATATTTTATTTCTTTTTATTAATAAAACTGAAGATGCTATTGTGAAACTCAGGTTAAGGAAAAGACTATAGGTGCTAAGCGAAGTGAAATTAAATGCATCATATTCCCATCAGCAAACAAGCGTGATTATGACGAGCTAGCTGCAAATGTGAAGGAAGGCCTAGAAGTTCATTTTGTTGATCAGTACAGTCAAATATTTAATATTGCCTTTGGGGAAGAGAAAGAATTGGAAGAGTGAGATTCTATGGCTTGTTTGCTGCAGAGGCCTATAAGCTAGAAGATTATGGCTTGAAATGATGCTGCCATGGTTCCCCATTTATTTTGGCATTTTCCACTTATATGCCTCCTTTGTATTCTTATCAAAGCATTGTTGGCATCTGAGGTGATTCCCAACCCTCCAATTTGTGAGCTAGTTGCAACGGCAGTGGATTGAGTCAAGTCAACCATGTTTCATTTAAATTATAAATCTCAAATCTGTTATTCTATTGCTTCTGCCAAGATTTTTTCTAGTCTCATACAGTTTTGTTGACTTACACATCTCCATACATTTCCCTACCTGAGTATCAATTCTAGCAATTTTTTTCTGCACAGCTGTCAATGGACTTGACAGAATAAATTATTCAAAAATTCAAGAGAGAGAGAGAATATAACAAATTACAAGTAAGTTTGTGTCTCCTTGTGGGTTATCAGATAACTGATCTTGATCTGAAAGGAGGCCTACCCATTTGCCTTTCACAATTTCTACTGTCATATTTTTCTGACTTGGTTTCAAATAAAATTTCAAGAAAGTTTTGAATATGTACTCTCCTTGATTATGTGCAGTAACTTGTACAGCAATTGAATATATATACTAAGTTTACAAGAATTAAATTTATTACCCTATTCTTTTAAAGATGTTCTCTAGCCTTTATTTTGAAGCAAATGAAAATCATGTCATGTGGCAAATGCTGATTGCCTTATAAGTTGCAGAGCAACCAAATCTGGAGTTATTGCTAGACACAGTGTTTCATACAAGAAAGTGTGAAACATGTTAATCTTGGTGAATCACCATCTTAACCAAGACGAATGCATATGCTAGTTTATGAGCTATAGAAAACGATTATTGATATAAATAAGAGTATATCAATAACACGATTAATTTATTTTAAGTTATAAAAAATAAGAAAAGCACGACATTGTTGAGCAATGAAATTCATTCATTATGGAGTACAACTTTTTGCAATAATTAACTGGAAGATTCTTAATGACCGTGTATGAAAGCACTATAAGTTATGGTGGTATATTTTTCTTGAACTGGTAGTGTTTTTTTGGCTTTAATTTGGAAGGCAAATATGAGAGATCCCACGCTTCTCTCCCTTCCCCCTTTTGTCCTTTCTGTGTGATATTTTTGTTTGCTATGGTTGTTAACTAGGCTTTATAAATAATGTAATTCCCTATTGTACTAATTTTATCCCCTAAGGTATTTGATATTTTTCTCGTGAACTGTAAAACTTAGCCATGAACATCATCAGTTTCAAATGCTTGCAGGACTCATTACAGCATTGGGTTTTATGATTCGCACACTTCATAGAATGTTTAGATTGCTTCTGGTAAATTTTTTGAGTATTGTTCTGTATGATTGGCATCCTTGAACATTTCATTGCCTTTGCTTCTAGCTGGCAGGAAGTAAGGCATCAGGATTGTGCTTTATGTGTGCTGGCCGGTTCTTCCCTTGCAAGAAATTTTCAAACTTTCTATTACAGGACCAGCTGCAGTATTCAACCTTGAACTCATACAAGGGCTATTGCAATAGCCTGAACATTTCCTCTTTCAATTTGTTCATTGAGATTTATATTCGTATTGAGGTTTGTTGACACTAGAGTTTTCTTCTGTTGTAGCTAGCCTCCATGACTGGATCTTCAGCTAAATATTCAGCTACTGCAGCGCAACCTGCCAATAAGATATAATGAGGATCATGTATTGCCAAATTTGTCAAGAATCTGATTATGGTAGATATCATGTGGGAGTGAAGGCCTGCTTATTGCTGCATGTAAGTCCATTTTCTTAGTTGTCGAGCCTGTGGTCACATTAGTGAACTTTAGCTAAGGTAGAACCCAAAGTTCAGGCAAACAAATAAGAAAGGTTTCACAATGATTTTACAGAGAATGATGGTATTGCTGTCGAGACTTACCAGTCAAATATGAGGCAAATAGCACTGAGAGGGATAATCAAGGATCACAGGTATAGGTGGAAACCAACAAGAACACTAAGTCAAATATGAATTAACTGGATATAGGTACAATGAACAAAGGTAATAGTGGGGATGATAGAAATACAATAAAATCTATTATAATCCAATGAAAGCACTACTTTTGTGGCCCTTGAAGCTATACCTGGAGGAGCTCATGGATATTTAAAGGAGGATGGAAACTAGAGAATAAGGAATTGGGCAGAGAACACGGTATACAAAGACAGAGTACATAAGCAAAATAGAAAGAGAACAAGAATCTTAAAGAGTGAATTTCTAATATGCAGATCAAAATGGATAATAGGACTACAAAAACTTGATACCATAAAACAAGAATTGAAACAACTAGTAACAAGGAGGAAAGAAAAAGAAGTGGACACCATACAATTGAAAGAAATCCAATCAGCTTTGGCAGACATAGAATCTAAATAATCTCAATTAAAGGAACAAGATAGAAGCAACCAAATCTTGGTCACAGGTGGTAAATGGTTTATCAAACAAACAAACAAAATGAGATTAAGGAACAAATCAAAATTCAAATGAGAGAACATAACAAACATGGACATTCCCTTTGCTTTGGGCTGCTTATTAATACAGGAAAAACACTACAAGGTTACATATATCATTATCAAAGGGCTGAAAGACTTAAGAGAAAAATGAAAACGCACATTCTTGCAATGGACTTTCTTATTGATAAGTTAAAATGGATAGGTGGCATCCAACAAGCAAATAAGAAAGAGGTTGGATGAAGGGATAGGCACATGTGAGTTGCCTTGAGAAATCTAGAGCATAAAAAAATATCCTTAGAAATAGAAGGCTATTTAGAGGAGCATAGCTTTATCTAGATGATCTTATCTTTTCTGAAGATGAAAAAGGAAAGAATCGGTAAAAGTAAAATCAACAAGAAATGAGGGAAAGTGGGCATGGCTGAAAAATGAAAAAAGTTCAAGTCAATGAACATTTTGTAAATAAGAAATAGGAAATAGGGGCCCCAGAAGATCATTTGTGTATAGTAAGTTGGAACTATAGAGGCTATCCATGGAGAAGAGAACTTGGGGTGGAGTCTATAACAGAGGGGAAGGATATTATTATTCTTGTTGAAACACACAAGCATGATGGTTGCATAGTCCTAGATTTTAACAGTCTCAAGAAATTTGCAGTTTGGAATAGTGAGAATGAAACAAATAATGCGCATAGTAACAATGTTTATAAAACAAAGGTGGTATGGCATGGTAAAAATTTGAATAAGAAGACCCGAATAAACAATACATATTGCTGAAAATAATTGTGAATGAGAGAATTTTCAGATTGATTGCTTGTTACTTTGCTATAAAAAGCTCTTAAAGTTCTACTAAAAAAGTAACTTAGGTAGTGAAGATGTGGTTGCATCAATAAAATAAATCTTTTTATTTAGTAAATGTGAAATAATTCTTGTTGCAGACTTTAATGCAATGGCATTCAATGATCAATCCTACATTTGAATAATGGTGAAAGAGAATAATTCTTTATGGTTGGAAGAAGGCGGTGATCAACTTTGTGAAAGAGCTTCGCAAGATGGTAATAGGGGCATTTCTCATTTTGGGAAGAATGATTGATGGTGTAGTCAATTTGACATAGTTATTTATAACGTGAAACTAACCATCTTCGGGGGGTATCACTCACAAGATGTGAAATGATCAAAGTGTGGTGGATTATGTTATTTGGTCAGAAGATTACTTTTAGAGTGATAGCGTTTAACATTGGTGAACGTCTTATAGAGTTCAAATCTGATCATGTGCCCCTTTATATTAGATTGAACTTTCTTCTAAGTAATCCACGTGACAAACAATACCTCTAGGAACAAAAGACAATTGTTTAAAAGGGTATAATACTCAAAAATCAAGAGAACAAGGTCATATTCAATAATGCTCTTAAACAACGACATGAAATTGATACTATTTGCATTGATGTAAGAGACAATAAGGAGATTGGTAATGTGCACAGTAGCTTGTTGATTCCCATTGTACACAAGGCGTTAAAGACATGTAAAAGATCTTGCAATAGGAAGAAGGTTGCAAGTATGTTTTTGGCAAATGCATAGTATGATGAAGAATACAAGGCAACCAACAGAGTGTTATTAGCATAGAAGCACGTAAAGTACAAGAGAACTTGTAGGTAAAGAGTCATTATATGAGAGATTTAAATGTGTATGGATCATTTATGATGTATTCGAGTCATATTGAATCTATATGTAATGTATATGCACTAAGTTGTCTAAATAGGTCCTTGTAAGGGCTATTGCTTAATGGTCAACTCTTGTAAAAGTACTCATAAAGAGGGTAAATAAGTTGTGGAAGGTCCTAAAAATCTTCTTGTGATGTGTTAAAGGTGTCTACATGAGGTTTCAGGGTCATTTGTGTATAAGTGCTAGAAGTTGGAAAAAGTGCAAACATGCAAAATTATAATATTGCCAAATTGCACCAAGGTTGGAGAGGAAGTTGAAAGGTCATGGGTAGTTGAAGAACTATCAGAAAAATGTTATAAAAATCAATGTATGGTCGTTCCAAGTCAAAACGAGAACATTTTGTTTAAGTCTGGTAAGCCAAATCTATGTTTTGTAGTTCCTAGATAGTTTTTCCTTCCATTTTCAAGCCTTGTATGACCATATATAGCCTGAAAATGGCACATTATTAATTTCATATGGTATATTAGTCAAATATATTTCATTTGGTTCTGGTTTGGATCATTTCGATGAAGAATTGAATGAGTTATAAACGTTTCATGGATTGTAATTTTTAAATTTTCTGAATAGAGTCATATTGCAATGTGTACAATCATGTAATGAATGTTTTATGGGATAAAACTTGTATTTCTGGAAAGAGGGATGAGTTATCTTCCCAGTGCAATTACATTGGTACATTTTTGTTAAGTCTTGAGGAAGTTATGATAGTTTTGGTGAAAATTGGCTTCACACCTTCAATGGAGTTGTTGATAAGAGTTTAATAATATCTTTGTTTGTATCGAACTGAAAAATATGATTCTAGAGTTTTTTACAAGTTTATTCAAAGGGCTTTTAGATGGGCTTGGTTGTACTTGATATGGGTATGTATTTTGCAAGTTATATGATGCCCTAAAAAGCATCATATCTATTTCACAATAGATGCAAAAATGTGGAGATCAAACTTTGAACCATAGCATCTCAAGTGTGGATCCACTCGTTCTAGATCCTTCATCAGCAACAAAGAGAGCAAGGCAACTAGAATGGTTTAGTTGACAACCATCTCCTTTTGTCATTATTCACAAAGTATGGTAGAATGTATGAGATCAATAGGAACCAAGAAAACTCTTTTTGGTTTGTTTCTCACACCGATTATCCTTAATGACAACAAATTTGGGGAGGCAATGTGAAAAAATGTGGGTTGAGACACTTATGCATGGTTCGAAAAAATTTAATCAAAGGAAGTCTCGAAGTCAAGACTTCAGTGCCTTGTGAAACTCTCTTAAACGAAGCTAGTATTTTCCAATTTGATATGGCATCGATAACTTCAATAATAGATTAGAGCCCTCTAGGGAAAAGTTCAAGCATTACAAGGAGATCTATAGAAGGGTGAATCTTGTTGTAAGGGATGAAAGTGAGGAGGAAAATGAAGAAGGAAGTATTGAATAGGAAGGAGAAGAAGAATTAAAAGTCCTAAATCGAGAGGAGGAACAAATTTTTAGGGCCATTGTCAAGCTAGGAAAAAGATCTAAATTTGAAGTCTCCATGTTTTCGGGAAATCTCAACTTGGATGAGTTGATTAACTAGACCAATGAGTTGGAGGAATATTTTGAGTATGAGGATATTGAGGACCTTGATAGGGTTAATTTTGTGAAGGCCAGATTGAAGGGCCATGCTATCTGGTGGCAAGAGATTCATCTAGAGAGGAACATTAGAGGAAAGGAGAAAATCATAGGCTGGGATCATATGGTGGGAAAACTAAAGAAGCAATTCATTCCAGTAGACTATGAACTTGATTTGTTCAAGAAGATGCAAGGGTGAAAGCAAGTGGGTAAATTTTTCTAGGAATATATAGAGGAGTGTAATGATTCCTTGTAATATCAAAATAACTCTAAGGTAAATATAACATTTGGGGACTCTAGATCACTTCTATCAAGAAGTGGAGATGTAGGTGAACATAACCAAAATGAAAATTATGATTTTTTTCTATAGGAGGAACAAAAAACATATTTCCTTCACTTTTGAGGGCAACTTGTTACAAATTGTGAAAGAATATGAATATTGGGGAATTGACTTCCATTATAGGCTCAACTAAGAGACTTGTAGAATGAAAAGTATATAGGGGATGTGGAAAGCATCATATCTATTTCAAAATAGATGCAAAAATGTGGAGATCAAACCTTGAACCATACCATCTCAAGTGTGGATACACCCGTTCTAGATCCTTCATCAGCAAAAAGAGAGCAAGGCAACTAGAATGGTTTAGTTGACAACCATCTCCTTTTGTCATTATTCACAAAGTATGGTAGAACGTATGAGATCAATTGATTTGATCGCCTCTTTGGCATTGAGAAACCAAGAAAACTCTTTTTGGTTTATTGGTCACACCGATTGTCCTTTATGACAACAAAATTTGGGGAGGCAATGTGAAAAAATGTGCGTTGAGACGCTTAGACATGGTTCAAAAAAAATTAATCAAACGAGGTCTCGAAGTCAAGACTTTAATACCTTGTGAAATTGTCTTAGACAAAGCTAGTATTTTCCCATTTGATGTGGCATCAATAACTTCACTAATAGATGAGAGCCCTCTAGAGAAAAATTCAAGCATTACAAGGAGATCTATAGAGGGGTGAATCTTGTTGTAAGGGATGAAAGTGAGGAGGAAAATGAATAAGGAAATATTGAACAGGAAGGAGAAGAAGAATGAAAAGTCCTAAACTGAGAGGAGGAACATATTTTTAGGGCCATTGTGAAGCTAGGAAAAAGATCTAAATCTGAGGTCTCCATGTTTTTGGGAAATCTCAACTTGGATGAGTTGATTGACTGGATTAATGAGTTGAAGGAATATTTTGAGTATGAGGATATTGAGGGCCTTGATAGGGTTAATTTTGTGAAGGCCAGATTGAAGGGCCATGCTAGAATCTAGTGGCAAGAGATTCACCTAGAGAGGAACAATAGAGGAAAGGAGAAATCACAAGCTAGGATCATATGGTGGACAAACTAAAGAAGCAATTCATTCCAGTAGACTATGAACTTGATTTGTTCAAGAAGATGCAAGGGTGAAAGCAAGTGGGTAAATTTTTATAGGAATATATAGAGGAGTGTAACCAATTCCTTAATAGTAAAATACATGTAAGAGCTTATAAGGAGAAGGGTTATCATTATCTTAATGGGTTAAGGCCTATAATTCAATAGGAGCTAAGTATAGTTAGAATGACTACATTGAATAAGCATACTAGTTTTCCTTTCACGTTGAGGAGAAGATAATCAAAAAATTTGATGGAAATCAAAGAAGGCGAGGTCAAGGAGGAAGGCATAGTGGTAGGTCAATTGGAGGCCAAAATAAGTACTAGAACAAAAATGAAGATACTAGTTGAAACAAGAGGAATGAGGGTTTTATGTGCTCCTGTGATCAAAATTATACAGACCAAAGAGGAAGAGGAAGAGGAAGATGACAAGGGTTAGGAACATGTGGTTACATGGTACATGTTATCACTATGGAAAAGAAGGCCATCGAGCCTATGAGTTCCCTAATGCCAAGGAAGGAAAAATAGGAGAGTTGACGGTTAAGCAAGGATTTCTCATGTGGATGATGATGCTAAGTTATCACATTTAGAGAAGGTAGAAAGAGGAGAGATCTTGGTTAATAAAAGGGTCTTGCTAAGTGGTGAGAGTGAACTAGGAAAAGAAAGGAATTTTTTTGTAATAGGTGCAAGTGTGATGATAAATATTGTGATGTGATCAATGATGGTGGGAGAACTTACAACTTGGTGTCAAAGGTGATGGTCACGAAGTTAAAACTTTAGAGGGAGAAACATCCACACTCTTAACGGGTTTCCTAAGTGTGAAATGAATACAAGGCCTTGGCTAGTGAGTAATGTTCGGTGAAGTTCAAGATTAGGAGTTACCATGATGAGGTACCTTGTGACAACATATTGATGAGTGTATGCCATTAATTGTTGTGAATACCATGATAGTATGATCGATATGCAGTTCACGATGGTCGTGCAAATACCTATTCTTTGACAAATCAGGCCCTTAATAATGGAAGATGAAAATGTATGCAATATTGGTAAGGTATGTGTTGTTGATGGAAGAAAATTTCTTGATGGCATGAAACATCATGTATGTTATGCTTTAATTCCTAGAGTGGATAAGGAAGGTAGTACAAAAGTTCCAATAGGAGTCTCAGGTTTGCTAAGTGTTTATGGGGATATCATATCTGATAATGTCTTAAAGGGGTTGTCACCAATCAAGAAAATTAGTCATCAAATAGATTTATTCCCTGGAGGTAGTTTGCCTAAGAAAGATGCTTATAGGATGAATTCTAATGAGTTTGAGGAGTTGAACTGACAAGTTTAAGAGATTTTAAGAGAAGGTCTAATTCAAGAGAGCTTGAGCCCATGTTCAGTATGTGCAATACTGACATCAAAGAAGGATGGAGAGTGGAGGATGTGTATACTCTAAGGCTACAAATGAGATAACCATAAAGTACTAGTTTCCCCTTCCAAGGATGGATGATCTGATGGACTACTTGAGTGGAGCTGAGTACTTCACAAAGATAGATATCAATAGTGGCTATCAACATATACATATAAGAGAGGGAGATGAATGGAAGACTACATTCAAGACCAAGGAGGGTCTATATGAATGGTTAGTCATGCCCTTTGGATTGATCAATTCACCAAGCACCTTCATGCAACTTATGAATGAGGCTATGAAGAAATTTTTGGGAAAATTTGTTATTGTCTATTTGGATGATATTTTGATTTTCAGTAAGTCTCTAGATGAACATTTGTTGCACATTTGTAGTGTGTTTGAGAGGTTGAGGGAAGAAAAAGTGTTGATTAATTTGAAGAAGTGTTGATTAATTTGAAGAAGTGTAGCTTTGTGAAAGGGGAGTTAGTCTATTTGGGGTTTGTTGTATCATTTGATGGTATAAAAATAGACCTAAAGAAGGTAAAGGTTATCCTAGAATGGCCTACCCCAAGGTCTACCACTTACGTGAGGTCATTCCATGCTTTGGCTAGTTCTTACAGGAAGTTCATTAGGAATTTTAGTAGCATGTATTGACCCCTAACTGAAACAATGAGAGGGGATAGAAAATAGTTCAAGTGGACTAAAGGAGCTGCAAGAAGATTTGAGTTGCTAAAGAAGGTAGCATAGTAACTTGTGTGAGCACTCCCTAATTTTAAAAAGGTGTTCTAGGTGGATTATGATGCTAGTGGTAGTTCTATGACAATTGTATTGAGCCAATAAGGTAAGCCTTTTGCATATTTTAGTGAGAAATTGAATGATGCAAAGAAGAAGTATTAAGTTTTTGTTTCTAGTACAATACAATACCTAAATACCCAAGGTAAATTGAATCTGAGACATGTAAAATGGGTAGAGTTGTTGTAGAGCTATACATTTGTATTGAAACAAAGTGGAAGATCTAATAGGGTTGTATATGCATTAAGTAGGAGATAATTGTCATTGACATAAATAAAGGTTGAAGTGGTTGAGTTTAATGAACTCAAAAATCTGTACCCTAAAGACCCTACTTTTGCAAAAGCTTGGAAGGCCTATAGAGAACTTGTTACTCTTGATAGGACAATGTGGTTGGATTACATGATCCAAGATGGTATGCTATTCAAAATTAGTCAACTATGTATTCCAAGAAGTTCCATGAGGGAGAACTTGATCAAGGAGAAACAAAGTGGAGGGATGTCAAGATACTTTGGATGAGATGAGACCATTGATATTATCAGTGAATATTATTTTTGGTCCCATTTGTCACAAGATGTGAAGAAGTTTGTGCAGTGTTGTTGAGTATGTTAGATTACTAAAGGAGTTGGCCAAAATACTAGACTCTATCAGCCTTTCCTATTCCATCAAAGCCCTGGGAAGACATAAGTAAGGATTTTGTTATTGGGTTGCCAAGGACACAACATGATAATGATTTAGTATTTATGGTGGTTGATATGTTTTCAAAGATGACTCACCTAATTCCTTGTCACAAGACCCATGATGCGGTTCATATTGCATATTTGTTTTTCAGAGAGGTGATGAGGCTACATGGTCTTCCAAAAAGTATTTTTTATGATAGAGATACAAAGTTTGTTGGGTATTTCTATATAAATTTGTGGAAGAAGTTGAAGACAAATTTGAAGTTTAGTACTATACATCACCCACAGACTGATGAATAAACTAAAGTGGTGAATATAAGATTGGGTCATTTTCTGAGATTTTTAGTAGGGGATGAGCCCAAGGGATGGGATTTGACTCTACCAAAGGAAGAATTTTTGTACAATAATTCTATGAATAGGATTACTGGTAGGTCACCATTCCAAATTATGTATTGGAGTAGTCCAAGGACTCCACCAGAGTTGAGGAAGATGGAGCAAGGAGGGATGACTACTGTTGAGGCTGAAGACATTGTTGATCATGTCAAGAACCTACATGAGGAAGTACGTGAGCATATTGCCAAGATGGATATGTAGTTTAAGGCTAGAGAAGATCAAAAGAGGAGACACGAGGAGCTCCAATTTTGGGAAATGATTATGGAGTACTTGAGAAATGAACAATTTGCAATGGTAACCTATAATAAGCCGAAGATGAAGAAATTTGGTCCTTGTAAGATTATGAAGAAACATGATTCAAGGAATGCATATAAGGTTGAGTTGCCAAATGGATTCCATATTTCTTTTATTTTCAATATTGTAGACTTAACATAATATCCAAAATATGGCGTAGATGAAGAATGGTACCAGAACAATGCCCAATCCCTATTTCTATGATGGAGGAGATTGAAGAAATCCTGGATAGCTGTGGGGAAGGAGTACTAGAAACATGCATTATGAGGAGTATTTTATGAAGTGGAAAGGATGACCAATGGAAGACTCAACCTAGTTATCTAAGGTAGAGGCTGACCACTTGGGTTTTCCTAATCCAACTGAGAAGTGATAGTGTCCCTTTTCAAATTATCCTGAGTGTTTGACATAGGAGCATCCAGTGGTGTAAGGGCAATCATGTATCACCCAAAAATATGCTTGGTTTTAGTTTTTTTTTAATGTCTTTGTATTTATTGATACCAATTTCAGCCAAATACATATTCCAACTCTGATAGTTCTACTATTACTTTTATAGGTTAGTGTTTTTGTGCACCTTGGGACACATGCAAATGTAAAATTTGGGTTCTTTTCCTATAGAGACAAAATTATGAATATTTATAGAGTGTAAGTTTGAGGGAAGGTTGTAATTATAATTTCAAGCACTCTAGAAAAAGAATTAGGTCAAAATGTTTCACGATTTGAAAGTTATTCCAGTTTTAAGCTGCCTAGAGACCTCTTAAGAATTCTTCGGAGCCTAGTTTGAGGCACTAAATGACCTCGTATGAACTTGAAGGTGGGCGGTGAAAAAATTCAACCTAGAGGAATTTAGAGAACTCAAAGATCCTTTCAAAAATGTAAATGGTTCATCAATCAAAGTCCTAGATCAAAACTTATGCCTCCAAAAGTTAGACTATCATTTCTGGAGCCTTCTAATTTTGCTCCGAATTCTAATGTGACTTTTACAACCGTCTATGTTGGTAGTGACCACTAGATGGCATAATGTAAAATGTATCCCTAACCCCAAACCTAATTTGGGTAACTTAAGGTCCATTCTTGTGATGTAAAAGTAGTTTTTAGTGGCATTTAGGAGAAGGTACTGTGAGAAGAGTTTTTTTTCTCTAGAATCTGATAATGTTGTAAGCTTATAGGGCATGTAGTGAGTCTAGTTTTTCAGCAATGAATGTAATAGCATATCATTTCTAATAATAAAAGTCTATTTTCCTATTGTGTTCATTTTGGTCTTGGGTTGTGCCCTAATCAAAAGCTCACTTTTTTGCATTACAGACTTCTCAACAATGACCTTCAAAATATATTATTTAAATAATTAAATAACCTATTTGAAAATTTTTGAAGTTAAAATAAATAATTTTCACTATGCCAATTATTTCTGAAATAAAAAATAATAATGAAAATCCCCAAAATACATTAAAGAGGCCTTTTAATGAAATCCTTATGTGAAAATTGTGAGAACTCTAATTCAACGACATTCACTAGTCTATCACAAATACAATATGAATTTGGATTTACCAATAATGTACTAGAGGGATAGTATATAGTAATTAGATACACCACCCATACAAGGATGACATTGGCTCTATATGCAAGGCCAAAAATATTATCCCCTATTGCCACTATCTGGTATATAGCTAGAAACCTCAATTCCTACAATTTAGGATAAATGTACCTAGTATCTTTTCAGTAAACATGCATACATATTGCATAGATCCTCAATATAGAGAATTAGCCAAAGAAAAAATAAACAAAAGTCATGGGAAGGAGAACATGACACTATGTAAATCTTGCAAGAAATTGATGCAAGAGCATCCTGTGTTGTCTTGAGATCTTACTCATCTTTGATCATTGTGTCAGTTGTTTCCAAGTTGGAGTTGTTGTTGAGTGCTAGTATTTTTGAGCTCTAGTATGAACTGAGTCCTTGTGTTGGCCAAGATCTTATGATCATCGAGTTCCTTCATGTGCTAAGTTAGCTTGGCAGTTTCTTATGATACACAGGTCCTTCTTTGACTGAGTTAGTGTGTGATTGGTTCTTAGTGAGAACCAACTTGTTCATTTGATTTGAGATGGAGATTTAATGTAATAATCATGCATTGCGATGCATGCAAAACATTATGTGGTCGACCTTCTCTTATATAAAGATCTAGAGTCTTCTATAAGCCTAGTCTAGTTTAGATTCAGAGTAGTGAAAATTAAGAGATGATGTAGAAGAATTGTAGGATTAGCAAGATAGACTCGAGATATCCGATCATAGCTGTATCATGTTGGATAAATTTTGGTGTATATATGATCATTTTATTGGCTGTAACTTTTGTCATTTCTCTCTCTCATTGGTGTTGTTCTCTGTGATTTTCTTCCTTTGTGTTTTCTCAAGTAGGTGTTTGCATGGTAAAGTGTGCCTTTGGCTCTAATTCTCCATCCATCCCTGCATCAGAAAGTCATTATGGCTCTATTCCCTCTTAGTACTAGCACACACAAGAAATCCACATATAGAAGTGGTGCAACACAATATAACAACATATTAGATTAAATCATTTAAATTAATCATTTTACAAGTATTCTAACCATATATCAATAGAAGTAAACAATTAAATCACCCAACAACATATATGACACTATATATAGTGAAATCTGATAAAATCTTCCTGATACAACCTCCATAATTTTGAATGCAAAATATGCAAGATACCATCATAGAAAATCATTATATAGATATGGTCTAAATACTATTAACACATAATCTAACATATACATCATCACTACTATAGAAATTAGAATAAGGTGCAATAATCAAATGCATCATATAGTGCAACCATTGATCACATAATAAGAGTACTCATATAATAACATCATGATACCATCTAAAACTAGGTAACCACTAGTACATACCTCAATTAAACCACCAACGCATATCATAAATCTCATATGTCAAATACCAATCAAAGCTAGAAAATTCATCTAAGAAAAGATACAAGAATAAACTATATAGGGTGCATCTCAAAAGGTCACATTAAAGCATAACATGATAATACAACCATCGATCATGTCATAAGATTACTCACATAATAACATTGTGATACCATCTAAAACTAGGTAACCACTAATACACAACTCAGTTAAACCACTAGAGCATATCACAAATCTCATATGTCAAATACCAATAAAAACCACAAAAGTTATCTAAGAAAAGGCACAAGAATCAACTATATAGGGTGTATCTCACAAGGTGACATTAAAGAATAGCATGGGAATAATCACCACTTCCCAAGTTAAACTCAACTAATCATACAATAATCTCGAACCATTAAAGTCACATCCATCAATATGGAATGCAAAATGAAAATGGGAGATGCACTACACACTAAAAGATAATTGGATCCCTCAAGCATGTCATGAGCATTATCAAACTTCAATATAGATGACTTTAGAAGGAATGACCAAATATAGAGTAACATGACTTGTTCAGAGAGACATGTATGCTTAAGTAGAACTAGGGCTTACATGATTGTCTTTATAATTTGCACAAGATAATACTTGTTCTATGTGGCATGTCCTCTTGAGCACATGCAGATAATCTCCCTTCACTACACTTTATAATCTAATGACTTGTTTAGAATTGTGTAGTGATACAACATGAAATTGGGATGCATTGGATTCCTTCTTATTAGTGATGTTGAGTGCGATTAATGTGTATACTTTGTGCATTGCATGAGTGGAAACCCTTATTTTCTCCTATATATTAACTATGAGTATATGATTATGTGACTATTTCCATGAGCCTTGTATGGTGGACCTACAAGTTACATATGATTGGGTGACATTTCTAAATACCATTGGGCCTATTGGACCTTACTCGAGATTGATTGGGAGATCTTAATCACCCTCATATATATATATATATATATATATATATATATATATATATATATATATATATATATATATATATATATATATATATATATATATATATATATATATATATATATATATATAGATATGTTGTTCTCTTATATTTTCATTCTTATGTGTTATAACCACATATACTATGAAATAATATTTGTAAACATTGATGATACTTATATGGATAATCCCAAGGCAAGGACAATGTAATTGCAATATGGAGGTTTAATAGGTGATAGTTTAAATGAAAAATGTTGGGATCATGCACAAATTATGAATTCTTATGATCTTAATTATTGATGTAGGATGGTGTTATCTTAGGAACAATTCTATGTATGTGTAGAATTCTAGTATGTCAAACTAGGTCCGTAAGTTGCAACATAAATTTAGGAAATCAGGGTTATGAAAGTTTCTATGAACTTTGAACAAGTTATCAATCTTATATTAAAAATATGTGAGAAGAGAATATGTGAAAAATTGATATTCAATGTGGTAATACAAATATTTTAAGAAATAGATAAGAAGTAGGTGTATATCTAACCACCTTAAACATAACCAAATCATAATATTTTTTTACAAGGTTATAGATATAAGTAGTAGACTCATCTCTAGATGTGATACATATTGTTTTATAACTTTCCAAACGAATAATTAATTTTGATTTTTTGTCTACAAAGTTTTCATAATATATAAACTCTTGTGTCTAACCACTTGAACTTAGCCTAAAATACATCAAATTAATTTTTTTTCTTGTAGTATGGAAATAATAGAATAAGACACATGTTTAAAATTTAAAAAATGTTATAATGTTTCAAAGTTATAGCTAGTTTTCAAGCAATCTATCAATTAAAATGACTAAAATGATAAGAAGAAGGTGTATGTATGACCACCTTAAGCACAATCAAATGATAATATTTTTTACGAGCTTCAAGATATAAGCCAAAAATCATGTCCATATGTAAACCATATTTTTTCTTGTATCTTTCTAAAGTAAATAATTAACTACAATTTAACTACAAATTTCCCAAAATATAAAAAACCTTGCATCTAACCACCTTAACTTTATCTAAATTTCATAAAATTGAAAACATTTTAATTTTTCATGTTGTGGGAAATAATCTAATGTGATATGTGTTTCAAATTTTAAAGTTTTTATGCCATTAAAAACTTATAGCTCTTTTACAGCCACTCTATCAATTAGGATTTCTTCTCTACATCACCACATATAGAGTAACAATACTTGATTAGAGAGACATTTATACTTAGATAGAATTAGGGCTTACATGACCATCTTTATCATTTGTAGAAAATAATACTCATTCTATATGGTGTGTCCTCTAGAGCACATAGAAATAACCTCCCTTCACTACACTTTATAATCTAATGACTTGTTTAGACTTGTGTAGTGATACAACATGAGAATGGGATGCATTGGATTCCTTCATGTTAGTGATATTGGGCATTATTGATGTGTATAAATTTTGGACTGCATGAGTGGAAGCCCTTCTTGTATCCTATGCATTAGTTGTGACTATATGGGTTATGTGAATATCTCCATGATTTTTGTATGGTGGATCTACAAGTTACATGTGATTGGATGATATTTCTAGATACTATTGGGCCTATTAGACCTTACTTGAGATTGAATTGGAAGATCTTAATCACCCTCCTCTATATATGTTCTTCTCTTATATTTTTATTCTTGTGTGTTTTAACCATATATATTATGAAATAAGATCTATAAACATTGATGATATGTATAGTGATAATTCTAAGGCGAGGATAATGTAATTGCAATATGAAGGTTTTATAGATGATAGTTTTAAATTACCAATGTTGGGATCATGCACAAGTTATGCATTCTTCTGATCTTAATTATTGATGTATTATGGTTTTATCTTAGGAACCCCTTAGTATTTGTAGGATTTTGGCATGCCAATCTAAGCCTTTAAGTGGCAACATAAATTTAGAAAATTAGGGTTTGAAAGTGGCCATGAACTTTGAACAAGTTATCACTCTTATATTAAAAATATGTGAGAAGAGAATATGTACAAAATTGAATTTAGTTTCTAAGACACTAGCACATTTTTGGAAAAAATCACCCTATATGGTATAAAATTATGATTTCAATGTTGTGATACAAATATTTTAGGAAATAGATAAGAAGTAGGTGTATATGTAACCACCTTAAACATAACCAAACGATAATATTTTTTACAAGATTAGATATATAAGTAGTATACTCATGTCCATATGTGATACATATTATTTTATAAATTATCCAAGTGAATAATTATAGTGTCCCACTATTAGGGTTAGTTTGGGACAAGTGATACCTGCAAAACAATTTGTTAAAATCACAACAATAAAAAAACTAACTATATTATTATACTCTCTAATTTGACCCAATCTTAAGGATGTCTCCATATTAGGCTTCCTAGCTCATAATTACCTTGTTGTCTTCCCATGAGCCCAGCCCTTAAGATTCTTCTTGGATACGACATCTTCTATTCGAGACCAATTACATATGCATATGTTGACATCATCAGAATATTATGTCACAAGGAGATTATCTATTGATTCTTGGACATGATGCTCAGATGGAGATCTTAACATGTTGCATACCCCATGCTTCGAGTCTCATCAATTTCCATGATGTTGACCCCATTGGTTAACACAACATTATTCAATTTATATTATTCTTCATATAAGGAACTATCTCAATTATCACAAATATAATGTGTTCATGTTATTCAAGAAATGACAATTATCATATCTATATTCAATAAAATGTGCCATTTAAATGGGTCTCCTATCCACTATAAACTATAAAATTTTGCTATGAAATAATGTATATAATAAATTCTGAATATTAAATATCTTAGCCTTTTTTGAGAAACACTTCATATTTCTGATGGGGTAGTCAAAAGGTGGGGTCTCTCCCCCACTTCAATGAATTATTCCTACTAGATTATCTCAACTCTATATTTACTTTCTAAAATTCTTCACTTTCTAATTATAAGGAAAAGATAAAATATATCATTTTTTTCTTCTTTTCCAAGAGTCTCATAATACACATCCTTCGAAAAGACACAACACTTCGTAGTTATAGTCCTTTCAAAAAGTCAAAACACTTCATAACTAAAATTCTTTGGAAAAGTCCCAATATTTTATAATTACAACATTTTTGAAGAGTCAAAACTATTCATAATTATGAACCTTTTGAAGGTGCACATCCTTTCAATATCATCGATACCTTTTAAGAAAGACACTTCCTTATTTTTCATATTACTTTCCTCTTCCATTTTTCGTTTTTGAACTCCTAACTTCTCCTCTTCTTTTTCTCCCTCTCTAAAATAAACTCTCCTCCTCTTTATATCTTAATTTTAAGGAGTCATGTCTATTTGTTGAATTTCTCTCAACTTTTCATTCGATTTAGTTAATTTTCATTATTCTATTTTACATCATTTATCTACTTACTTATTTGTGTTTATTATTATTTGCTATTAAATTATATTTAGAAAGTTAAATACTTTCTACAATATTATATCTTGTATTTAATTTTATTTCTTAATTGATTCATTATAATATTATTATTTTCAAATTATTTAAAATATCATACTAAATATTATTTCATTGATAATATAGATTAAATAATAATATTTTTCTATTTTTCTATTTTAGTATTAGGTTTAATATAACTTTATTATCATTATTTATTTAATAACAATGTATTATCTCATTATTATTAAAATTTTATCCTAAAACAGGATATGACAATAATTAGTTTTTATTTTTTGCCTACAAAGTTTTCACAATATAAACTCTCGTGTTTGACCATTTGAACTTAGCCTAAAATACATCAATTTTTTTTTTGTAGTGTGAAAATAATAGAATGCGACACATGTTCCAAATTTTGAAAATTTTATAATGTTTCAAAGTTATAGCTATTTTTCAACCAATCTATCAATTAAAAGGACTAAAATGATAAGAAGTAGGAGTATGTAAGACAATCTTATACACAATCAAATGATAATATTTTTACAAGATTCAAGATATAAGTAGAAAACTCATTTCCATTTGTAAATTATGTATTTTTGGTATTTTTGGAAAGTAAATAATTAATTAATATTTTTCTACAACTTTTCCATAATATAAAAACCCTTGTGTCTAATCATCTTAACTTCGTCTAAACTTCATCAAATTGAAAACTTTTTAATTTTTCATGTCATGGGAAAAATATCTAATGTGATATATATTTCAAATTTTAAAGATTTTATGCTATTTAAAACTTATAGCCCTTTTCAACCACTCTATCAATTAGGACTTCTTACATCACCACTTTTTGGCATACCATGATCCTACACATTCCCTTCCATTGGTGCTTTAAAATAAATCTATAAGTTCTTGTTCTTGTTTCATAGGTTTATATATTCATATTATTGCATGGTCATACATAATGTGGTTTTTGGCTAATTTAATATAATTTAGTTCATCTGGGATAACCATATGAGTGTGCCACTATTAGAAATTAAAGTCCCACAAAATAATTGAGTTGGGGGGGGGGGGGGGTGAATCAATTATGCAATTAAAATAACTCTCAATGTCCTTATTAATTCCAAAATATGCAAATATGCAAACAATAGATGCAACAACCATAGGAAGATCACCATACACAATAACACCAAATTTGTTAACAAGGGCAACCCTTGTTTAGAGGGAAAACCCTAGTGGGGATGGTACCCAAAGAATGATGTACTAATATAAATTTTCCTAAAATGAAATACCTTCAATACATATTAGTCTATGTTAGGAGACTGAATACCTATTATTAGATTCAAACCCTATTAGGAGTTGAAGGGAAGGCAGAAGGATGGACTATCCAAAAAATTGTAGGGAAAGACCACCAAAATCACTGTCCAATTGGCCTTAGTACTATCTTTCTTAGAATAATAAAAGTATATAGCTATCCATAGGAACTTATTTTCCAAATATAGTCTCTTTGTTCGCTCTCTTTGCGTTACTGCACCAAACACTTCTTTGATGAAACTATATTTCCTATTAGGTTCGCTGGATCTCATATAAAAGTTTGCATACTCACATTACTCAAATATGATCTTGCTGATGATTAGAACCAAGAAAAACATATTTCCTTTATACCAAGTCCTAAAACAAATTATTAAGTCAGCCTTGAGGCTTTTCCAATTTAAAATAATAATATAGGACCAACTTAAGATATTAAAATTACACATTACATTACATCTTTACTTTTTTCACAATTACACGCAACTATCAACTCACAGTATTCATAACTCCTCACTCTATTTTCATCTAGATGTATGTATTTTACCAATGCATCTTCATCATGTCTTCTACCTTTTTTGAATTCATCAGAAGCAAGTTAATGCTAAGTGGCTGCATTATTTAAAAGATCATGAATTTGATGGATTTAAGTCGACAAGTTTTTTTTCTTGGATTATGTGAACTAGGTGGAAGATAAGATTGATGAGGTGGACGCACAAAATTCAAGGTAAACCATTTTTAGGTGAATTCGAAGATAATTGGAGGAGAAGTTTCTAGAAGAGATATGAAATATTGGGTAGATTCATTGTATCCTACCTAATCTGTCCTAACCCTAAATTAGACGATGGAGAATGAGCAGCAAAAGATCTTAATTTCCTATTTATAGGAATGGATGGTTAGAAGCAATGGTTGTCATGTGTGAGAACCTAAGGAAGACAATGAGACAAGGGTTTTGCTTCATCAAGTGACCTAAGAGAAGAGTCTGCAATGACATGCTAAGAAAGAAGGCTTAAGGGTATGACTGCTTGAAGGGTGAACAAGCTATTAGAGCTACAATAAGTGAAGGCCAAGAAGAATGGAAGACTGAAATAGAGATATGTAATCTGCAAATGGAGTTGTAAGTTAAACTATCAGATCAAGCCTTATTGGTACTCTTTAATAATTGTATTAGTCTAGGGTAAATCCTTTGGACTAAGGTTGACCTGACAGTCATTTTTAAATCATTTAACTGGGTGAAATCCCAAGTGAATGGTCAAAAGTCATTTAACAAGGCTCACTCCTAACAGGGTGATTGAAATCCTTTAACAAGGTCACATTTAACAATGTGTATTGTAACCTTTAACAAGGTTGGCCTTTCACAGGGTATCACTTTAGAAGAGTGAAAAAGGGTAGCATGTTACTGGTGGTTTTTCCCAAATTGGGTTTCCATGTAAATCATTGTGTCAAGTGTGTTGATGAATCTGTTATGTTTCATGTTTATATTTCTACAAGTTGATTTGATAGTAACCTACAAGTTTTAAGTGATTGCATAATCTTATTAATGCGTACATGAAGATAAATGTTTTATGGGTTCACTAGGTTGTGAAAAGTTTTATTTATAAATCTAGACCTTGGATAACTGATTCACATCCCCCCTCTCAGTTATTATAAAGCATTCCAACAATTGGTATTAGAGCCATCTACTTAAGAGGACTAGTTTGAAGGTACTAGATGTTGATATATGATTGAAAAGCTCACTTGAGTAGGAAAATGTTGAAAGAAGACTGTGTGTTTTCAATCATTATTTTGTCATTGATGTCAAATCTACTACATGTTGGTAAGACAATTTCTTATATGGTTCAAGCACTATCACTTAGTTGATTGATGAGGAAGATTTGATCAACAAGATGTAACAAAAAGACCTAGAGGAAAGGTTGAGTTATGATTATGTATTGAAGTGTAAGAATCAGTTAAGATAGTGATAACATAATGTATTGGTAATCTACTTGATATTACAAAATGATTGGCTACACTTAGTTCAGAAGAATAAGGTTGGACAAAGTTCATTTGCTAAGCTTGATCAAGTTGATAGAAGGTGCCAAACAAAGTTAGTGTAAGTCAAGAAAAAGGTCCGTTGGAGCCAAGTGAAAGGAATTTCTAGTAGATGTCAAGTAAACTAGTGGATGCAGAGAAAGTTAGTAGGTGTTGAGCAAGATAGTTGAAGCCAAGTGATTTTCAGTTGATGTTGAGCACTAGTAAAATCCTGTTGATGCTGAGTGATTTTACAATAGATGTTGAGTAACAGAGTATGTGTCGAGCATCAGTAAATTGATAATGTCAAGCTACTGCATTATGATAAAGATTGAAGATTTGCCAAATAAAGGCTGAAAAATTTGTTTTCTTTGAACTTGTAAATCAAGAGAAAGATAAGATTGATGAGCTAGAGGCACATAATCTTATGTAAACCATTTTGGAGGTGAATTCAAATGGATTCTAGGAGAAGTTTCTACACAAGACAAGATATGGGGTAGATACATTGTATCTTACCTAATCCATCGAAAACCCTAATTTTTGAGATGGATAATGAGCGAGAAAAAGAGTTCTAATTTCCTATATGTAGGGATGTCTAGTCATGAAGCAAGATTGGATGAAGGTTAGAGAGTTTTGAATGCAAAAATCTAACAAGGAGAAAGAAGAGGGTTTGCTTCATCAAGTGACATAAGAGAAGATGTTTGCAATGACAAGCTAAGCAAGAAGGCTAGGAAAGGATGAATGCTTGAAGGTTGAACAAGTTGTTAGAACTACAAAGATAGGAAACCAAGCATAGTTGAGGACTGAATAGTGATCTATAATCTGCAAGTAAGGTTGTAAGTTGTATCAGATCAAAAATCTACTGTTACTTTGTATTAGATTAGGATATATACTTTGGAGAAAGGTTGACTTAATAGTCATTGGAAAATCCTTTAACAGGGTGGCATTCCAAGTGAACGACCCAAAGTCCTCTAACAAGGCTCACTTTAAATAGGGTGATTGAAATCCCTTAATCAGTTCACATTTAACAATGTGTGTTGTAACCTTTAACAGGGTTGGCCTTTAATAGGGCATCACTTCAAAAGAGTGAAAAAGAAGTAACATGTTACTAGTGTTTTTTCCCAAATTGGGTTTCTACGTTAAATCATTGTGTCAAATGTGCTAATGGATATGTTGTGTTTTATGCTCTATACTTCTGCATGTTAATCTTACAGTAACATATTAGTTTTGGTTAACACACAATGAATGCATGCATGGTTAAGGATGTTATATGGGTTCATTAAATTATGAAAAAGTTATATTTTGTACATCTAGGCTTTGAATAACTGATTCACCTCCCCTCTCAATTAGTCTAAAGAATTCCAACACTAGAAGCACAAAGATCAAGATGTCAAAAAGAGAAGTACCCAAGCTTAATAGAGATAACTTTTCTGCATGGAAAGGTCTGATGAAACTACATGATGAAGGACTTGGAGATCATGCACAGTCTACCATTACCACTGAGCATGTTGATCCTGCTAGAGCCCCAACTATTGAGGATATGAAAAAAAAAAAAGAACATAACCAAAAAATGCTAGAGATTGCCTCTGCCCTAAGCCATGTTTAATTTGATAATATCAAATGTTGGCATTATGTTGTATTTTTCATTAGTGACAAAACTTATTCAATTCTGTATGGATACCGAGCTCATCACTTAGTCTACAATTTATACTGAGCATTCAATGGTTGCCAAGTAAGTTCATCAGTCAAGCAGTTCACACCGAGCATTCTTGAAGCTACTGAGTGAGTATGTAGTCCAGCAATGTTTATCGAGTAGATAGTGGTCACCAAGCTTCACAATGTTTACCGAGTCATTAGTTTGTGTGATGAGAAGCCAGTGTTTGCTTAGTGATGGATGTGTAGTGTTTACCGAGTGAAAGCAAGGTAAATGAAGGATTCGGTATTTACTGAGTGACAGTATATCTACCGAGTCTCCAGTGGTTATCAAGTTTGAAGCTACATTGTGTGATTAGTATGGACCGAGCTTCTACTTCTATTGAGTGCATGATGATGCTGAGTAATGCAATGGACACCGAGTATTAGAAGGTGACCAAGTCAGCTATTCAGAACCCTAGTTTCTAGTATTTGGTTGACTTAGTAATATTTTTTTTACTTGTGTTTTAGTTGACCTTGTAATTGTAAATATTGGAATGTTATATATGTAATGTATTGTATCATTTTCAATATATGCATGAGTATATCAAGGAATGGATATGTAATGTTTTGAGAAGAGTGAATGCAAATCAACAACGAAGTAGAGTATTCAACAAGTTCTATAAGGAATAGTAAAGTTATACCAATCACAAGAGGTGATCTGTACTTCAAGGATCTAATTAGCAATAAAGTTGTAAGTCAGATCTACTGTTTCATCCTAACAGGTGAATCAATTTTCTAAATCCTTTAATAGGGTAGACTTAACAGTCTTTGTTTAAATCTCTTAATAGAGTGCATACTTCATTATATGTTTGTAAAACCTCTAATAAGGTGGATCTAGCAGTCCAAATTTCTCTTAATAGGGTAGATCATTAGAAGTGGTCAATGTAAGCCCTAATAGGCCAACTTTATACTACAGTAGTGAAGTTTTGTGGGTATCATCCCCACCCCAGTTTTACTTTCTATTTGGAAGGTTTTTGGGTCACCAAAATACTGTGTTCATGTGTTACGAATGTTTGTCTTTTCTCATGCATGCAGTAGATTAGATGAATTAATGATGAATGGATTAAGTGGTGAATTAATTTAAAGTTTTTGATCTTATTGATTCACCCCTCCCCTCTTAGTAACCTAGCTAGTCTTGATTATTTCCAACAATTAATATCAGAGCTTTGTGGTTCTTAGGATAAAGTTTGATAGCTTGAGCAAAGATCAACGACAATGGAGATATTTAGACTTGAAAAAGCCATTGATAATGAGAAGCTAGATCTGAAAATGGCCATAGCTCAACTCAAGGAAGCAAAAGAGAATCTTTCCCAATCCCTAAAACGAAGGAAGGAACTTGTAAAACAAATGAATGACATTCAGTATGTTGAAGAAAAGATTGAAGACTTTTTCCCCTCAAGTAGTTTAGATGAAGCAAATGAGGCAATCAAAAAACTTTTAGAAAAGAATGGCTCTCTGCAAGAAGAGGTAAGAAAATTGAAAAAAGAATAGGAAATTAAATCAATAAGAATGTGTGAAATAGTGAAGACTTGGAGACAAGAAATAATGAAACTCAAAGTCAATCCCTTCAACAAGAAAGTCTTATCAATTAGCTCTCCAATGCAAATGAGGAAATCATGAATTTGAGATCTGAAAATGAAAGTTTAAGGAATGATTTAATCACTGAAAGACAAATCAATAAAAGATTGAAAGCTAATCTAATTTCTAAAAAGTAACTCAATGAAAGGATAATGAAATCTCAAGCAGACATGGATCAATTGAATCAACAAAGTGAGCATAATCTCTATAGGAAAAAAGGTAAAGCAAGACTTGGATACAAAGAAGAAGGTGAATATTCCAAATAAGGTGTCCAAAGGAATCAAAGACCTACTTGAAATCATTGTGGCAAGTTAGGTCATACATCAAACAAATTTTGGAGCAATGGAAAGGTAAAATTCAATGGAAAATTCTACAATTGTAGTCAACATGGTCATAAAGCTAATGAATGAAAGGAGAAACCAAAATCTGGAGGTAAATGTCACAAATGCAAGAAGCAAAGTCACAAGGCATTTGAATGTAAATCTAAACCATTCTATCTAGCTAAAAAACTTATAAAGGTAATATTTGGTTGGGACTACAATACTTGGTGTAGATGTCACTATTGTGGAGAATATAGACACATTGGCATAAACTGTGCAAGGTAACACTTGAGAAAAAAGGATACAACAGTAAGATGCTATACATGCACTGAACTTGGTCATATAGCTAAGAACTGCATGAACATAAGAAAGGTTGAAGATGAAAAGAAAGCTAAAGATGATAATATTAGGAAGCAGATGAGACAATAGTGGATTCCCAAATCTATTGAGCAAGCAAATTCAAATGATGGCCATGTCACTCAAGAAGTGGGTGAATCCACCATTTCCAATTAGATTCTTAAAGGAGAAACTAGAACTGTATCTTCAAGTCATATCTCGAGTAGTTCCAAATGAAAAAAAGTAGAAGATCCAAATCAGTATTTTAGATACAAAGGGATAAGAAGAAATCTGGTCATACCAAGCAAGTTTGGTCATAGACTCAACCAAGCTAGGTCGGGAGTAATAAAGTTTTGTTCAATCGCTGAGTCACAAGCTTTTATCGAGCAAGTGAGTGGATGAAAATATATCACACACTACGTCATTATGGTACCAAGCATTAATGAAGAATGTTTCATCAAAAAGTGCAGAATTCAACTTCATTTTTCACCATGACTTTAAAATACACAAAGCAGAGCGATTCTAGGTGCATCCAAGAAATTTTGAGTGAATTTGTAGTGAAGAATTTGTTCAAAAAATTTCTCTCATTTACTGAGCATCCATGGCATCCGAAAGTAGTAGTAGTAGCAAGGCAAAAAGAGGATTTGAGATGTTGGTAAAAGGTGTGGAATGGAAAGTGCCAAACTTCAAGTTAGTACCAACAGTTGCAGAGTCATTGGACCCTAATGGAGCTCAATCAAAAATTCCTCCCAAGGTACTCCTCATTAATGACATTCACACTCATTTTAAGTGTTCTATTCAAGAAATTAGAACCTTAGAGATGGATAGTTCCCTAGGAGAAATGTGTGTTGATGGCTCTCTAAAACCTGACCATAGGCATCTAGAAACCAAAGGATTAAACCATATCCCACATATGCCAAGGAGCTTCTAGATTAGGTGGATTAGGTACATTCTTAGTCATGTGCATAATGGTCGATTATGGTTAGAACAACCTATGCTGATCACCAAGAAAATGATACATAAGATTATAGATCTCCCTATGTTGAGCAAAGCCAAAACTACCAAAACCCTAGGTCAGTATGAACTTCAAAAGAAAACCCTAGCCAAGTGGGATGGTAGAGGTTTGAAGATTAACACTATATTTGAAATTGAATTGAGGTTTGGTATTCACATCATTGCTTACAAAATTTATAGCTCTAGTCATTTGAACAGTGTGCCACATGAGGTAGTGGATTTGGCATATAAGGTTGTGAAGAAAAATTTGGAATTTGATCTGTCAGAGTTATTGTTGAAGCAGTTTAACAAGAATATGGACAACATCAGGAATTCAAAGAACAAACCCTACAAATTTGGTTCTTTGTTAACATGTCTTTTCTTTTATGTTCAAAAGTTTTTCCCATCAAAAGGTTTAGTAGTATGGAGGAAAGACACTCCTATTTTGTATCAGATTAATGAATTCATTGTAGGAATGGGTGAAAAACTTGATAGCATTATGGATAATTATTTTGAAGTTTTCAAGGAGAAGATGAACAATAGGTTTAGGATTCCTCCCAAGCTTGTTGAAGACTACAAATATGATGTATATTTTATGGTTGACTATGAAAGAGTGTATATTTAGGTAGTCAGGCCTAGAATTGCATGGGTGAAACCTCTTACATATGAGGTTAACATTGATGAAACAAAAGATATCATTGAAGCACTAGTGAATGAGCCAGTAGATCCTAAGAAACCTATTTTTGGAACCTATGAAGAGGCCAAAGCTAGAATTGAGCTTGAAATCAAGCTACCCTAGGCAATAAGAAAAGGTAAGAGGAAGGTAGCCAAGTTGAAAATTGAAAGCGGCCCTCTTATGCTTACCAAGGGAAAAGGAGAGGATGAAGAAGAATCAAAAGAAGAAGAAGATCAAGAATTTGAAAAGCAGAGCTAGTGAAAAAGAAGGGCAGGGTAATCATTACCAAGCCACCCAAGGCCTCCACAACCGTATTCACAAGGAAATCTAAAAGGAAATGAGATAGTGAAGTTGTGCTTGTTAAGCCTCCTCCCACATTTTAAGAAAGACTCAATAAATTGAGAGTAGGTGCTAGAATCAATAACTTCAAAGCACTCAAGTATGAATCTAGAACTCCAACAGAACATAAGGAAGTTGAAGATCTGATCATGGATAAACTAGGAAGATGGAAATTCTCTCCTGATCAGTTTTCTTCACAAATTCCTACAGTCTTATTAGACAATATCAAGGTTAGGTGGAAATCAAGTAAACAGATAGCTAAAGACATATTTGAGCATTCCTTGAGAAAATTGCTGCCAAATCTTTCAAATGCAGAGGTTAAGGAAACAATGAAAAAGAATGAAGAGAAAATGATGATGAGATTTCATACTTGTCTAATTTTGATAAAAGAAATTGAGCATGTGGTCAAGGATGTCACATCTATGTGGGAAATGTCTATCATCTACACAAGCCTAGTGAAGATCTAATAGAGATTAAGGATGATGATGATGACAGTGACAATGAAGAAGAAGATAACACTCCATGTGTCACTTTTGATGTTGAATATTATCAGGCACTAAAGGATGACGATGAAGAGAAAGAGGAAGAAGATGAAGAAGAAGATAAGGAAGGAGATGAAGAAAGTGATCCAATGAGAATAGCAGTACAAGTCATAGGCTCCCTTCCTCATTCTCCACCTAAGATTGCTATATCATCAGGGTTGGAGATATCTTCAGCAAAGGTGATAGCATCTACAACTAACACATCATCTGTTCAATCATTATTTGCTACCTCTCAGCTCAGGTATCTGCAATGGAAGTGTCTACCACTTCATCTATTGAGTTGCAACCCTCTTCATTAGCTCTTGAGTCAACAACATTAGTAGTATGTGAAGCATCTAGTTCTACAATTGTGCCAACTTCATCAACAACATGTACAATAAGTTCACCATCATGTTCTATAGTTTTCCTTCAGTTGGACCCATTCAAGTTTTTACTGTAAGTTCAACTATTTTTGCAATTGTTTTTGTTCCTAAGTCCAAGGTAGTAAGGTTAGAAGTAGAACCAAGAACACCCCTAAAACTTCTACTTACTGGTAAGGAAATTGATGAAGACAAGGAAATTGTCATTCCTAAGTTGGATCTGGGTACTGCTATAGTTGATGAAATGATATTGGTTAGTCAGCTTTTGGAGCAGAAGTCAGGTCAGAAACAGTTAAGAGCTGAAAGAGATAGAGAGTTTACAATAATTGACAATGTTAAGAATATAATAACAGAGGCTATAGGTGTTGATGTGGATTCATCACAACACATTTTGCTGCAATTGGAAGAAGCAGTCAATAAGTTTAATGAGGATACATCTAGCCAAGAAAAGCTTATTAAAAAGGTTGAGAAAAGGTTTGATAATAAGGTACTTGAGCACATTGCAATAAACCAAGTAGAACTATCTTCAATTTTGAGTAATCTTGAACATTCTTTCACTAATGTGACATCACTTTTTGCTAATCTTTGTGATGTTATCGAGTATACCAAGGAAATAAAAGAGAAACTGAATAAGATTGATGTAGATATGAAGGAAAGTGCTCAAAGGCTATAGCTTGGCCCCAATTTAAACTCATCACATCACATCAAGGTGATATTTTTGTCAGATATGTAGGAAAAATTGCTAAGAGGGGAAGCTAGGATCAGGTCCACATTGATAGATATAAAAAACACGATCCTTCCAGTTATGGACTCAATGCAGAAACACATTGCATATTCAAAGACATTGGTCTAGGATAACAATTTTTCCATCGCAAATCATATGATTGAACTTTCTGTAGAAGTTCAAGTGGCATTCTCCACCTGCAAAATTTTGCAAGACAACTACGATAAAACATTGGCTCTTGTTCTCAAGGTACACTTTGAATTTCTCTCACATTTTGGTGTGTCTATTTGAATATATTGCATAACTCTTTGGCATTACTGTCAAAAAGGGGGAGTAAGAAATCATAAGAGACTTGTGGAGACAATAAGGGAGAAAATAGATTGATATATGTACAGAGAGACTATGTATATATTATGTCATATGTATGGGGGAGATATGTGAAAATGTATATACAACAAATTTACAAAGATAAATTTTGAAAAATCAAAATCAGTATGTTAGTATATATAAGTCTTGGCTTATAAGCGTTTTTGTCAGTAATGCCAAAGAAGGAGATTGTTGGCATTATGTTGTATTTTTCATTAGTGACAACACTTATTCAATTTTGTATGGTTACCAAGCTCATCACTTAGTCTATAGTTTATAATGAGTATTCAATGGTTGCCAAGTAAGTTCATCAGCCAACCAGTTCACACTGAGCATTCCTGATGCTACCGAGTGAGTATGCAGTCCAACAGTGTTTACCAAGTAGGTAGTGGTCACCGAGCTTCATAGTGTTTATTGAGTCATCAGTTTGTGTGATGAGAATCCAGTGTCTACCAAGTGATGGATGTGTAGTGTTTATTGAGTGAAAGCAAGGTAAATGAAGGATTCAGTATCTACCTAGTGACACTATATATACCGAGTTTCCAGTGGTTATCGAGTTCAAAGCTACATTGTGTGATTAGTATGGACCAAGCTTCTACTTCTACCAAGTGTATGATGATGCCAAGTAATGCAGTGGACACCGAGTATTAGAAGGTCACCAAATTAGCTACTCATAACCTAAGTTTCTACTATTTGGCCAACTCAGTAATATTTTGTTTACTTGTGTTTTAGCCGACCTTGTAATTGTAACTATTGGAATGGTATATATGTAATGTATTGTATCATTTTCAATATATGCATGAGTATATCAAGGAATGGATATGTAATGTTTTGAGAATAGTGAATGCGAATCAGCAGTAGAGTAGAGTATTTAGTAAGGTCTACAAGGAATAGTAAAGTTATATCAATCACAAGAGGTGATCTATACTTCAAGGATCTAATCAAAAATCAAGTTGTAAGTCAGATCTACTGTTTCATCCTGACAAGTGAATTGGTTTTCTAAATCTTTTAATAGGGTAGACTTAACAGTCTTTGTTTAAATCTCTTAATAGAGTGCATACTTCATTGTATATTTTTAAAACCTCTAACAAGGTGGATCTAGCAGTCCAAATTACTCTTAACAGTGTAGATCATCAAAAGTGGTCAATGTAAGCCCTAACAGGCCAACTTTATACTATAGTAGTGAAGTTTTATGGGTATCATCCCTACCCCAGTTTTACTTTCTATTTGGAAGGTTTTTGGGTCACCAAAATACTGTGTTCATGTGTTATGAATGTTTATCTTTTCTCATTCATGCAACAGATTAGATAAATTAATGATCAATAGATTAAGTGCTGAATTAATTTAAAGTTTTTGAGCTTACTGATTCACCCCTCCCCTCTTAGTAACCTAGCTAGTCTTGATTATTTCCAACAATAAAAGGTCTTTGATAGTGTAAAGAAAATGTGGGATGCCTTAACCGCCATCTATGGAGGAGACACTAATGTTCTAAGAGCCAAAGTTGAAAGTCTCAAAGGCAAGTTTGATGATATGAGAATGGAAGAAGGTGAAAATATTTCTCAATATGTTGCTAGGATAAAAGAAGTTGTTAATGCAATAAAAGAAGCTACTGGTAAAATAGATGATGATACTATACTAAGAAAAGTTTTAAGGACACTATTGCCTATATATGCTATTAGAGTTTTTGCAATTCAAGAATTGAGATGTATACCAGGGAATAATCTATCACTTGAAGGTCTAGTAGGTAGACTCACTACTTTTGAGCTATCTAACTTTGATAATTACAAACTTGAGAATATTGAATTTTCTTTCAAAGCTAAAGTATCATTAAAGGAACCTAATGAGAAGAAGAAGAAGAAGAAGAAGAAGATAAAGTATGTATCCAGTGATACAGATGAGGAGAAAGTAGAACAACTTGAAGCACTATTGGCAAGAAGATTCCACAAAGGTAAAGGCAAGTTGAAACGTAAATTACCTATCATTTGTTTCAATTGCAATGGGGTTGGTCATATTGCTACTAGAAGTCCAGAGAAGAAGAACTATAGAGGTAGTGACAAAAAAAGAAGTAGAAGAGATGAAGACAACAAGGACTACAAAGAAAAAGGCAAAAAGCCATGCTACATTATTGAAGTGCAAAAAAAAGATGAATCTAATGAACATGATGATGAAGTGGTGTATGTCGCAGTGAAGGAAAAATTTAATGAAGATGAGGCAACTGCACTTGTGACTTGTGTGAACAGGAATGATAGATGGATCATTGGCAATGGGTGTTCACATCACATAATGGAGACAAAAGTAAGTTCATTACCCTGAATTTTTATGATAGAAATAGTGTAAGATTTTGTAATGATGCACCATGTTTGATAAAAGGAAAAAGTTTTATCAAGCTCACAGATAAGATTTTATGTGACAATGCCTACTATGTTGAAGGAATTAACTATAATTTGTTGAGTGTGTCACAATTGAATAATTTGGGATATAAGGCTGAGCTTGAAAACAAGGTTGCTAAGATATTTGACACAAATGGAAAACTGATTGGAAAGGGTGATCAAACTAGGAGTAATCTATTCTATCTTGATATAGAGGATGCTACTTGTCTAGTTGTAAAATTTGATAATGTTTGGCTGTGGAACAAAAGGTTATGTCATGTCAATTTTGATAACATAGTTAGTATCAATAACATGAGAAAAGTTAGAGGTTTTCCTAAGTTGAAGAAGCCTAATAATGTAATGTGCAAACAATGTCAGTTAGGCAAAATGACAAAGTCAAGTTTTAAGAGTAATACTCATACCTCTAAAGGTATATGAGAGATTGTTCATACTAACTTGTGTGAACCAATTGATGTGCAAAGATACAAAGGAGATAAGTATATTATGCTGCTTGTTGATGACTCTTCTAGGATGATGACAATTATGTTTCTAAGACATAACTATGATGCTTTCCAAATGTTTAAGTGGTACTTAGCAAGGGTTGAGAAGGAAATAGGTAAAAGTCTGAAGTGTTTGAGATCTGATAGAGGAGGAGAATTCACATCAAATGTGTTTGAGATGTTCTATAATGATAGAGGAATAAAAGGAAAAACATCCACACCTAGAACCCCTCCAGAATTGCTGAAAGGATGAATAAGTATATAATGGATTGTGCTATAACACTCTTGATGGAGAAAAATGTTTCTTTAAAATACTAGAGAGAAGTTGTAAGTACAACTATCTATACCTTGAACTGTGTACAACTCAAGAGAGGTACTCATACAACACCTTTTGAACGATGGTATGGATACTCACCTAATGTAAAATACTTTATGGTATTTGGAAACAAATATTACATTCTTAAAGACTTTAGAAATGGTAAAATAGATGCAAAAAGTGAAGAAGGTATATTTCTAGGATATTCCACAAGAAGTAAAGCCAATAAGTGTTTAAATACTAACACTAAGAAAGTCGTGGAATGTGAAAATATGAATTTTGATGAATATACAAAAGTACATGAGGCTAAACCTATGAAAGAACCAGAAGAATACAAATCATTTGTATACTCTTATGAAGGTATGCCTACTAAAAAAGATGCTACAAATCAAGCTACAAACCAACATCACATTTCAGTGACTACGAAGTCACATACTATGAATGTCGAGTTGCATTCAGAAACTGAGCTACATTTAGATGCCAAGTTATAGAATGAAGTTGAAGCACATTCTGATTCTGAGATTAGTGTACATGAAAGATATGTTGAACTACCTAATAGAGGTGTACATAGTGACTCTAAAGTTGAAAGACAAAATGAGGAAACTAGAGATGAACCAAGATTGTCCAAATATGTCAAAAGACATCATCTTGCAACACAAGTTGTTAGAGATAAAGACATAGACCAATGAAAAGAAATAGATTGAGAAATGATACATGTTTGATGAGCATGAAGGAATCCAAAGTAGTAAGAGATGCTTTAGAAGATGTGGACTAGAGTAAAGCCATGAAAGAAGAGATTGAACAAATTGAGAAAAACAAAACATGGACTCTAGTTCCTAGACTAGAAAACTAAAATGTGATTGGCACCAAATGGGTATTTAGAAACAAGATAGATAAAAATGTTGAAGTCACAAGGAACAAGGAAAGATTAGTTTGTAAAGGATATGCATAAGAGGAATGAATTGACTATGGAGAGACATTTGTCCCTGTTTCCAGATTGGAAGGAGTAAGAACTTTACTTGCTTATTTTGCATTCAAAGGTTTCAAATTTTATCAAATGGATATTAAATTTGCATTTTTGAATGGCATATTAGAGTAAGAAGTTGACATAGAGTAGCTAGAAGGATTTCTTGATGTTAACAATAAGAACATGGTATGTAGATTACACAAAGCTCTATATGGATTGAAACAAGCACACATAGCATGGTATGAGAGACTTCATAAGTATTTTGTGAAGATTAGATTTAAAAGGACTGATGATAACAACAATTTGTACAAGAAGATAGAGAAATGGAAAGGTATTTTGTTATCTAAAATTTTTATTCATGATATCATATTTGGAGGTCAAGATGCTTTATGCAAGGCTTTTGCAAATGAAATGAAGAAAGAATTTGAAATGTCTATATTTGGAGAGATCAAATTCTTCATGGGTTTGCAAGTATATCAGATGAAATATGGTATATACATCACCTAGTCAGAGTATGTTAAGGAAATACTAAAAAATTTGGGATTGGAGGATTCCAAACCAGTAAGTACACCTATAGTGACAGGACACAAGTTGTAAAAGAATGATGATTTAGCTAAGGTAAATCAAGCTTTGTACAGGTCTATGATTGGAAAATTACAATATGTAGTACATAGCAGACCTGGCATTACATTATCTATAGGGATAGTTCCAAGATTCTCTGCTAATCCTAGGGAGGATCACTTGACAGCTATAAAGAGAATAATGAGATATCTGAAAGGAACAGAGAAGTATGGTCTATACTATAAGAAAAATGAGAAATTTGAATTAAGAGCCTACACTAATACTGAATGGGTTGGAAACATTGATGACAAAAAGAACACTAGTGGAGGAGCATTTTTCTTAGGCAAGAGACCGGTTACATGGACTAGCAAGAAACAAAACTACACTTCACAATCTATTGTTGAAGCTGAATATGTTGTTGCTACTGTAAATTGTACAAACATTGGATGAATCAAACAACTACTCAAAGGTATGAAGGAAGAGATCACATAACTAGTGACACTCTATTGTGATAATACAAGTGCCATAAACATATCAAAGAATCTTGTGATGCACACAAAGACTAAACACATTGCAATCAAGTATCATTACCTGATAGAATTAGTTCAAGATAAAGAGGTGAAGATGGAATATGTTAATACAAAAGAGAAAATTGCTAATATCTTCACATAAGAATTACCTAAGGATGCTCATGAGTATCTAAGAGGTAAACTAGTGATGATACCCCTATCAAAAGGCTAAGTAACAAGAGGAGTGCCCTACATCAAGCAAGCTGATGTTCATATGTTACACATTGATGCAGTAGATCTAAATTTAGGAGCTGCCTAAAGTAGTCAAAGAAATGAAACTTCAAATTAGTGACAAGTAAGGTGATAGAGGGAGAAACTAAAATATTTCATATCTACATGTTAAGATGATAAGTCTTTGGCATTGTTATCAAAGAAGGAGAGATTTACTAATCAGAGAGAGAAATCCTAACATCTACATAGAAAGAGGGAGATAAAAGAAGAAATTTAGAGGGAGTTATATGGATGGCACAAAGAAGTTTTGTAACCTATTAAGAAGATTGAAGTTGCTGATAGAGGGAGAGATTTCAATACAAGGAATCATTTTCTTTTGGGCATTGTCTTACTATTTTAACCTAGTCAGTTTGGTTGATCAGTTTGGTTTGCCATCAATACCAAAGAGGGCGATTGTTAAGAATAGACTGAAAACAATAAAAGAGGGAGAATTTTTTGAAGAAGATTGTTGAAGAAGTATGATCAATATGTTTCAATCATTGTTTTTTCACTAATATTAAACCTGCTATTTGCTGGAAAGACAACTAGTTATATGATTTAAGTAATATCACTTATTTGATTGATGAAGAGAATTTGATCAAAAGATGTAACAATAGCACCTAGAGTAAAGGTTGAGTTATGCCTATGTAAAGAAGTTTAAGAATCAGTTAAGACAATGATAACATGATATATTGATAATATACTTAAGGTTGCAAAGTCTGGTTACACTAAGAAAGTTTAGAAGAATAAGTTACACTAAATTTGCCTACCAAGCTTGACCGAGTGGATAGTAGCCACCAAGAAAAGTTAGTGCAAGCTGAGCAAAAAATCACTTGGAGCCAAGTAAAAGTCTATTCTAGTGTAAGCCGAGTAGAACAGTGGATGTTGAGTAAATTTTAGTTGATGTCGAGAACTAGTAAACTTTAGTTCATGTTGAGTGATTTTATAGAGGATGTTGAGCAACACAATATGTGTCGAGCATTAGAAGCAAGTTAATGCCAAGTGGCTACATTATTTAAAAGATCATAAATTTGATGGATCTAAGCTGACAAGTTTTTTTTTCTTGGATTATGTGAACCAGGTGGAAGATAAGATTGATGAGCTAGAGGCACAAAATTCAAGGTAAACCATTTTTAGGTGAATTCAAAGAGGATTGAAGGAGAATCTTCTAAAAGAGATACGAAATATGGGGTAGATTCATTGTATCCTACATAATCTATCCTAATCCTAAATTGGATGATGGAGGATGAGCGACAAAAGATCTTAATTTCTTATGTATAAGAATGGCTAGTTAGAAGCAAAGATTGTCATGTGTGAGAACCTAAGGAAGACAAGGAGACAAATATTTTTCTTCATCAAGTGAACTAAGAGAAAAGTCTGCAATGTCATGTTAAGTAAGAAGGCTTAAGGGTATGAATGCTTGAAGGGTGAACAAGCTATCAAAGTTGCAATGAGTGAAGGCCAAGCAGAATGGAGGACTAAAAAAAAGATCTATAATCTACAAATGAAGTTGTAAGTTGTTATCAGATCAAGCCTTACTACTACTCTCTACTAATTGTACCAGTTTAGCGTAAATCCTTTAGATTAAGGTTGACCTAATAGTCATTTGTAAATCCTTTAACTGGGTGACATTCCAAGTGAATGGTCAAAAGTCCTCTAACAAGGCTCACTCCTAATAGGTGATTAAAATCCTTTAACAGGGTCACATTTAACAGTGTGTATTGTAACCTTTAATAGGGTTAGCCTTTCACAGGGCATCACTTCAAAAGAGTGAAAAAGGGTAGCATGTTGTTGGTGGTTTTTCCCAAATTGGGTTTCCATGTAAATCATTGTGTCAAGAGTGTTTTTATGAATCTATTATGTTTCATGTTTACATTTTTGCAAGTTGATTTGACAGTAACCTACAATTTTTAAGTGATTGCATAATCTTATTGATGCATGCATGAAAATAAATGTTTTATGGGTTCACAAAGCTATGAAAAGTTTTATTTATACATCTAGACCTTGGATAATTGATTCACCCCCCCTCAATTATTCTAAATTATTCCAACACACATATGCTCAACTTTATTCCTCAAACTTTGTGAATCAAAACTCTATTTGTTATGCTACCAGTCTTCACAGAATAGCTAGTATATTGACGTCAATAAAAAACTCTCTCATGATTGAAACACACAACCTCTATATCATTTCTCCAACAATTACATGATACACCTCCATAGGAATACATAATCATTCATTCTTAACAATCTCCCCCTTTGGCATTGATGGAAAAATATATGAAAAATGTCTATGTTCCATGAATAATAATCATCTTTGCTACAACTAATTCCCCACTCATGTTGTCCATGAATGTTCACTGTACTATAATCAACATGCACAATGAAGGTGTTAATATCCCCCATCCATCAGCACCTTTTCAAACCCTCAAATATTCAAATCTTATTCATTAGTCAAATCTCTTCCTCAAGAACATTTCTCCATCATCGATATTAATCAATATACAAGGATGTTTTTCATTTGTTATTCTCTCCCCTAGTGACATCAATGAAAAATATATCATTATGTCTATTCTCTTCATAAGATATGCAGTAAGGTCAAGTTTCCAAACACACTATTTAATACCAGTACTAAGAGTTCTTAATGACTCATCTTAAACACAAATACTCCCCCATAGAGGAAGCATCAAGCATCCAGTCCAGATAAGAGAAATATTGCTCTATTACCACTAGACTGATGCAATCTCTACATCAACTACTCAAAAGTAGACTGGGGCATAACCCCAAGCATACCTCTCAAGTACTCAAAAGTATCCTTTGGCAAAGGTTTTGAAAATATGTGTGATATTTTCTCCTTTTTACTAATATTCTCTAATCTTATGTCATTCTCTACAAACTTCTCCCCCAAAAAGTGATACTTAATAGATATGTTGTTTTTGAATGAACTATACTAGATTCTTTGACATACTTACTATACATATTTTATCACAATGTATGATAACATGATCTTTAAACTCAATCCCAATATCATTTAGCTATTGTTTCATCCTTATAATCTGATTACAACTATTTGTTACTGCTACATAATCTACTTTTTTCGTACTTCATAAAATACAATCTTGTTTCTTGCTTAGCCAAGAAACCAATATTCCTCCCAAGAAGAATGCTCCACCACTAATGCTCTTTCTTTCATCTACACTTCCTGGCCAGTTCATATTAGTGTATGCACATAAGGTAAAATCATTTGATTTGTCACACCATAACCCATAATTAAGTGTATCTTTTAAATATCTAGAAATTCTCTTTATTGCTACATAATGCGACTCTTTAGGCTTACCTTGAAATCTTGTTACAATACCAAGTACATTAGATATATCAACTCTAGTGTGTGTTAGATATGGAAATCATCCAATCATAGATTTGTACTTTCTATGCTTAATGACTAGTAAGGATTCATCTTTTCTTGATAACTTACATCTAGTTATCATAGTGTTCTAACAAGTTTACAAGTTTACAAACCAAATATTTTCAACAAGTCTTTGAGATACTTTTCTTGTGATATGAAGATACCATCTTTTACTGAATAATCTGCAATCCTAAGAAATACTTAACCTCACCAATCATACTCATCTCAAATTCCTTCTTCATTTTTGCTGAAAATGCTTCACTTGTTTCATAATCACATCCAAATATTATATCATCCAAAAATACTTCAATAATTAGTAATCCATTATCAATTCCCTTCAAAAAAAAATTACTATCAACATTACCTTTTGCGAATCCCAAACTTATCAAATACTTATCCAATCTCACATACTAGGCTCTAGGTGCTTGTTTTAATCCATAAAATGTTTTATTAAACTTAAAAACCGTATCTCCTTCATCTTTCAAAGGAAAACCTTTAGGATGCTCAATGTATGCCTCTTCTTCTAGTTCACCATGTAGAAATGCAGATTTGACATCCATTTGATACACTTTCAAATTTTTGTTAGCTAGATATGCCAAAAACATTTTAACTACCTCTATTCAAGCAACATGTACAAATGTTTCCTCAAATTCAATACCTTCTTTCTATGAATAACCTTTACATGCCAATTTTTCTTTTTTCATCACAACCTCACCTTGTTCATTCATCTTATTTATGAATACCCACTTAGTTCCAGTAACGCGACTGTCTTTAGATCTAAGAACTGATTCCTATGTATTGTTCTTTTTAACCTTCTCTAGTTCTTATTTTACATCTTTAATCCAAAAATCAACTTTACTAGCTTCATCAACACTCTTAGGTTCAATATGAGAAAGCAAACATAGTTACTCTTGTACCTTGTTTCTTGTCAAAACTCCTTTGTCCTTGCTTCCAATAATCTAATCAATTGGGTGATTCTTTATCAATTTTTTGTTAGATGTCATCGCTTTAACTCTAAATTCAGTTCTAGATTTATATACTGGTTCTTCTCTTTGTTCTAATGGTACTCTAGAAAAAAATTCTTCAAGACAGGCCATTTATAATTTTTGGAGTCTTGGATTGAGCAGAGTTGTGAAACAATGATTTTTTTCTATTTTAGAAGTAAAATTCTTATAGGGCATTGAAAATCCAAAATTTAGAATATTGGGCATGATATATAAAGTGGGCCCTAATTTCATGATTTTAGAGTTAACATAACCTTCTATTGTGATATTGCTATCAGGATTTAACTGTGTAGTTTTTGAGTCAAACTCTTTGACCTATATTTCATGAGTAGTGATTCAACATGAATCCATATCTCATGAGAATAAATGGAACACTTAGCATTCATTGGATCTAGGTGATGCTCACAAAGGTGAAGCATCAGGACTTCCCAGGAGGTCACCCATCCCAGTACTACTCTATCTTGAGCGTGCTTAACTACATAGTTCCCTCATGGTTAAACCCACTCTCATTTCAACCCATTTGCAAAACCTTCACCAAGTGTTCTGCCTTATGAACTATTCATTAGAAATCCCCTTGAGTTCATCAATTGATAAGTAGTTAAGTGCACTCAAGATGGAGTAGTAATGGGATGAGTGACCTCTTGAGAAGTCAGAGTGCTTCGCCTCTGTGAGCATCACCTCGATCCAATGAGTGCTAAGTGTTCCATTTATTCTCATGAGAGATGGATTCATGTTGAATCACTACTCATGAAATATGGGTCAATGAGTTTGACTCAAAAACTACATAGTTAAATCCTTATAGCAACATCACAATTTGACTTGATGTGGAAATTATCTCCTACTTATCAATTGATGAGCTTAAGGGGATTTCTAGTGAATGGTTCATAAGGAACAACACTTGGTGAAGGTTTTACAAATGGGGTTGAAAGTAGAGTGGGTCTGACCATGGAGGGAATTTTGTAGTTAAGCGCACTCAAGCTAGAGTAGTACTGGAATGGGTGACCTCCTGAGAAGTCCTGGTGCTTCACCTCTATGAGCATCGCCTAGATCCAATGAGTGCTAAGTGTTCCATTTATTCTCATGAGAGATGGATTCATGTTGAATCATTACTCATGAAATATGGGTCAATGAGTTTGACTTGAAAACTACACACTTAAACCCTGATAGCAATATCACAATTTGACTTGTTGTGGAAATTATCTCCTATATCAAATAACCTCCTATATTTGATTTTGCAATTTTTCTAAAAATTAAATTTTGACTATTCAATTTCACAATTTTGTACCATGCACAATCTTACTTTTCCAATTTTGTGATTTTATAGATTATGATTTCTCAATGGTCTGATTTTGTGATTTCTCAAGTTAGGAAGTAGTATTGTATCAATTTAACAACTTTTCAAGATGTAGATTTCTTCAAGGCCATAATTGCAAAAATTAATGTTATAAGACAAATATGCAAATTGTTTCTTCAACCTCACGATAGGAAAATCATGTGAAATAGCTAAGTATATTTGTTGATCTTAAATTTGTACTAAATTAGATATGTTAATAACTTTATGTTTGCATGTGTGTAAGGATGGTTGAAAATTATTCATTTATGACCATTTTTAAAAGTATACCATGGGGTTGCTCAGTAGCAACATTCTTGTAATACATTCTTTATTTTTTTTTATAGGTTTTGAAGGATACACAACCATGAGATTGCCAATTCAAGCTTATAACACAAAGGACAACCCAAGGCCTATTATGCAACTATATTTGAATCCATCCTAGGAAGACCAGTTGGATGAATGAAAATTTGAAAGATGAAAACAAGATTGCTTTTGAGAAACGGATTAATCATGCCCTAGAATTTCCTAAGGCTTTCAAGGTTGAATAGGTAAAAATTGTACTGAGCCAAGTACATGACATGAAATTGTGATTGGAAGGTGGAACAGTAAAGATAAAAAAAGAAAGCATTCACTAAGTTACCAATTATCCCACACTAGATAGAGTAAAAAAGATGAGATACATGAAAAGAGAATGTTGTCAAGGATCAAATGAAGACCAAGTGAAATGGTCAAGGAATGTCCATAGATGGAATTGAAGATCCAATTATTGAGTGTGTAGTGCATATAATTGCACACAAACTATACCAGTCAAGCCAATTGAACAATATTCCTTGCATTGCAATCAACCTAGGTTAGAATACCATAAAGAAAGATCATAGTTATGATTTGGCCGAGATGTAATTATAAAACTTGTTAGAAAATCTTGGAGCAATTCGAAAGGCCAAGAACACTTTGCGTAAGTTTGGATTTTTTTTCTAGTATATATATTTTTATATGTGTAGAATTCATTTCCCAATGCAGGGACAATTGTATGTGATAGGAACAAACTAGTTACTGAGAAAATAAATGTTTTTATTGAGTAGTTAGGTGAAAATTTTGAAACTATAATAGATAACTATTTTAACGAGTTTAAAGGAAAAATGAAGAGAAAAATGAGGATCCCACAATCGGTAGTGGATCACTACTATGAAGACATTTTCTTCATGGTAGATATAGATTACATATATACACAAGTAGTGTTACCTAGGGTTGCATGGTTAAGGAAAATGCAATATGAAGTTAATATTGATGAGATTACTACAACAATTATTGCTTTGTTATCTAAAGAGGTAGACAAGAATGCCAAGCCCTTCAACAATTATGAGTTAGCCAAGATTAAAATATTTATGCAAACAAAAGTACCCAAAATGAATAGAAAATGAAAGAAAATGATAGAGGATCTCAAGGGAAAGCTTGGAAAAGGACCATTATAGATAATAGAGGAAAAAGAAGAAGATGCAAAATCCGATGAAGAAGAAGAAGAAGATGAAGAATCAAAGGCCAAAGAGTTATTTGTTGTCAAGCCCAAGTAAACCAAACAAAAGAAAATCATTATTGTTGATCGTAGGGTCAATAAGGACCTAAAGAAGAATGTGAAGAAGGTAGTCACACCTCTTGAACTTGAGCCAAAGAGGAGGATATAATAAAAAGGTACAAGGTAAAAAGAGTCTACTAAAGAGGCCAAGAAGAAAACTGATTGTCACACTTGATGAGGAGGATGAAGAAGAAGAAATAGAGTTTGATGAATTGAGAAAGATTCAAATTGTATATAGACTACCTCCCATGTCTATTAATTACGTATGTGAAAGAATGTGAAAGTCAATAGGCATAACAAGTTTCAAGAAAATAAAGTATGGTTCTTTAAATAAAGATCAGGGAAAGATAGAATGCCATGCTAGATATGATGGAAAAAAGTGTATTCCTGAGGATTTGTATAATAAATTGGATGCAAAGTGGAATAAAGGAGACCACATTGGCTCAAACTATGTCTAACTTAGGGAAGACACATATGTCTATTTCCCTAAGAGATTTTCCAAATAAATTTGTACCAAAGGTAAGGGAAATTAATTTAAAAAAGAAGAAGAAGATGATAAAGTAGAGAAGGAAAGTATTTTGATGTGGAGGAGAGCATTTGGATTACTTGTCCCATTGGTAGAAGAAGATAAAGGGGGAGAGGGTAGAGATGCTATAGAGTTAGAGAGTCAAGATGATGATGAACTTGACAATCTAGAAAAATAAGTGACGAAATTGGTAGAGGGGAGTGAAAAATAGGATGTTGTCACTATAGAGGATGTTCTTTATTCATCACCATATAATCAAAATATATTAACTAAGGAAGATCTGAAAAGTGTTGAATCTAATACCTTAGACACCTCTCTCCTATGCACCAATCCAATTTTGTTGCAAATACAAGATTATCCAAGGATTGATAGTGCATCAATTGATGGTCTTCAAATTACGTTAGTATGCGTTTCTCTTGACACGAGTACTGAGCAATAGGGAAAGATCATTATTGTGCTACCAAATTTTACACATGTCATTAATGGAAAATAAGAGAAAGAGATAGGTGAAAAAGAACAATCTACTCAAGATGCCACCGAAGGAGAAAAGAAGGAAGAACCATCCAAGAAAAAATACACTAAGAAACCAAAGGTGAAAGAAGCTATTGAAGCTCTTATTTAGCTAGTGAGTGATGTTTACACTAAACAATAAACACCTAGATTGACCGAAAAGGGGAAACAATTGAAAATATCACTACTTAGTGATAACACCCCTCAGTCACAAATTATGGAATAGAAGTTTGGCACACCAAAGAATCTAATAAGCTTAGAAAAGGTCATTACTTTTACCAAATATGACTTTGACAACATGACACTAGAGAAAATGCAAGAACTTCTAATTTTTCTAAGTCACAAGACAAAGCAAGAACAATTGAGAAGGGAGTTCAAGAAAAAGTAGGTACTCCATGATATAAAAGACATTTTTGTAGATGCTTTTGATATATAGGATGTAAATGAGATTTTTTTTTTTTTTGGAATAGTTAGTGTATATAGTTGAGAAAGTAAATGATGAAGACATAGAGACCAACAACAAGATGACATTCTGAGAAAAAGTTCATGCAGAAAGTTTTGGAGAAAGTCTCAACTGAACTTGCAATAAGGTATGTTAAGCTTTCTAACCTTGGAACTAGTTTGGATGGAATTTTGACAATCATTCATTCATTATATATAAAGATTTGTGATGTTGATTTATTCACTATGGAGAATCAATGTTCAATTGATTAATTACAAGTAGATTTAAAGGCTTGTGCTAATTCTTTGATAAAGAATGCATGTTCAAGCATACATTCATTTAATAAATTGATATTTGGTCAAGGAAGGTTAGCTGAGCTTATGGCCAAAGACAACAACATAAGAACAAAATTGATTACTATACAAACCATGTTGCTACCTCATATGGAGGTCATTCAAAAATAATTATCAATTGCACAAGTTTTAGTTAAGAGAGATCCTCATCTCTCAACAAAAGATAATTTGGTTGATCTAGCTACTCAACTAGAAATCCAAGTTCAAGTCCTTCAATCAACCTGATCCAGATGGAATCAAGGATTAGAGGTGATTTTGTCAAATCAAAAAATATTTCTAGATAAGTATCAAATGACCCTTTTAAACTCTAAGTCATAGAGTGTCAAAAAAATGGGGAAATTATTCATGACATCAAAGGGGAAATCATTTCAAAACATAAGAGGGGAAATCATGGTAGAGTCATAGAAGTAGAATTAGATGTATCAACATCATAGATCATAGGTATGCAGAGACATGTGCATATATTGTGTATAACAGAGTCAAATTTTTGGAGACCAAATTACAATCTAAGGGGGAGTGCTAATTTTACGATTTTGCTAATTTTGAATGGAGTGCTAAGTCATGACAAAGTGTTTTTTCCACTACTATCAAAGGGGGAGATTTTTGATCTCTAAATCTTGTTGCCTATTAGTGTGCAACACTTAGTCATTTTCTAGACAGTGTTGGTCAGTCATCACTATGACCGAACAATCTAGTAAAGGTTGAGCTACATGGACTTGTTTTATTTTACTACATGTCAAACAAGTCAAAGGTTGTTGAGAACCCCAGTATAGACCAAGTCACATAATATGTAGAGTGAAACATATGAAGACCGAGAAATGTAAATTTAGTTTATGCTAGGAGGGTCAATACATGTCAAGTATATAGAAGTTGAGGGACAACATGAATATTAGTTATGACTGATTGTCAAGATATTCAATTGTCGAGTAAACTAGTTTTGTCATATGTGTTTGTAATGGCATAAAAACTTATGTAAACCATTTTGGCTGACTTCTATGTGAGATTTATGGGTTAAAGAGACAACTAAGAAGCTAATTATGCATTTTTCAAAGGACATCAATCCCTAGGAAGGCATAGTAAGCAATTAGAAAACAAAAATACTAAGTGACAAAAGAATGAATTCTAGATTGTTGATTATGGTCTAGAACCTTCCACTATTGTTTATTTAAGATGGGATCAAACCATAGATTAGTGTGTGTGAAGGAAAATTGTTTTCTATAGGAAAAGGATAAGGATAGAGCAAGGAAGGCTAAGTTTGATAAATTGACCAGACAAAGAAACCTACTAGTGAAGGGAAGGACATAAAAATTAGATAAGCATATCATATTTATAGGTTGAACACAAAAGATCTATAATCAACTTCATGAGAAAAAACCAAAGGATCGAGTATTAAGATGTTATAACTAGTGTATCAGGGAAAATATCTTAATAGAAAGGCTTTAATAGACCTAGTCAAATCTTCTAATAGAGTAGTTACTTCATTGTAAGTTTAAATCATTTAATCAAGATCGACTTAATAGTGTGTTAATACTTCTAATCACATAGAACCCTCATAGTGTAGATCATCAGAAGCTATCAACATTGTAGCCCTAATAGGAAAAATATTATTGTAGTAGTGGAGATTTGTGGGTGTCATCCCTACACTAGTTTTACCTTCACCTTGGAGGGTTTCTAGGTAACCAAAATCTTTGTGTTATGTGTTTACATTTTCATGTTGATGGATGCTATGCACAGTTAGATTTTATTTCAGTTTTATAATATATGGTTATATGGCGTATTATATGAGATGGATTGGAGTGAATTCAATTAATTATTTATTATGTTCAAGAAGTGAAAATTTTAATAGATCCTAATTCACCCCCCCTTAGTATCTTGCTTCCCAATAGAGACTTACAAAATTTCACAAACGAAAGAAGGTAGTTTTTGTGTGCTGTTGGAGGGAGTGACCTAGAAGATCTAGTGAAAGTTCCTTTGAGAAGAGGTGGTGAATATATTCATAATTTATAAATATATACGTTCATGAATGATCAGCTATTTTTAGTTAAAAAGAAGAGAAGTAATATACATTTATCACTAAAATTTATATGGGGAAGAAGATTAGTTCATTCCAAAATAAAATATCTCAAATACACTCACAATAAGAGGAACATAAAAGGAAAACAAATCATTGATATGTCATTCACCAGTCATAAGAAGTTTTCTAAAAAATAAAGAGAATTCTATGCTGATGATCAAACTAATAATGGTGAATAAGGGGAAGAAGATCCATTTCACAATATAGGTTCATTTCTTAATTAGGAACAACTCAAAGCTCATCAACTACATAATGAAACTAATGAGGAAGGTGATGATGATGAATATGAAATTAATGAAAACTCACAAAAACTCACATAATCTCTTCAAATATTGTTATGCCCAAGAAAAGCACCAAAATCCCTAAAAAAGGTTCCCAAGGAGTGGTTGGAAAGAGCAAGCCTCAAAAAGGATGAAATCATTAATCTAAGATGAATTGAGAAATGAAAAGAAAGGAAAAAAAAGGTGATTCATCCAATTATAATCCTCATAGAAATTATAATTCTTCATTTAATACTATACATAAGAATCCTTTGTATAATAAGAATGGAGAGTCATGTCATGAGAGAAATACTGTACCTAATCAAAGTAAGAATCATAGGGATAAGACTAATGGTGATTGGAGAAATAATTGTACTAATAATCAAAATAATATAGTGAATAATGAAAGAAGACAAAAATTTCACCATGCAAATCAAAGAATAAGGGCACCTACGGTAATTGAAAGATATAAACAATTAGGTTTCACTAGGATAGTGGGTTATCCAAATTATGTATCAAATTATTTAAAAGCTGCTATACCAAAATTCTCTAGAGAAAAGAACCAATCTATTGAAATTTATGTGATTAACCTCAAAAATATTGTTGAAGCATTTGAAGAACATAAGGAAGATGTTTATGAAATTGTTTGTCTAGTCATTGACCAATAATGTTGTAGAATGATACAAAGGACTTCCTGATAAATCTATATCAACTTGGTGAAAATTTGTTGACTTATTTCTTGAGTAATTTGGAAATCATATTGATACCTCCTTTGTCTAACATGAATTAGATAATATCAAGAAAAATGCTAATGAGTTAGTTTTTGAGTTTTAATAAAAGGTTTAATAAAGTCCTAAATAGAACGCCACAAGATATTAGACATTTTTCTTAAGCTCTTTTGAAATTAAGAGTCACTATGAGATAAGGTCACATAGACCAAGCACATTACAAGTAGCCTTTAATGTTGCAATGCTAATTGATAATGATAGAAAGGATGCTATTAAATTTGGTAAGAGAGACGTCCCAAGATATTTTGATCCTAAAGTCCCTAAATAGAATAAAGATGAAGATAAGGTTGATAAACTTCTAGGTATGATCAAGGATCTTCATATCAAATATAATAAGAATGAATGAATGAGGTATAATAGGAATGATAAAAATTACTATAAGGAAGATAGATATAGATTAGAAGATATACCTTTTAGCACATCTTGGAATAATGGAAAACTAATAAGGAACATTTTAACTCCTCATCCTCTGAAGAAGAATAATAATTATGTTGAAAATTGTCCTTGGTGTGAAGCTTGCAAGCTACCTGATATGTGAGAACAATGTTTAGTGGAAAGAATCATATTAGAAGAGGAAAATCACCTAGGAGATGATCAAAAATAGTAAATACATTATCATCTGAACCCTTTTGGGGAGAGGATGACTCTTTTGAAGAAGAATACATTCCTAATGTCCTCACAAAGAGAATAAGACAACAATATACCCATCAAGTCTTTTATGATAGTGATGAAAAGCCTATAATGAGGCTATCAACCAAAGAGGAAATAAGGCTTATATGATTGTAGTAGTTGAACAAGAAAGGAGTAATTACAAACTAAGAAACATAACTATAAATCCAGATATAGGAAAGAAATTTGAAATGACCACTTTACATAAAAATAAATAAAGAGAAGGTGATGCCCAAGGATAAAAAATAAATCGACCCACATGTAATTCATCCTTTAGGAGGTAAGAAATTGGTAATTAACAACTCATTCATTTCTAATGCTTTATCACACTTGAGAGTTTTAGCTTCATTTTTAGAAATTGTTAGAATTCCTGAATATGGAAAAAAGGTTTTGAATATTATGTCTAAAACTAACAAAGAAGGGCATGTCATAGATCATAATGTTGAGGAAACACCTATTATTTATCTTAGGACAAATATTATTGAGAGTTCCCCATATGTAGACTCTTTTTATCTAACACTATTGACTAATAACAAATTGGTGAGAAATTACATGGTGGATTTAGGAGTATTTATGAATATAATGCTAGTAGAGGTTATAAATAATTAGGGTTGAAAGTAGATATTCCTCATGGGAAGTGTTATGCCATGGATAATAGGCTAGTTCTTATGGTTTGCATAATAAAAAATATTTATTTCATATTTCCCACTTGTCCTAATGTCTCCTATAAGATAGATATAACTATGGTGGAGGTTCCTACCTATTATGGCATGTTACTTTCACGACAATGGTCAAATTTAGTTGGAGGACATATGTCGTTGGATTTTTCTTATGAAACTATTCAAATAAATGGCTAAAAAATTATAATTGATAAGGAATCAAGATTTGAATACCTTGTTGAAATATTTCATCAATATATAAGAATAAACTTCTGCCAAACATGTATTGATCACTTCCAAGTAAGTATAAATAAACCCATACAAATTGTAAAGGATGCTAATGTGGCTCCTACACATGAAGATAGTGATGAAATATGGAAGATTCATTTTGATGGATCTTGTAGTAAAGAAGGTAATAGTGTTGAGGTAATCCTTACATCGTCATTAGGTAAAATGTTCAGCTACTCCTTTTTATTTAATTTTAAATGCAAAAATAATATTTTTGAATATGAGGCTGTAATCCTAGGATTGAATATGGGAAAATTTCATAAAATAGAGTTGCTTTCACTATTGGAGACTCTGAATTAATAATATATCATATTAGAGATAAATTTATGACAATAAACTCAAGGCTAAAAAGGTATAGAAATTATGTATGGGATTTCCTAGATTTTTTTGATGCATTTTCAATTAATTGGATTGATAGAACTGATAATAATTTAGCTGATATGATGGATAATTTAGCCATCAAACAAATTTACATTCTACTACAAGAAATTGTTTAGCTCAAAATGAAAATTAGACCATATGTTCCTAATGATGTCCATAATTGGCAAGTTTTCAAAGATGACAAAGATTCTCTGCAATTCCTTACATGTAAGGAAGATTATTAAGATGTTGGTATTTACTAGAATGGTCCTCTTGAAAATCAAGATGGCAAGGATACTATTTTTGGAGAAGAGGTTGTACAACTTAAGTCTAACAAAATACAAAAAGGACATGTGTATCTAGAGTGCATCTTTGATGACCATGAAAAACTCAAGAGTCACACCATTGTTTCTATGTAGGAACATATTGAGAAAGTTAATCTTGGGAATAAGCATTGTCCCAAAGAAATTTTTGTCAAAAAAATCTATCAAATAAAATAAGATTAGAATTAATTACTTTATTAAGTAAATATAGGAATGCATTTTCTTGGTCATATGATGACTTAAAAGCATATAGAGAATACTTGTTCTAGCACAAAATACCTTTGAAACCAAATGCCAAGCCTTTCAAGTAGAAGAAAAAACAAATAAACCCCATGCTAACCTCTAAAATGAAAGAAGAACTAATTAAAATGAGGGATGCTTGTATAATCAAGCCCATTAGATATTCTACATGGGTTTCTAATTTTTATCCTGTTAGAAATAAAAATGAAGACATAAGATTGTGTGTTGATTTCAAAAATATGAGTATATCATCATTAAAGGATAATCACACTTTCCCAAAAATGGTAGTTTTATTGCAAAAGGTTATAGGAAATGAACTCTTGTCTATGATGGATGGTTTTACTAGTTACAACCAAGTGAAAGTCAAAGAAATGGAGCAATATAAAAGGACATTTACTACCCCATGGGGAACATATGTTTATGCTAGAATGCATTTGAATTAATAAATGCTAGATAAACTTTTCAAAGAGTGATGGATGTCACATTTGAAGGACTTATTGATCACATATTGGTGGTCTATCAAGATGACCTTACTGACTATTCAAAGTATGCTAAGGATCATTGTAATCATTTGGAAAAAATTCTTTAGGAGAGCTCTTGAGTATGGGATATCACTTAATCCAAATAAGTGTAAGTTTAGAGTAAGGAAGAAAAATTGTTGGGACATATTTGTATCCAAAGGTGTAAGAATAGATCTTGATAGAGTTATTGCTATTGATAACATAAAAGTTCCTAAAACTATTAAATCTATTCAACCATTTTCGGGGAGGTTAATTTTGTAAGGAGATTTGTATCAAATTTTCTAGAAATTATTAAACCCATGTCAAAGATGTTAAGGAAATGAATGAATTTGGTTTGGGATGATGAAGCTTTATAGGATTTTACTAATATAAAGAAAGAAATAAAAGAAGCCCTAGTTCTTAAGGCATTGGATTTCAAGAATTTTTTTCAAATATTATCCTTTGAATAATACCATACAATTGTTGCAGTCATGCTCTAGAAAAATAAAGGACATGAATAGCCAATTGCATTTTTTAGTAAAAGTTTGTAAATCTTAGAGTTGAACTATGACATTAATGAGAAATAAGAACATGCTTTAGTGAAGGTAGTTAAAGGTGTTAGACCATATTTGGTAGGTGTTGACATTGTAGCACATGTACCCAATGTTGCAGTTAAAGATATCTTTAGATAGACAAAGACTATAGTAAAAAGGCACCAATGGATTAATCAAATCCAAGAGTTAAATATTAATAGTCAAATAACCAAGCTAGTAATGTTGAAATTAGATTGATACAAGCATGATAAATGTATTTCAATCATTCTTTTGTCACTGATGTCAAAATTGCTATTTTCTATTAAGACAACTACTTATATTATTTAAGTACTATTACTTGTTTGATTGATGAAGAGGATTTAATCAAAAGATGTAACAATAGAACCTAGAGGAAAGGTTGAGTTATGATATACAAAGGAGTACAAGAATCAACTAAGATGGTGATATCATAGTGCAATTACAATCTACTTAACGCTGCAAAGGTTGGTTACTCTAAGCAAGTTCAAAAGAACAAGTTAAACTAAGTCTGTCTACCAAGTTTGATTGAATGGATAGTAAGTGTCGACCAAAGTCACTACAAGCCAAGCAAAAAATTAGTTGGAGCAGAGGAAAAGTTCACTTTAGTAAATGCTGAGCAAAATAGTGGATGCCAAGTAAAGTTTAGTTGATGTCGAGCACTAGTAAAATTTAGTTTGCGTTGAGTGATTTTTTAATGGATGCTAAGAAACATAGTATGTGCCAAGAATCAGAAGCAAGTTAATGCTGAGTGCCAACATTATTAGAAAGATCATGAATTGGATGGATTTGAGCTGATAGGTTTGTTTTCTTGGATTGTTTGAACTAGGTGGAAGATAAGATTAATGAGATGGTGGCACAAAATTCATGGTAAACCATTTTGAGGTGAATTCAAAGAGGATTGAAGGAGAAGTTTCCAGAAGTAATATGGAATTATGGGTAGATTCATTGAATCCTACCTAATCTTTCCTAACCCTAAATTGGACGATGAAGAATGAACATCAAAATATCTTAATTCTCTATTTATAGGGATGGTTGGTTAGAAGCAAGGGTTGTCATGTGCAAGAACCTAAGGAAGACAATGAGTCAAGGGTATTGCTTCATCAAGTGACCTACGTGAAGAGTCTATATTGGCATGTTAAGCAAGAAGGCTTAAGGGTATGAATTCTTGAAGAGTGAACAAGCTATCAAAACTAAAATGTGTGAAAGCCAACCAGAATGGAAGACTAAAACAAAGATCTATAATCTACAAATGGAATCGTAAGTTGGTATTAGATCAAGCCTTACTGTTACTCTCTAATAATTATATCAGTCTAGGGTAAATCCTTTGGATTAAGGTTGACCTAATAGTCATTTGTAAATCCTTTAATCAAGTGACATTCCAAGTGAATGGTCTAAAGTCTTCTAACAAGGCTCACTCCTAATAGGGTGATTGAAATCCTTTAATAGAGTTGGCCTTTCACAGGGCATCACTTTAGAAGAGTGAAAAGGAGTAGCATGTTACTAGTAGTTTTTCCCAAATTTGGTTTCCACATAAATCATTGTGTCAAATGTGTTATTGGATTTGTGTTGTTTCATATTTACATTTCTACAAGTTGATTTAATAGTAACCTACAAGTTTTAAGTGATTGCATAATCTTATGGATGTATGCATAATGATAAATGTTTTATGGGTTCACTAAGCTGAGAAAAGTTTTATTTATACATTTGGACCTTGAATAATTGATTCATCCCCCCTCTTAGTTATTCTAAAGAATTCCAACAAGTAAGAGATCAATGATTAGCTAAGCTCATGGCTGATTCTAACTTGGAGGCAACATAAATAAATCAAGAGGAAGAAGAATAATGTCAAGTAAGTATTGAAAGGTTCCCTTGGTATTTTGACATTGTATATTACCTAAGGTGTATGAGTTATCATGAGGGTTTGAATGAGAATCTGAAAAGAACTATAAAGTTGTAGGCAACAAAATACATCCTTATCTAAGGAGATCTTTATTGGAAAAAGAGAGATGGTGTATTTCATTTTTTTCCTAGATATTGGTTAAGCATCTATAATTTTGAAAGAGATGCATTCAGGGGTTTTTGGAGGACATTTTTTTGCCAACTGCTCACAAGATTCTATGAGTAGGATATTAATGGCCACATCATTTTAGTGACTATTTTGCTTGTATAAAAAAGTGTGAAGCATGCCAAAAAATTTAAGGAAAATTGAGATATAGTGGAGCTTTTCCTCATAAAACATTACAAGAAAAAGAAACATTCCAAATGTGGGGAATTGAACTTATATACGAGATTAGTAATAAATCAAGTAGTGAGAATAACTAGATTCTAGTTACCACAAATTATTTCACTAAATGGGTAGAAACTATATCAACTAGATGCTCCACTAGCATGGTTGTTGCTGAATTTTTGATGAACACAATAATGATTAGATTTGGAGTCCCTCAAAAGACTATTGTGGATAATGGTATGCTCTTTAAATTAGAGGAGTTCTCAAAATGTTGTAGTAAATATGATATATATGTCTCCTACTCTTCTCCTTATCCTCAAGGGAATGGCCAAGATGAATCTAGTAACAAGAGTATACTTAAGAGCATCTAAAGGACATTGGGTAATAACAAAAGGGTCTGGGATTCAAAGTTGCATCTTCCAATATGGGCAAATAGGATTACAAGAAAAAATGACACTGAATTCTCACCATTTGAACTTGTATATGGAAAAGAAGCTAGGCTTCCTCAAAATAATTTATTACTATTTTATAAATTTTTATCAAGAAAGAGAAATTAGAGGACATTGCCTTTATGGATGAATGGATTAATGCATTGGCAGAATTAGATGAGGATCAAGGAACAATGATAGAAAATAATATTGAAAAGAAGAAAAGGGTCAAATATTTTCATGAAAAAAGATAAATGGACAAAACATTCAATGTTGGTGATTGGGTGCTAAAATGAAATGTAAAGGTTTAAGATAAAGGAAAGCATGAAAAATTTGATGCCCTACGGTTGGGTCCTTTTATAATATCTAAGAAGGCAGGAGAGAACTCATTCTTTTTATATGATACTGACAAGAGTTTCTTGTTCATGGCCAATAACTTAAACCCCTTTTTTTTAATATGACATGTTCATTACTTGTATATTATTAGAATATGACTAATTTCACTTGTTTTTCTTAATTTTTGTTCTAGAGATAACTAGATTCTTGTCATATTCTAAAGTAAAATGTGCTCCCAATAAAAGAGCCACTGATGGTACTCCATAAAAAATTTCTTCAAAATGGGCCATTTATCATATTTGGAGTCTTGGATTGAGTAGGGTTGCAAAACAAGATTTTTTTGCTATCTCAGAGGTACAACATTTGTAGGGCATCAAAAATATGAAATTCAAAATATTAGGCATGAGATATAAGGTGGGCCCCAATTTTTTGATTTTGGAGTTGACATAAGCTTCTATGTCCAATTTCTTAATTCCATTGAACATTAAATTTTGACCATTTGATTTTGTGATTTCACACAAGGCAAAATCTTACTTTTTTGACTTTGCAATTTCACAGCTTATGATTTTATGATTTCTAGAGTCAAGAAGTGGTGTTATCTCAATTTTGTGACTTCGCAAGATGTTATTTCTTTAGGTCCCTAATTACAAAAAATTGATGTTAAAAGGAAAATATGCAAATTATTTCTTCAACCTCATGATAGGAAAAGCATGTGAAATAGCTAAGTATATTTCTTGATCTTAAATTTGCAGTGAATTAGATATGACAATAACTTTATGTTGGCACATATGGAAGGATGGTCAAAATTAATGCATTTATGACTATTATTAAAAGGAAACCATGCGATCACTCACCAGAAAGATCTTGCAGTATAAAATTTGTGTTTTTGTTTGCAGGTTTCAAAGGATACAAAGCCATGATATTTCTAATTCAAGCTTATAATTTAGAGGATGACCCAAGGCCTGCTATGCAACTAGATTTGTCTTTGGCCCAGGAACACAAATTGCATGTTCTCAATAGAATGTATGCTACTTCTTGGGAATTATGGACCAGTTCTGAAAGCTTTTCTAGTGACAACAATGAATTAGAGCTTGAGGAGGACAAGGTCATGGTTGGTGCCATCCTTACACACTTTCAAGATCCTCAGGGGAATTGAGATTTTGATTAGATTCTCAACATGATATAAGAGTTATAGTTTTCTTAAAAATTTTGAGTTTTGTTATTGTAAATTTTGATGAATGGTTATACTTAGTTATTAAGTTAGTTTCTTTTTGTAAAGGTTTAAAGCTTTTTGCAGCCTTTCATTTTCTATAAGAAAGGGTACTAGAACCTTAGAATAGATATATGATAGATAGAAAAATATATCAAGATATCAAAATATTGATAAATGTATATGTATGCAGCATAGGATAGATATTGCAACTAGTCACAGACTAATTGTACTCTTCTCTTTTAGAATAAATAATTTTTTTTTTTTCCTATTCTAAAGTCTAGGAAACAATCATCAATATTTCTATTTGTGAATTGTCCTCTTGGATTTTTGTCTTTGGTGATAGATTGAAATTAGGGCAATCCTTGAATAAGAAAAACTCATATGCTTGTATATGTTTTGTGTAACTGGTCTTCATCTTTTAAAGTTAAATAGAATTAATTAGGGTTTTATGGCTTCAAGCTTCCCATCCAGCAATTGATAGTAGCACACTCATCTCCAAGCAGATTGATATTTACAATAAATATTGAAATTGACTCTATTCTCCCAGAAAAAAGGATTGGTCTTATGTTTCTTTTGAAGATACATATAGTTTTGTGGAAGGTGATATTACTTATCATATCCATCTACATGCATCATACAAATACTTTATTACATTCCAATACTTGAAAATCCTCACACATTTAAAGAATTCACATTTTTTATTTCTCCTTGAGAACAAATTGTCAACTCAAGAGTATCAGTTATGACATTTACATTAGCAAACCTCAACTTAATTAGATAATTTGAGATAGAGGTACACCTACCTAGTTCGTGAAGCCTAAAATGTGGAGATTGAATTATTAATTTTTAGTCTCTAAAGCTAGCCAAGATTGTGCTGATATTCCTAGCATCAAGTATGAGAGGGTCATAGGAATTCAACCAACAATTTTGAGAACCAACATATTATTCTCTCTAAATTTCATTTTTCAAATTAGTGTTAGTCTCATAAAATATTTCATGATCAACATGTTCTTTGAAAGGCCTTGGATTAGTCTCTTTATTAGAATTTTAATCAAGTATCCTTTCCTAAACTCTAAACTTTTCATCAACTCTTATACTTGCACTCTCAACAATAGTTTTAATTCTCTAATTAAAATGTCTATATGCTTTACTTTTCAATGAATATCAAAGAAACATACCTTCATATCTCCTTGAATCAAACTTTCCAATGTCATAATCTCTTTTAATATAATACTTACTTCCAAAGATTCTACAATACTTAATTGAGGGTGCATGTCCAAACCAAAGTTTAGTGAGTGTCTTTCTAGTGTCTTGTCTGATTTGTACTTTATTTATAGTACACATTCTTGTATTTTTTGCTTCTCTCCAAAAGATCTTAGATACATTATTATCATCACTCTTAGTGCTCATGTCATTGTTATGTTCTTCCTTTCTACTATCTCATTCTATTAATGTGTCTTAGGGGTTGAAGCTTGCCTTTTAATTCTATTTTGTTCACAAAATTTTTTAAACTCATTTGAACTAAACTCTCTACCTCTATTAGATCTCAAATATTTAATCTTGAAGCCATATTCATTTTCAACTCTACTCTTAAATATCTTAAACTTCTCAAAAGCTTTAGATTTCTCTCTTAGAAATGCTACCCACATCATTCTAGTGAAATCATCAAGAATTATAAAAAGTTACCTTTCACCATAGAATGCTTTTGTATTTGTAGGACCACTCAAATATGTATGCACAATCTCCAACTTTAGAGATGTAGTAAATTTATTTCTTGTAAATGAACTTTTCTTCTATTTTACCATCACATATTCCTTACACACCATGTTAGAAGGTTTCACAATTTTAGGTAAATCTCTAACTATGAATGTATTACTTACCTTCACAATGTTATCAAAGTTGATATGAAAAAATATCTTATGCCATAATGAACTATCATCCACTTTAGAAAATCAGCATGTCATATCAGTAGGATTTAACTAATATACATTTCCTCTTGTCCTTATACTAGCACCAATCAATGTGCCATCTTTGTCTTTGATAATGTAGGTCTTCTTTGCTAATTACAATTGACAACCCTTGTCCTCTAGTTTTCCAACACTCAAAATATTATGTTTTGAACCATGCAAAAAGTAAACATCATTAGTATTAGTCATTCCATCAAGTGTAATATATCCTTTTCCTTTCATATTATAGGTTGTTTCCAACTCTAACTATTACTCTATCATAGCTATTAAATTAAAAAAACTTTTTCATATCTCCAATCATGTGATGGGAGAAACCACTATCAATAATCCAATCAGATATCTTATTTTCAACTTGAGATACTAATGCCTTTTCTTGTCCAACTTCATCTTTTTAAAGTCTTTCTTCCTTAATAGCTAGAAATCCTATTTCATCATAACTTTCACTTAAAATTTCTTCTACCTTAGCATTTAATTCCTCCTCATCATTTGCAAAAAGACTTTCCTTATGTTTTCTTGATTTGAAGTGATCTCTAGTTTTTCTTACTCTCTTAGGACACTTAAAAGAGTAATGACCATATTCATTATAAGTCCAACATTTAAAAATTTTGTTACCTTTAAGTTCTCTCTTCATAAGCATGAAAATTCCTTCCTCAATATTCTTTTCCTCTTCCACTCTTGTTTGGCTGCTACTAGCATAGTCTCCACTAGTACTTGCACTCCTTGACAATATAGGTTGAACACTTAATGTGCTAAAAAAATTGTTTCAATATTAGGAAATTCTTCACTCTGTCTCATCCACATTTTTGCTAACTGTAATCTTCCAAGAAGAGTCTCTCTTATAAATTTTAGTGATAAGGGAATAACTTGTTCAATCATCTATGTTGTCTATCTATTTGTAGGTGTCAAGGCCTTCAATATCTTCCATATAATCTCATCTTCATATTTTGCTCCTCCACATGTCTTAATTCTTGTAGTAATTTCTACTATTCTACCAAAATAATTTATTCCATTATAATATTGATACAGACATATCTAGTTTTTAAGTCTAACCTTCTAAGCATGATTATCACCTTAAAATGTACTTTTCAAAGTATTCCAACTTTCATGAGCTAATCTTAAAGTTTTAACATGAGAAAATTTAGCTTCAGGAAGAGTTGATAAAGGTGACTCTCTTGCAATCATATTTAGCACGAATACATATCTCTAAGATTCATCATAAGTTTCATGATCCTTTTCTTTAATCACAACCTTTTTCTTTGTAGTAATGAACCAATTAACTGGAACCATGCGTGGAAAATGTCTTTTCATATTTTCCTTCCAACTATCATAGTTAATGTTGGAAACTTACAATTGGATAATTGTTGTTTTGTCATTGATGTCAAATCTATGTATGAGAAATATTGCTATCTAGTCTAAATGTCATATCTATTGATTGATGAAGAGGATTTGAGAGTTACTCATAACTATAGAACCTAGAGGAAAGGTTGAAGTTATGGAAAGGAAGTTACAATGGACATTTTATTAGATAGACTTTGGTAAAGAAAAGAAATTATTTATATCAAGAAAGTTAAAGCAAGCTGAGAAAAAGAGTAAATACTAAGGAGTGCTGAGTAATGCTAGTGCCAACTGAGCCACATTGAGTGTCGAGTAAGGCTAGTGTTAGCCAAGCCATAGTTAGTTCTAAGAATAAATAGTATTGAATGAGACACTAATACATTTGGGCTTGAATTGCAATGATAGGCCGTCACAATTATGATGGCAGGCTGTCGCAATTACGGCGGTAGGCTATCATAATTACGGTGGTAACCCATCACCCAATTGACATTCAAAGAAATTGGCTCTCATTGGATGGGCACCAGACTTTTGTTGTCACATGTTGCAATGGAAAGGGCTATCATTTCAATTATGATGACCATAGGTGTCATAAATTGAGCTAAAAAATTGGTAAACCATTCATTTTCATTGTCATAAGTGTGACAAAAATTTGTCTATGATATCTTCATAATTGCGATGTTTGTCTACTAGAAATGCTATGGGTCCCATGGAAAGCCATCAAAAAAAAATTGTTGTAATTGTGATGGTCATGTGGCAAGAATGTTGGGGGATCAACAGTTAACCATTGCAATTATGACAACATGTTGTGTTGATTAAAAAAATTGGTGGAAAATGTTTAATAGCTATGATGTAGTCATAGGTTAATATTGTCATGGAATCATAGGTTAATATTCAACTTCACTTGGTTTCAAGAATAGTTTAATATTCTCTATTGATTAGGGCCAACCACTTGAAGGTGGAAGCTCATTTGGCCCCAACCCACCCCTCCCTCTAACATCTAATTCCCCATTAGCATCTAAAATCTTTAAGAAAGGATTTGTCATGCCCAAATTTTACAAGGCAAAACACAACCAAATTTTTTTAAAAATTGAACTAAAGGATGTTACCAATAGACCTATGTTTTTCTATGAGTACTTTATTGAACTATGTTTGGAGTATAATAATTCATGTTTTCTCAAGGATATTAAGATATCATTTATTTGATTATTGAGTAGGAAGTAGTACTAAATAATAGTTTGAATTTTTTTTTTACAATCATCTCCTAGGGTTCACAGGTAGAATTCCAAGGTATAGTTTGGTGGTAATGATTCTAGTCGGTGTAGGAGGATTTGTTTCATAAAAAAAATTTGGACTTTAAGTTTTCAAGGAAGACTAGTTAATTTTCTAACAATTGCCAAAAGTTGAAGCTATAGCATAGAGATAGACAATGTTATTGTTTTGATTTCCTCAACCTAGCTTGGCAATAAGATGTTCTGTATGTATATGTGGGTCACCAATTCCATTCATCATTATAGTTGCAAAAAATTAATAATCTACGAATGTGTAGAGGTATATATATTTTCCCTCTATAACCTAATTCAATCATCTTACCTTAACTCATTCCATGTCAATTTTAGTCAATTTTATTCTATCTTGTGTAGGTAACTTCCATTTAAAATAGATCCTTACATTTTCTTAGTTACACCTTAATCTCATCAATATCCTATCAAATGGGTCATTAGTTTTATGTGTGTGTGTGTGTGTGTGTGTGTGTGTCTATATATATATATTTGTTTATTTATTTATTTTTTCATTATTATAATAATAATAATTTCTTTTACATTACTTAAGATTTAAATCAAATATACTTGGTAAAGTGTCTTCATAAGCTATACTAATTTAACATAGATATTCTAGGCACTAAATATTACATAATATGCATGCATATAAGTTTGTACAAACAACTACATAACAAAAATATAATTATTAGCTTATTTAATAATAATCTTTTTCTAACCTTTTAACATCAATTAGTATTTAGATATAATAACCCTACTAGTGAACTAACTAAACTTAGTTATGACTCATAACCTTGACTTATCAACTAATCTAATTTCTAGTTACTTTATACTTACCCCCCCTACTAACCAAACACATTAGATTTACTTACTATATTTAAATATACTTTGCTTACTAATTTTTTTTCTTTCTAACTCTCTTACCCTATACTTACCCCCCCTACTAACCAAACATATTAGATTTCCTTACTATATTTAAATATACTTTGCTTACTAATTTTTTTTCTTTCCAACTCTCTTACCCTAACACCTACTTTCATTGTCCTCTCCAAAACGTTGTCCCCTCTCCCCAAGACCCACGTGACATGCATGATACCACTATTCATTCCATGGCCTCCTTTTTGGGTGTCCCTTTCTCCTAAGCTTTCATGAAAGGTTTGTTGCATTGGTGGGAGGGAAGGATGTTGACTTACTCCTTCCTCCATTTAATTCCTTTCTCCCTCACCTTTTAGATGATGAATTCCTTGAGGAAGTGGGACACTTGCCACATGGGAGGAGAAAGATTATGGAGGGGGGTCCAAAGGGTGGTCGGCCTTGGGAGGGTTTCCAAGGAATTTGAAAATATATTTTATTTAAAGGCTGTAAGAGATGTCTTTTCTAACCAAAGGGGGGCTTCTCAAGACTTGCTAGTTTATAGGCTTTTGTGTTTTATAGATCTTAGGTATAGGGTCCTTCATGGGTGTGACATTGCACAATGTATTATTATAATTTATTTTTGTATAAATATTTTTTTTTTGGTTTTGTTCTTTTGATATGACTTGCTTGTCAAGTCTACATCATAGGTTTATTAGGGATAGCTCCTTGGAGGAATTAAGAGTTTATTTATTATATATGTATATATATTTTGTTACCTTTAACTTTCCTTATTGAAAAGCTTCTAGAGAATATTCTCTTGCATATTTTAATGACCTGTAATAAAAGCTGAGATTATTTACTTCTCTCCATACAAGCTCTAGAGATACAAAGCGCCTCTACAAAATACTTTTATTTATGGATTCTAAACCTTTTGATATGTGGTGTTATATTATTCCATTTCAACTATGAGTTTAAGATTAGTTTATGTGATGATAAATTTATGTAACTTTATACATCTCTTTAGTCTAGAAATTTATTGGTGCTAGAGGCTTAACATTCACATAGTGTCCATAAAACCAACTATAAATGGTTTCCAAGATGAATATACCTCTAAATGAGATTATTTGTTTTCAAGAACATATTGAATTCAATTCCTATACATACATAAGATCTATTAAGAACTTAATATTTCATTGCACCAAGATTCATAACTGAGAACCTTGAAGTGAAATTATTCAATTCTTCATTGAACAATCATTACAATATTTTTCTCACATGAGGGTTCCATAAGGTTTGGCCATTTTTTGCATACTCAAATCTAGGTAAAGATAAGAGCCAATTTACATAACTTCAATTTGGCTTCTCACAATAATAGGTATTCTCTTACATGAAAACTATCTCTTTTGCAAAGACAACTATATACATAACCTCAACCTTCTCTTGACACATTTACAACAATGTACAATAAGAAGTAATCTCTCTCAACTTACAAGGAAACACAATAGAATCTTGATACACACCACAATCACATGATGACATGGGAAAAATTGGTCTCTTCACTACACTTGGTTCTTCAACATTGCCAAAGGGTGGAATCCTAATCTCTTCAAAGGATCCATCTTCACAAAACTTGCAAAACAACAAAAACTTGGAACCATGGGGGCTCACCTCCCATCCTAGGCTTCTATGAAGCCACCCGCTGAGCAGGGGAAACAAGACTCAAACAATTTACACTCAAACATGTCACAATGCATGCAAAACTCAATCTCACAATACATTTACAAAACTCTCAAGGTTTAACACAATGATTCAGCAATGGAATCATGAAACAATGGGTGAAGGTGAGCTTTCCAAAGAGAATTATGCCATATCCATATACACACATACATTTGCAACTGCATAATGCCTCTTCAAGGCTATCAAATACATCCTCCTCATCACATCAATACACTTGTACCTCCCATAATACAAATTCCTCTTCAAGGCTATCAAACAGGGCATATGGCTTCAATAGAGCCCATACTCCATGAACCAAAAACCCTTTCCAAGAGGAAATCTCTCAACTTCAATGTTGAGCCAAACTAACCCCTTCACCCATGGCTTCTCTTCCCTCCCAAGCGTGAGTGAAGCTTGAACACACCCATGAACAATTTTAACATTAAAAAAAAAAAGAGGAAATCAAGGAAGAAAATCAAGAAAATTCATGAACCACAATGCACAATCACAACACAACACAAGGAATACAATAGCAATACACGATCCCATAAAAACACTCCATGCTTGTAGATTCATTATGCAATGCTAAAACAAAATGGTCATGGTTTGAGAACCTACCTTGGTCTAAGCTAATGGTAATGATAGTTGATGAAGAGCTCCATTAGCCTCCCTCCAAAACCCATACTGTCTCTAAATTTAGAGAGTGGGTGAACACCCCACTAGTTTGTCCAAGTCCCCCTAAAAAGGCTTTTCTGCTATCCATTTTTCCAAAAACACCAAGCCACTTCCTCTTAAAAACTTGTCTCCCCCTAAGTTGCTATTTTTGACTTAGTGGAAACATGGGAAAGAACTCATGTGACAACTCCATTTTCGAATTGATGGAAGAAGGCTTTGGTAAAGGGGCCTACTAGACTATCTAGGCACTATCATGGTCAAAATTAGGTTCCTAACATGTTATACTATCATATGGGTAGCTTATTTTCACCTAAAAGACACTTTGGGACCACCTAATGACCTTTCAAAATCCTAGTCAAGTCTAAATTCGAATTTTCTTTGATAATGATCCATCCTACCCCTTGTCAAGTGGGTTTACGTAATAAGTAACAAGGTAATTAGTTTTAAACATAAAAAGCTACCATGACCAACCCTAGGTGACATGTCATTAACACACAAAAACCTATAAGTGTCAAGTGACACTCTAAACATTACACATCATCATGACATGTCTCTAATGCATTTTGATATTAAAAATTTCACACACAAGAAAGCTTACATTTATGAAAATAAAATACATAACAATGAGGCTTTTGAATCTTCAATAATTCGCCTTGGCTAAACTGTGTTCACATAGTTTTGGACCTTGTTTCCCCCAATAATTTCCATGGTTCCACTTCCTACACACTAAAATCGAGTATCAGTAGTCCAAGGAGTTCATATAAATCACATATCATAAATGCATATAAATTCAAATGTTACGTAATATATATTAACATGATTCAATTAAATTCCTTTTCTTAATCATTTCAAATAAAACATTCAAGACTTTAAAATATCAAAATCTGCACATCACATTTAATCATTAATCATCATAATCAATTTAATATTTTGCATCACATCATAATCCTTTTCCTATCAAAATGATGAAATGTTGAATCTATATTGCTAAATCAGCCAACATGAAAATTAGTTCCAATTACATACCTCAGATCAAAACCACCAAAATGTAATCATCACAACTAGTATACTTGATTTAATTACATATAGTTTGATTAATAACACTATCTTGTTATCATTATGAAATATTACATGATAAGGCATATGTCTCTAAATCACTAATGTCAGGAAATCAAAATATTTTCATAATCATGTCCGCATAGGTTCAAAATTGGTCATTAGGTAAACCCATTATATCTATTAGTTAATATATTATATTTTCATCTTAATCTTCATGCATTGTAGCCTATCACCTACTACTACTTGTACAACAATTGGCTTATTATGTTTACATCATGCTGAGCTCTATCGAGTAGGCCTTTAGCTAAATTGATAATAATTTTGTCTATAATTATTATTAGTACTCACAAGGGCAGGTGTTAATTCATCTTTACATAGTGGCCACCTAAAACAACTACCCTAATAGATCATAACATACTATGAACCCATTGGCATAGTTTATAAGTTATAACATCTTGAGTCTTTATTCCATATGATCTTAGCTTACTAACCTAATAAATTTTTGAATATGATACTTATGACAATAATGACTATGATGTATATCAGTCTTAATAAGATCTTAGGTCCAATATGAATAAGGAGGATGCGAATCATGACATACCTAAATATTGGAACCTACTTATCATCATTCTATCATAAGGTGTATGGTAACAATTTATAATTCACCTACCATGCATGAGAGAAAAAGACATGAAATCTCACCTATGCTTCCTAGTTCTAACCATATTTGTATTATTTAGGGTTTATAATATGGTATTGAGGAAGAGGCCTTATAGGATCAATGTTTAAAGTACAAAAAAGGTTTAGACCTACAAAAGTGACATCATTTTCCCATCTCATGATGCCTGCCATTTTTTCATCGCATCCAAAATAAGATTTTGCCACTCTGAATCGAGAATGCACGTGCAACTATGTTCAAATGCATGGACAATGGGTAGAGAAGAGAAAACACAACACCTTTAACAAAAATGCAAACTTGTTGCATTTTTTAGCTTTGTCCGATGTCCTATACATATGAATTGACATTGCATATTGAACTATGGCATCCTTCTGCATTGCTTGAAACCAAGAGATTCATATAATTAGTTGTCATATAATCATAGGTTAATGTTAAAATTCACTTGGTTTTGAGAATAGTTTAATATTCTCTACTAATCAGGGCCAACCACGCGAAGCTAGAAGTTCATTGTGCCTCTTCCCCCCCCAGCATCTAACTTCCTTGTTAAGATCTAAACTCTTTAAGAAAGGATCCATCTTTAAAGTACCTAAAATATCCTCATCGCCTCTTGCTAATCTTGGGGGAGGTCCATCTTCATTTCTCACGAGCAATTCATCACATGGGTACATCCAGGAATCTCCTCATCACCTCCTACATAAAATGAATCTAATATTAGAAAATCCCCCCTAAGAAATAATAGTTCAAGTGAAATAAACACATGAAAAATGAGAGAGAAAAAGAGGAATCTACTTCCCAATAGGCATTGCCATCACATCCGTGGGCATGTTATGTGTTGAGTGAGAATTATTATTTTTCTATTGTGCCAAGATCTCTTTGTTTATATACATAAATACATATACACATATATATACATATACATATGTATACATACATACATACATATACAAAGATCACAAGGGCACGCCAATGAGATGTAGAGATCACAAGGGCACGACAATGAAATGCAGTGATCATAAGGAATCATACACATATAAATATATACATAGATTTATATACATACATACATACATACATGTATGCACATATGTATATATATAGAGAGATCTACTTTAAGGTGCTAAGTGACTTACCTCAAGATCCTCCACAAAAATAATGCATACCAGGAAAAATGGGTAGAGTTTGCAAGAAATGTTACAAAAACATATCATAGCATACATTTTTAGAAAGAAACAAACCATAACCCAATTAAATAGGTCTAGTTGCTGATTAGCTGGGTTGATATATACGTATATTTAACTGGAATTTACATTGAAGCAAAACTTTCTTCTTCAACTCCTTACACTCAACTCTTCACTGAAGTTATTCTTGAAACATGAGAATAGCTACTACAAATTCCTAAGAGCCAAGGGACCCTAAATCTATTTTATATTTTTTGGAGACATGGGAGAAGTTACTACCAACTTCAATACTTCATAACATTCTGGATCATATAGTGATGCCCAAATTAACAACAATAGTAGATACTTGGGATGTAGAGATCACAAGGGAATGACAAAAAATTCCTATAGAACTATCATCATATTAGGTACAATAAAACAAACAAGATGCAGAGATTAGAAGGGCATGAAAATGAGATTCAGAGATCACAAGGGCACAACAATGAAATGCAACGATCACAAGGGCACAACAATGAAATCCTAGATCTCCACATGATATATACTACATACATACATACATGTATGCATGTATGTACATATGTATGTATGTATGTATATGTATGTATGTATTTATATGCAAAGAGACCCATTTTAAGGTGTTAAGTGACTTACCAAAAGATCCTCCAAAAAAAAAATGCAGATTGGAAAAAATGGGTAGAGTTCACAAGAAATGTTACAAAAATAGATCATAGTAGAAATTTTTAGAAAGAAATAAGCCATAACTTAGTTAAATGGTCTAGTTGCTGATTAGCTAGGTTGATATATATGTATATTTAACTAGCATTTACATAGAAGAAGAACTTGCTTCTTCAACTACTTACACTCAACTCTTCACTGAAGTTATTCTTCTAACAGTGAGAATAGATTCTACAAATTCCTGGGAGCCAAGGGACCCTAAACCTATGCTACATTTTCTAGAGACATGGGAGAAGTTACTATTGGCTTCAATAATTCATAAAATTTTATATCATATAGTGATGCCCAAGTTAACAACAACAATAGATACTTGAGATGTAGAGATCACAAGGGAACGACAAAAAATTCATATAGACCTATCATCATATTAGATACAATAAAATAAACAAGATGCAAAAATTAGAAGGGCATGACAATGACATCCTAGATCTCTACATGATATATACATACATACTTATATACATACATACATAGATAGATAGATAAGTACATATATACATACATATAGATACATGTATATATGTATGTATACAAAAAGATCTTTTTAAGGTGCTTATTACATCTTAGCTACATAGTAGAAAAATTGATCCAGTTGCATACATATTCTAGAATCCAAATAATTAAACAATAAAACTCACTCAACCCGTGCTAAGTGATTTAGATCAAGATCCTGCACAATAATAATGTAGAGATAATGGGAAGACTTAGCTCAAGATCATGCTAGCTAGGCATGGCTAATTATTCATTTTATTGTACCTAATCTGATGACAGTTCTACATGAATTTGTAATCAATCCAACTAATCAACAACTAGACCAATTAACTAGGTTATGGCTCTGGCATGTGCTATTCTCATTTATCATATGGTTGCAATGTTGGAGGCAACATTTTTTATTTATGCAAGATATGGTGGAAGAACATGGAGCCTTCACACACCTAGTGCTCACAAATGTCTACTTAAGAATGTATGTGTACCTACAATGCACTTCTATGCTGTTAAATATGTAGAAAATCATATAATCTCATAAATAAAAAATAATTATGAACATCCATAAAATAATCTCATAATGTGCAAAACTAACATCTAACATTAGTTCATCCTTTAACATTCATTAATAGTAGTACATAAACACATAACATTCAATAACATGCGAAATAAGATATTTAAACATGCCTCAACCAATTATTATTTAATTTTGGATCCCCTACCTAATTAGTTTAGAATTTTGTTCTCACCAAATCATAAAATATAAGAACAACTATGCCAAAAAGAGCATAAAAAGATGATTATTGTGCACCAATCATGTTTTTTAGCTCTTTTGGTACAACCACTCTTAAATTTTTTTGCTCAATCTTTAACTAGTCGGTATGTGTTTTGAAAAATTATTCTTGGACTATGAGTCAAGAGAAAGATAAATATCAAACTTGAAAAAGATGTACATAAAAGCAACTAATTTTTAAACTTCAATTTTATAAACTTACAAAGAGAACCATAGAACTATAAGAAAATATTATGGTTTGTAGTATTTGAAAATTATAGTTACAAGTGATAAAGTTATATACCTTTGATTCAGAGAGTGCAAATAATGGAAATGAGGTATTGCAGAAGGGACAAGCTCAACTGCCCCCCCTGCCACCATGTGGATGACACTGGTAGGTAGAGAATAGTTACATTCATACATACATACATACATATGTACACACATGGTTTTCCAAGGCATCTGCAGACTAGAGGAATACACTGCCTACTAAGTTGCCTACATACCCATATCCACAAGATCAAGACCCTTGAACTACTCAAATGAATAGTTTTGGTTTCTAATTGTTTTGATATAGCTATTTTCCTATAACTGCTAGTGAGATTTACTCACCTAATACAACTCTTTGCCATCATACACTGACTCAAGTGAATTAGGCATTTTTCTATAATAACAATACTATAATACCTTGGTGCAACCTTTGTGTTATAGTTTACAGTTAATGTTAGGTTAATCTATATATATCCTAACTCATTCCTTATATAGTTATGTTTTAAAGCTTGTGACAATAATCAATAGGTCTAAATAGACTATTCAAGTTAATGCTAAAACATAGATTTTAGCTTTCTTTTATCAAAATCCAAGTACACTAGGTACATATAATGTCTTAAAATATAAGCCTCATGAGTTAACATATAATGTCTTAACAGAGTTAAGTACTATCTAACTATATCCAAGACATCTACACACTGGAGGCATACTCCACCTACCAAGCTATCTACATACCCCTATCCATGGGATCAAGACCCTTGAACTACTCACTCTAATGAATATGTAGTTCTAGTTTCTAATTGTTTTGATATAGTTGTATTCCTATAACCACTTGTGAGCTTTACTCACTTAATACAACTCTTCATCGAATCAGATAGTTTTCTATAACTACAATACTGTAATACCTTGGTACAACCTTTGTATTTTAGTTTTTAGTTAATGTAAGGTTAACCTATATATATATATCCTAACTCACTGCTTATATAGTTATGTTTAAAAGGTTGTGACAATACCTGCGACCATGCTATCAGTTGAGTGAGTTTTATTATTTTTGCTGTTGTGCCAAGATATCTTTGTTTATGTACATACATGCATACATATACACATATATATACATATACATATGCACATACATACATACATGCATGCATGTATGCATACATACATACATATCTAGAGATCACAAGGGCATGACAAAAAGATGTAGAGATCACAAGGGCATGGCAAAAAAATAAAATGATTACAAGGGCACACCAACAAAATCCTAGATCTCCACTGATCTCCACAATCCACAAGATTTCTCTATACATACATAAATGCATATACACATACATACATAAATACATACATATATACAAACACACATACATACATAAATACATATATATACACATACATACATACATACATACATACATTTGCATGCAATTTTATCACATTCAAAAACTATATTTGATCCTGCTAGCTAGGAACAACTGATTGTTCATTTTATTGTACCTAATCTGATGACAGTTCTACAAGAATTTGTAATCAACCCAACTAGTCAACAATTAGACCAATTTAACTAGGTTATGGCTTGTTTCTTTCTAGAAATATTTGCTATGATATGTTTTTCTAAAATTTCTTGCCCATTTTTCTTGGTCTGCATTATTTTTGTGCAGGATCTTGAGCTAAGTCACTTAGCATGATTTGAGTGAGTTTTATTATTTTATTATTTGGATTCTAGAATATGGGATTTTTTTTATCACTGACTTTGTTCAAGTCCTAATTTTAATGAAGTACCAAAGTGATTTTTAGGGTGGAAAAGCCTATATAATGAAGAGGAAACTTGAAAACTTGAATGTTGAAATGCTAAAATGAAAGCTATTGAGGATCAAACATCTATGGAAGAGTTACAACTTAATGTGAAGTTGTTTTTAGATATAAACCAAAAAAAAGAAAACATGACATTAATCATTCCCCATTTGTTTTGATTATGGAGAGTTGCGTGCAAAAGAGGGTAAAGAGCTTTGAACGAGGGTGGAGAGCTCTAAACATTGGTGGAGATTTTTCTATTCCCTTGTGATTGCTACATTTTTTTTCCATTCCCTTATGATTTCTACATTTTGTTGTCATGCCCTTGGTGGAGATTAGTGGAGATCTAGAATTTCATTGTCGTGCCCTTGTGATCTCTATATTTTGTTATTATGTCCTTGTGATATCCATGCCATTACTCTAGAAGTTCATTGAAGTGTCATTACCTTGTGATCTTTGTGCCCTTTGCAATACAACATTTGGGTCCAAATTGCGATGACAATTTGAGACAATGGTGTAATTTGTGGTGTTCAGGCCCAAATGTAGTAGTGCTTTCTCTATGATTTTCTTCAAGGGGAGAAGAGGTACCTATGTAAATGTTCTTTTATTTTCCTTCTAAACATGTATCTCTTTATATTTCCCCCAATAGGTGATTAGAGAAGCTTCTCTTTATGTATATGTATGTGTATATATACATACACACATTCTATGTTTATGTATGTATGTATATATACAAAGATCTCTCTTTTTATATACATACATACATACATAGACACACACACATATATACATACATACATACAAACATACATATACAAAGATTACAATGGCACACCAATGAGATGTAGAGATACTTACATACATACATACAAACATACATTCATACATACATACATACATACATACATACATTTTCATATGCAATTTTATCACCTTCAAAACTATATTTGATCTTTACTCAATCACCAAGAGATAATATAATTTTTAAAGATAGATTTTTGCAAATGTATGTATGTATGTATGTATGAATGTATGTTTGTATGTATGTATGTATATACATGTATATACATGTGTATGTATGTATATATGTGTGTGTGTCTATGTATGTATGTATGTATATAAAAAGAGAGATCTTTGTATATATACATACATACATAGACACACAATGTGTGTATGTATATATATACATACATATACATAAAGAGAAGCTTCTCTAATCACCTATTGGGGGAAATATAAAGAGATACATGTTTAGAAGGAAAAAAAAAGAACATTTACATAGGTACCTCTTCTTCCCTTGAAGAAAATTGTAGAGCAAGGGCACAAAGATCACAAGGGAATGACAACAAAATACTAGATGTCTATTGATCTCCACCAATGTTTAGAGCTCTGCACCTCACTTGAATCTTTCTGCCTTCTTTCGCGCATATCTCTCCACAATCAATCAAAAAAAATGGGGAATGATTAATTTCATGTTTAAAAATAAATAAAAAATCCACAATCCAAAATCCATAAGATCTCTCTGTATACATACATACATACATGAAAAAAACAATGCACTTTCTAAGAGTTTACAATTGTTCAAAAAAATTAATGTTTTACAAAAAAAGCATTTGAATAACTATTAGCTTAGAAGTAAGAACATGGTGTTGAAATAGTACAAAAAGTGCTTGACATGAGAGGTCTGAAAGTAAGGGTGTTGACCAATCTTGAAAAATTGAATGCTAAAATGAAAGCTATTGATGATGAAACACCTATGCCAGAGTTACAACACACTATGAAGTTGATTTTAGATAAGGTAGAGGTAGACATTCAAAAGTTTGATAGTCAAAATTCAAGGCATGAGAGTGAAGGAGAAGGAGTGGCTTTAGAAAGAGACTGCATGGTAAAAACAACAACTATACAACATAGAGGATATTATGGTAGCCACTAGATAGAATCCAAGAAAGTGTGGTGGTAGGTACTATATTATTGGAATTATTTGCAAGTGTCTTTGAGAATTTACAATCCAAATATTAGTGCTTATAAGAGTGTTTCAAGTGTTGGTACAATCTCCCTATGATGATCCCAAGTATCAAATGCTTATAAGAGTGTTTCAAGGTTGGGAACCACTTCAAAATCCTTTGCATGGTTTAGAGGCAATGTCATTGTAGTAGAGGCTTCTACAAGGGAATGAGCCTCATGAATATGGAATTTACATAGAAGTAGAACTTTCGTCTTCAAATCCTTACACTCAACTCTTCACTGAAGTTATTCTTTAGTTCCTTGAATATGCAATTTATCACCTTGGAAAACTGTATTTGATCTTGCTAGCTAGGAACAACTGATTGTTCATTTTACAGCTGATTGTTCATTTTACTGTACCTAATCTAATGAAAATTCTATAGAAATTTGCAATCAACCCAACTAATCAAAAACTAAATCCATTTAATTGGTTATGGCTTGTTTCTTTCGAAAAATATCTCCTAAGTATGCTTTTGTGAAATTTCTTGTGAACTCTACCCATTTTTCTTGGTTTGCATTATTTTTGTAGAGGATCTTGAGGTAAGTCACTTATCATGGGTTGAGGGAGTTTTATTTTATTATTATTTAGATTCTAGAATATGCATGTAGTTGGATCAATTTTTCTATTGTGTAGCTAAGATGTAATAAGCACCTTAAAAAAGATCTCTAAATATATATGTTTAAAAGGAGATACAATGAGATACCTATTTAGAAGGAAAAGAAACCAACATTTACATACCCTTGAAGAAAATCATAGAGCTAGGGCATGAAAATGAAATCAAAGAGGAAGGGCACAACATGGAAATGAAATCATAGAGCAAGGGCACGACATGCCAAACAAAATTGCAGAGCAAGGGCATGACACCAACATCTAAGAGCAAGGGTACAACAACAAAATGTAGGTCACAAGGGCATGACAACCAAATTTTAGAGCAAGGGCACAAAAATGAAATGCAAAGATATATGATAGGAATGAAATGCACTAAGCACATATGCATAATCAAGAGGCTCATTCCCTTGCAGAATCCATAACCCAATTAAATATACGTATATATCAACCCAACCAATCAGCAATTAGACCCATTTATTTAGTTATGGCTTGTTTCTTTATGAAAATATCTCCTATGATATGTTTTTGTAAAATTTATTGTGAACTTGACCCATTTTTTATGATCTACATTATTTTCATGCAGGACCTTGAGGTAAGTCACTTAGCATGGTTTGAGTGAGTTTTATTGTTTTATTATTTGTATTTCGGAATATGTATGTAGTCGGATCATATATTTAATAAGCACCTTGAAAAAGATCTATTTGAATATATAAAGACATACATGTTTATAAGGAAAATAATTTTTTTATATACATATGTACCTCTTCTCGCCCTTGAAGAAAATCACAAAGCTAGGGCATGGCATGACGATGAAATCACAGAGCAAGGGCATGACACAACAATAAAATTATAGAGCAAGGGCACAACATAATATTGAAATTGTAGGGAAAGGGCATAGAAATGAAATGCAGAGATCGCAAGGGCCATGAAAACATTCATAGCTCTCCACCCTCATTCAAAGCTCTCCAACTCTTTCGCGTGCAACTCTCCAAAATCAAAGCAAATGGAAAATTATTGTTGTGTTTTTTTTTATGCTCATGAGGGCATCACAATTATGACATCAATGTTGATATTGTGATGACGTCAGGGACAATTGCAAAACTAAAACATAAAAATGACCACAAATTACACTATTGTCACAAATTGCCATCAGAATTTGACCCCAAATGTTGTAGTGAGCATTAATATTGACCGATCAAGTTAGTTGATGCTAAACCAAAAATCTTAAATAGTGACCGAGTATTTCAATATTGATTGAGTGTCAAAATTTAGTGATTTTCGAGTGACAGTAAAATATCAAATTCAAAGAAATCATAAGATCAAGTTGACTTAGTTGATTTCTTGGGAGATGTAAAATGTAATGAAGATATAATATTAATGAGTTGGACCATTTAATTCAAGGTGACAATTAGGTAAAGACCTAATAAAGGGATTCTAGAGAAGTTTCTAAGGGATGATGAAGAAGATGTATAGATACATTGAATCAAGTTGAACTTGATAGAAAACCCTAAGATCTATAGTGGATGTAGAAAATGTAAAGTAAAAATTTCCTATATAAGGTGATACAGAGATGAACATTTGGTGCCCCCAAGTTTAGCCCTATCTAGCCAATGTGTGTGCCAGTTTTTATGTAAAGGAAGTCTTACAAAGCAAGGTTGATCAAGAATATTGAAGTGAGTGTGTGCAAAGCTAAAAGAGAAATCTTGTCGATGTGATGTTGTTGTTGGTAAGTGAAGTTGAGAAGAAGGCTTAAATGTTGATTAGAATAATGGACTGATTGTTTGAAGGGTGTCCAAGTGGATCAAGATCAAATATGACAATGCAAGGCTTATCAGTGAACCAGAAAAAGTGAGTTTTAATCACATGGATCAAAACGTACTATTTTCTTTTTTATCATTGTAAATAGTTTTTATTGAAATCCTTTTAACAGAGGTTGACCTAACAATCATTTGAAGATTTAACAGTCTGTGTAAATTCTTTAAATAGGTGACATTCTAAATGGAATAATCAAAGTCCTCTTAAGAGGCCACTCCTAATAGGGTGATTAAATCCTCTAACTTGGTCACATTTAATAGTGTGTATTGTAACCTTTAATAGCGTTGGCTCCTAACAGAGCTCACTTCAAATGAGTGACATGTTGCTAGTGGTTTTTTCCAAATTGGCTGTCCACATAAAATCCTAGTGTCAAAGTGTTATGAATTTCTTATGAATGTTTTACATGTGATGATGTTTTCATTATGTAATGCAAGTTAAGTTTATGACAATTCTACAATAGAGACTAAGCAACCACAAGATAAGTAGAACAATGATGTGTTTAATGATTAATTGTTCAAGTGGTACATATAGATCTTGAGTAACTAATTCACTCCCCCCCATCTTAGTTATTATAAACATTTATAACAATTGGTATTAGAGCTAAGTGCTTACAGAGAACATTTTGAAGGTACTTAAAGCTAAAAATCATGACGAATGAGAGAGATCTACCCAAGTTGAATAAGAAGAACATTCTTACATGGTAGACCTTGATGAAGATGCACATATCTAGTATCGGTGATGCTACTATCAATTTTATGAGTAATGAATATGTAGAGGTAACAACTTCTCTTATGACTACTAAAGAATTGAGACATAAATTAGATCACAAACAAGAAATGTTGGAGATTTCCTCAGCCCTTAGCTATGCTGAATTTGATGACCTACAAGATTTTAAAACTGCAAAGAAGATGTGGGACAAATTGAAGACCATATATGGAGGTCATGATAAAGAACTAAGAGCTAAAGTAGAAAGTCTAAGAGGTAAATTTGATGACATGAGAATGATGGAAGGTGAGAACATAGTACAATATTGCACAAGAATCAAAGAGGTAGTCAAAGTTATTCGAGGTACAAATGGAGAAATCCATGATGATGCAATGATAAGTAAGGTATTGAGGACTCTACTCCCTATCAAAGCCATTAGAGTCTATGCAATTCACAAACTAAGACACCATGTAATAAGTTTACCTAGAAGGTGTAATTGGTAGACTCACTAGTTCTAAGATGTCTAATTTTGACAAAGACACACCTACTACCATTGAATCTTCTTTCAAGTCACAACTAGTTCTTAATAAGAAGAAAGGAAAACATGTGAAGAGTGAAAGTGATAATTCTGATGATGAGATTGATAAACTTGAAGCCCTCATTTCAAAAAGGTTTGGAAGAGGAAGAGGTAAATACAAAGGTAAATTACCTATATTTTTTTTTCATGCAATAAAGTTGGTCATTTTGTTACTAGATGTCCTGATAGAGAAGATAACGATGAAAGGAAGGTGAGAAAGTACAAAGGAATAAGAGACGAAAAAGACTATAGAAGAAACAAGGATGAAAAAGGTAAGAAATTGTTGGAGACACAACCCAAGTACAAAATGGACCCAACAGGAAAGGGAAAACTTTATTAACTATGAAAATATGCCAATACATTTAGTGCAGAGTAAATAGACTCCAAAACATGCCCTATGGGCTTACAATAGTATAAATTTGCAGATAATTTCTTCTCCCAGTACCTTCTCTCAAACTCCACTTTGAATTGCCTTTTACAATGCCAAAAATGTTCTTAAATAGACCCCAAAGGGTTAAGGATTAGGAATAAATTCTAGAAAGTGCTAGTTGGCATCCACCGCCAAAATAGAAGATTCCAAAAGTTGCATTAGAAGTCGGCACAAAATTAGAAGAATCTAGAAACGGTAGCCAAATTTCTGGGAGGCATAACTTTTGAACCGTAACTTCAACTGATGAACCATTTACATTTTTAGAAAGCTCTTAGAGTGCTCTATAGCTCTATGGATAGCTTTTAGTGTCCCCCATTTTTTGGCCCCGTACAAGGTCATTTAGTTCTTCAAACCCGACTTTGAAGCATTCTTAGGAGGTCTCTAGAAACTAAAAAATTGCAATAACTTTCTAACCGTGGGGCCTTTTGACTTGATTCTTTTTTTGGAATGTTCTAAATTACAATTAAAATCATCCCTCCAATTTACACCTTCTAACTCACCATAATTATGACTCAATTACATAGTCCTATTTTTCTAGCATTTACACATATCCCAAGGTGCTTAAAAAATCTAACTCAGAACACTAATAGTGGAATTGTGAGAGTTGGAACCTTTATTTGACCCAAATGGGTATCCAGAAATGAAAACACATGAAACAGAAACTAAGTCTAGGTATATTTTTTTGGGTGGCACAGGATTGCCCTTATACCTCTGGATGCTCCTGCATCAAAAATCTTGTTATATTTATGAGAAAAGACTAATAATGAATTTGAGAGTAATGATGATGAAGTTTTCTATGTTGCTATATAAGAAGAGTCTAATAAAGATGAGAAAACTGCATTAATTTCTTATGTGAACAAAAGTGATGGATGTATAATTTATAGTGGATGTTCCAATCATATGACTAGTGATAATGAAAAATTTGAAGATATTGGTCCATACAATGGTGGATGTGTTATAAAAGGTGAAGACACTAATCAACTGACTAACAAGATAACATATGAAAATGTTTATTGGGTTGAAGGACTTAACTACATTTTGCTGAATATTTCACAACTAAATGAATCAAGTTATAGAGTTGAATTTCACAATAGAAAGGCCAAGATACATGATGGTAATGGTAAGCTAATTGGAACTAGTGAGAAGACCAGAGGTAACTTATTCTATCTAGACCTATCTATAGAGAGACATATATGTTAGCACAACAAGAAGATGTTTGGTTATGGCATAAGAGATTATGTCATTTGAAATTTGATAATTTGGTGAATATTAGTAAGATGAAGAAAGTAAAAGGGTTTCCTAAATTGAAGAATCCAACAATGATATGTGTAAATAGTGTATATTAGGAAAGATGACCAAGTCTAGTTTTAAAAGAAAAGCATATAATGCTAGTGATATTTTGTAATTGGCTCATACTGACCTAGGTGGATCCATTAGTATTAAAAGTTACTATGGAGATCAATATTTCATTCTTTTTGTGGATGATTACTCTAGAATGATGCCTATGATGTTTCTTGAAGTTAAATCTGATGCTTTTTGGTTAAAGTGGTATTTAGCCAGAGTTAAAAAAGAAACAGGAAAGAGTTTGAAGTGTTTGAGATCTGAAAGAGGTGGTGATTTCATTTCACAAGAGTCCAATGCATTCTGAAATGATAAAGGAATTAAAGGATAGATGTTAGCACCAAGGACCCATCCTCAGAATGAGATAGCTGAAAGAAGAAAAAAATCAATAATGAACTATGTAAGAACAATACTAATGGAGAAAGGTGTATCACAAAAATATTGGAGAGAAGAAATTAGTACTACTATCTATACCTTGAATAGAGTTCAAGTGAAGGAATTTATGAAAAGTGCAAATTTGAGAGTTGATGAGTTTATACAAAAAGGTGATGTTTCATGTAATGAAGAACCTAAAGACTATAGTTCATTCATCTATGTTGATGATGATGCTTCCAACACTCAATATGAATAGACAAGTCAAACTACAAGTTCCCATTAGACAAGAAATGACAAAGTGCAAATGCAAATTGTCAAGCAATAGAGAGTGGGTGCTGAGAAATAGATTGAAGATGTCGAGTCACAGACAAGTGATATGAACCATTAGACAGTGAATTCTAAGCATTCAGAACCTAAACTAGAACTAGAACAAGAAAGAGGAAATGAGCCTAAGATTTATTTTCAAGATGAACCTAAAGAAGAGCCAAGAAGAAAGATACCTATATTAGAAAAATATGTGAGAAGACATCATAAGCCTAATCAAATCATTGGAGATGTTGAATCAAGTGTTATGACAAGAAGAAAACTCAAAGGAAACACATTCTTATTATGTGAGTTTGAGCCTAATACAATTAAAGATTCTTTAGACAATAAAGATTGGATACAAGATATGAATGAAGAAATCAACTAGATTAAGAAGAACAATACTTGGACCATAGTGTCAAGACCTAAAGACAAAAATGTCATTACGACAAAGTGGGTTTTTAGGAACAAGGTCAATGATAATGGTGAAGTGACAAGAAATAAGGAAATATTGGTATGCAAGGGTTACGCATAAGAAGTAGTTGACTATGGAGAAACTTTTTCTCCTATGGCCAAACTTGAAGGAGTCATAACTTTGCTTGCATACTCAGCCTACAAGAATTTCAAGGTATATCAAATAGATGTCAAATTTTCATTTTTAAATGGTATAATGGAGGAAGAAGTATGCATTGAACAACCTGAAGGATTTGTATATCCAGACAAGAGGAACATGGTACATAAACTGAACAAAGCTCTTTATGGATTAAAGAAAGCACCAAGAGCATAGTATGAAAGGTTACATAACTATTTAGCAAAAAATGGTTTTGAGAGGAAAAATGATAACAACAATCTATATTTGAAGAATGGTAAGAATAATGAAGTACTTTTATTTGAGAAATTTGTTGATGATATCATATTTGGAGGAAGAGAAGCATTATGTAAGTCATTTGCTAATGAAATAAAAAGGAATTTGAAATGTCTATGTTTGGTGAAATCAAATTCTTTGTTGGATTACAAGTATGTCAAATGAAGTTTGGTATTTTTATTTCATAAATAAAATACATCAAGAAAATATTAAGGACTTTTGGTATGCAAGATTGAAGGCCAATGAGTACACCTATGTCTATAGGACATAAGCTATCTAAGAATGATGGTTCTACTAATGTGAACCAGACCCTATATAGATCCATGATAAGAAAATTGCAATATGTTGTTCACAACAGACCTGATATTGCCTTGAAAGTTGGGATAGTTGCTAGATTTTTAGCAAATCCTAAAGAGAATCACATTATGGCTATGAAAAGGATAATGCGATATCTAAAAGGTATATAAGACTATGGAGTATACTAGAAGAGAAGTGATAGATTTGAAGTGAAGTTTTTCATTGACTCAGATTGGGAAGGAAATATTGATGATAGGAGAAGCACTAGTTGAGGTACATTCTTTCTAGGAAAGAGATTGGTGTCATGGACAAGAAAGAAGTAGAATTGTATTTCCCAATCAATAGTTGAAGCTGAGTATGTGGTAGCTGCAATGAATTCTTCAAACATAATGCAGATTAAGCAATTATTGAAAGGAATGGAAGAAGATATTACATATTCAATAGTTATCTATTGTGATAACATAAGTTCTATTGACATTTAAAAGAATCCAGTGATGCGCACTAAGGCAAAGCACATTTCTATCAAGTATCACTACTTGAGAGAATTAGTTCAAGATAAAGAAGTGAAGCTAGAATACATGAATATAAAGGAACAAATTGCTGACATATTCACAAAACCATTACCCAAAGATGCTCATGAATATCTTAGAGGTAAATTAGGGGTGATTCCCCTAAGGCTAATTAAGTATAAAAGTGCATTGCATCACATGTGCTAAAAAAAACATTCTACAAAGTGGTGACAATAAAACTCTACTTTAGGACATGCCTAAGGTAGAAAACTTTAGCACAACATAAAAGATCAGTCATAGACAAATGACAAGTATCAACCAACACATGTAAAATCTACATAATTCAGATGTATGAAGAATATGAAGCTGAGATAGCTACACATATTTGGCATTATTGTCAAAGTGGGATAGAATGAATTGAGAAAATAAGATGAAAGAGGGAGAAATTACTAATAAATCACAAGATTACTAAGAAAAGAAAGGAAGATAAGCCTCAAAGGGAGAAAATCATGAAAGAGAGAAAACTAATAGAGGGAGTTTGAAACTCTTGGAAGTGAAATATTTTGGATTGTTTGGTAACTAAGTAGAAGAAAGCTAGTCATGGCACAAAATATTATGTCATGTGAACTTTGATAACCTAATCAAGATAAGAAAGAAGAAAAGAGTAAGATGTATTCCTAGCCTAAGGAAACCTGATATGGACCTATGCAAAAATTGTCAAATTGGTAAGATGGAAAAAACAAGTTTCAAAAGAAAGGACTATCATTTTGAAGAAGTCTTGGAGCTAGTTCATACAGACTTATGTGGACCTATTGGAATTGAGAGTTACAATGGAGATAAGTACTTTATTATTTTTGTTGATGATTATTCTATAATGATGATTGTAATGTATCTAAAAGAAAAGTCTAAAGCATTTCAAAAATTTAAATGGTATCTAGCAAGAGTAGAGAAAGAAACTAGAAAAAACCTGAAGTGTTTGAGATCAAACAGAGGTGGTGAATTCATTTCCAATGAGCTCAATGGATTTTGCATTGAAAGAGGAATTAAGAGATAAGTATCAGCCCCTAGTACACCACAACAGAATGGTATAGCTGAAAGAAGGAATAGATCCATCATGGATTGTGCAAGAACTTTAATGATAGAAAAGAATTTTGTAATCAAGTACTAGAATGAAGTAATCAATACTATAGTGCATACCTTAAATAGAGTATAGTTGAAGAAAGACTGAAATAAAACTCCTTATGAACTATGGTATGGCTAAAAACCTAATGTAAGTTACTTGAAAGTATTTGGTAGTAAATGTTATATCTTGAAGGAATCTAGGAAAGGTAAATTTAATGTTAAAGGTGATGAAGGCATATTCCTAGGATAATCCTGCAGAAGTAAAGCATACAAATGTTTGAATTCATCCACTCATAAAATCATAGAACATGCACATGTGAGAATTGATGAATTTTCCAGAAAAGAGTGAAGAAGAAAGCAATGAAGAACCTAAGGATTACATAAGGGTTGTCTACTTTGAACTTGATACGGTGCCAAATCTATTTGGAAGTTAGGAGGCTTCACCTCTTGAGTCCACAAAATCCCCAAAAGCTACCAAGTTGCAAGTAGTGCAACTTGAGTCACAGTCTGAAGGACTCAAGTTGCAGTTAGAAGCTACCGAGTTGTTGCTACAAAAAAATGAGTCTGATGGAACCGAGTTATAATTAGTGGGACTTAAGCTTGATGTAGAAGATTATGAAGAGTTTAGTGAAAAAAATTCTAAATCCAAAGTACCTATGTTGGAAAGATATGTTAGAAGGTACCATGCACCTAATCAGATCATTGGAGACAAATTAGATGAAACAATGACAAGAAACAAATTAAAAGGTACATGTTGTCTTGCTGAATTTGAACAAAGATCAGTAAAAGATGCTTTGGATAATGAAGGTTGGATTAAAGTTATGAATGAAGAAATTCAAAAAATAGAGAGGAATAGGACTTGGACTCTTGTTCCTAGACCCAAGGATAAAAATGTAATTGGCACAAAATGGGTTTTCAGAAATAAGCTAAATGAAGATGGAGAAGTTTCCAAAAACAAAGCAAGGTTAGTGTGTAAAGGTTATTCTCAATAATAAGGTATTGAATATGGTGAAACTTTTTCTCTTGTTGCAAGATTAGAAGGTGTTAGAACTTTACTAGCTTATGCTGCACATAAAGGATTTAAAGTTTATCAAATAGATGTAAAATCTGCATTCTTGAAGAGGAAGTTTACATAGAACAACCCAAAGGTTTTGTGGATCCTAGAAAAGAGGATATGGTCTTTAAATTACACAAAGTATTGTATGGTCTTAAGCAAGCTCCCAGAGCTTGGTACTAAAGACTTCATAACTACTTGATAAAGATTGTGTTTCAAAGAAAAAATGATAACAATAGTCTATATATCAAAGAACAACTAGATAAGAAAATTGTGTTAGCATAAATCTTTGTGGATAAAACTTTATTTACAAGAAATGATAACTTATGCAAGGAATTTTTAGAAGAGATGACTAAAGAATTTGAGATGTCTATGTTTGGAAAAATAAAATTCTTTTTGGATTACAGATCCAATAGAAGAAAGATGGTATCTACATTACTCAATCCAATTATATCAAGGAGATACTAAAGAGGTTTGGAATGGAAGATTCAAGACCAGTTAGAACACCTATGTCTACTGGACATAAGCTTTCCAAAAATGATGATTCCAAGGAGGTATATCAAACCACATATAGATCAATGATTGGAAAATTGCAATAAGTAGTGCACATAAAGCCTAATATTGCATTAGCAGTTGGTATGGTGGTAAGATTCTCAGCAAATCCTAAAGAAAATCACATGATGGAAATCAAGAGAATCATGAGGTATCTAAAAGGTATTGAAGAATATCGATTATGGTACAAAAAGGAGACAATTTGGATTTGAAAGAATTCATAGATGCTGATTGGGCAGGAAGTGTTGATGATAGAAAGAGTACCAGCAGTGGATCATTCTTTCTTGATAAAAGATTAGTGTCTTGGAAAAGAAAGAAGTATAATTTTATTTCTCAATCCATATCAGAGGCAAAATATGTGGCAGCAGGCGTTAATTATTCCAATGTTGTTTGGTTCAAGCAACTGTTGGTAGGTATGAAGATAGAAATTAAGGATCCAGTGGTTATATTCTATGATAACACCAGTACAATTAATATATCAAATAATCCTATGATGCATACCAAAACCAAGCACATTGCTATAAAATATCATTTTTTGAGAGAATTGGTACAAGATAAATATGTAAGATTGGAATATGTGAGTACTAAGAAAAAATTATAGACATATTCACTAAGCCATTACCTAAGGATGCATTTTTGTATCTAAGAGGTAAGCTAGGGTTCATTCCCCTAGCTAATATTCACTAAATATAGTTTAGTGATACATCAACTAGAAACATTAAAGATCAGATAGTTGATGCAGTATTAAAAAGGGCACATTTCATATGAATTGGGACATTGATATTATTTGAATATTGTCTTTGGCATGAGATGTCAAAGAGGAAGAGTTTACTATCATATAATATAAATTTTCTAAAGAGCGAGAGTACATATTTCATAGAAATTTTATTGCTTCCAAAGATTTAAAAGAAGAAGAACTTGGTATGATATCAAATAAGAAAAGTTTTCTATTAGAAGAAGATGTCAAAAATAGAGTTTTGCTGATAGAGGGAGACATTGAAGGAAAATGAATTTCACAATGATAAAGGGAATTCTCATGGATGAGAATCAAAATCAAACTAAGGATATGTTCCTTATTTTATTCTTTCTCTAAAATTTCATTGTATTATGATATGTTATGTTGCCATCAATGCCAAAGAGGGAGATTGTTAAAAATAGTTGGTTAATTGTGTATTTTCTTTGATGTTACACAAAATGTCATATCATTGCTAGTTAGTGTATGCCAAGCTCACTCAAGCATTAAAGACAATTTCTTATGTCTGCCGAGCATTTTAGAGTTTGCCAAGTTTAGATGACTATGTTTACCAAGTTCACTCAATTAATGAAAGAAATGTTGAATAGAACTAGTGTTAACCAAGCTCAATCAGTTACCAAAGAAATTTTTTGGATATCTAGTGTTAACCAATTTCACTTGGTTAACATAGGAAAATTATTTTGAGTTAGTGTCTACCGAGTAGGGTCAACTAATGAAGGATTTTCTTATTTTGGCATATTGAGTTCAATTGATTAATTTGCCAGTTCTAGCCAATTGAGGAGATGAATATTAAGTATTCTAAATTTTACTCAAGTTGACTTGACAAGTGTAAGATATAAATATAAGGTCAAGTTGAGGATTGAATGTGTGGAACATAATAGAAGATTTGAAGGATGTTTAAAGGATGCAAATTAGAAGGATATAGAGAATATCCTTGTTGAGCTGCAAAGTTACATTCAATCAAAAAGAATCATGTACAAGCCAGAACAAAGATCTATAATTAGCAATTCAACTACATCAGAAATCAAGTCATCTCATTGTTACTTTCTAACCATGAGCAATGATCTAAATCTTTTAACAGAGTTGGATTAGCAGCTATTTGTAAATCCTCTAACAAGGCGGCATTTCTAGATTGAAGTGTCTAAAGACCTATAACAAGGCCCCTCTTAACAGGGTGATCAAATCGTCTAACAGGGTCACACATAATAGTGTGTTTTGTAACCTTTAACAGGGTTGGCTCCTAATGGGGCTCACTTTAGAAGAGTGAAAATTAGTAACTAGTTGCAATTGGTAGTTTTTTCAAATTGGGTTTGCACATTAAATCTTGCTGTCGATTGTGCTCATACTATTTATTTTATGTGTATAAAACTAAGTTAAATAAGGATAATCATAGAAAATATCTTAATATTTGAATTTTCCAAGTTACTACTTCTATTTTAGTATTTACTCAGTTATAGTATTTGAAAGTGTTAACTGAGTGCCTATGTGTTTGCTGAATAATGACAAAATTTAGTTTAATCAGAGTTTATGTTTTGATATGTATAGACATCCAAGGGATCTAGGATTTATTTTACCTCTCCCCTCTCAATTAATCCTCTTATATTTACAACAATTATTAGTATTTTAGATACTTGAGATGTTACTATCAATGCCAAAGAGGGAGATTGTTGGAAATTTACAGTTGGAACAATTGTTGTTTTGTCATTGATATCAAATTTATGGATGAGACATATTGCTACCTAGTCTAAATGTTATATCTATTGATTGATGAAGAGAATTTGAGAGTTACTCATAACTATAACACCTAGAGGAAAGGTTGAAGTTATGAAAAGGAAGTTACAATGGAAATTTAATTAGATAGACTTTGGTAAAGGAAAGTAATTTTTTATATCAAGAAAGCTAAACCAAGCTGAGAAAAAGAGTAAATGATAAGTAGTGCTAAGTAATACTAGTGTCAACCAAGCTACAGTTAGTGCCAAGAAAATCTAGTGTTGAATGAGCATTATCATCGACTGAGCAAGTCAATTGATGTCAAGCTAGAAAGCTTAAACAATGATTGAGTATTTTAGTATTGTTCGAGTGTCTTAATTTAGTGATTGTCAAGTGATAGTAAAAGATCAAACTCAAAGAAATCTTAAGATCAAGCTAGCTCAATTGATTTCCTGGGAGATGTAGAATGTGTTGAAGATAATACTAATTGGTTGTATCATTTAATTCAAGGTGATAATTAGGTAGAGACCTAACAAAATGATTCTAGAAAAATTTCTAGAGGATGATCACAAAGATGTATAGATATATTGAATCAAGTTGAACCTGATCATAAACCCTAAGATCTACAGTGGATGTAGAAAATGGTAAAGCACAAATTGTCTATTTAAAGTGATATAGAGTCAAACATTTGGTGTCCCCAAGTTTAGCCTTGTCCAACTAGTGTGTCTGCAAGTTTTTATGTGAAGGAAGTATATAGAGAAAGGTTGATTAGGAATACATAACTGAGTGTATGCGAAGCTAAAAGAGAAAGCTTATAGATGTGATGCCATTATTGATAAGTGAAATTGAGAATAAGTCTTAAGTGATGATGAAAAAAGTGGACTGATTGCTTGAAGGTTTCCAAGTAGATCAACATCAAAGATGACAATGGAAGGCTTATTAGTGAACCAACATAAGGACTAGACATAGATCTAAACTAGAAAAAGTGAATTGTAATAATTCTGATCAAAACATACTATTTTCTTTCTTATTATAATAAACAATTTATATTCTAATCCTTTTAAAAGAGGTTGACCTAACAATCATTTGAAGACTTAACAGTTTGTGTAAATCCTTTAACTAGGTGACATTCTAAATGGAATGATCAAAGTCCTCTTACAACGCCACTCCAAACAGGGTGATTAAATCCTCTAACCAGGTCACATTTAGTAGTGTATATTGTAACCTTTAATAGGGTTGAATCTTAATAGAGCTCACTTCAAAATAGTGAAAAAGAGAGACATGTTGCTAATTTTTTTTCCCAGATTGGGTTTCATTAAAAAATCCTAGATTCAAACTGTAATGCATGTCTTATGAATGTTTTACATGTGATGATGTTTTTATTATGAAATGCAAGTTAAGTTTATGATAATTTTATAGTAGAGACCAAGAAACAATAGGATAAGGAGAACAATGATGTGTTTAATGATAAAATTTTCAAGTGGTACATATAGACCTTGAGTAACTGATTCACCCCTTACTCTCAATTTTTCTAAACATTTCTAAAAATTTAACTCCATTAAATTTATTTCTTGAACTATTCCATAGACCTCCTTAAGCTATTAAGACTTTCCTTCAAGACTTGATGCTCTAATACAAATTGTTAGAAAGTAAAGTCATCCAAGAGGGGGGTGGGGTGAACTAGTTATGCAATTAAAAAAACTCTTAATATCATTATTAATTCTGGAACATGTAAAAAATAGATGAAATGACCATAGAAATATCACCATACACAATAACATTGATTTTTTATACTATGGAAACCCTTGATTAGAGGGAAAACCCTGGGTGGGGATGGTAGAAACAAAATGATGTACTAATATAAATGTTCCTTGTAAGAGAATGGACCCTGTTAGGAGTCAATGAAATAGATTCAGTACATATTAGTCTCTATTAGGAGACTTTGAATTGTTGTTAGGATATTTCAACCCTGTTAGTAGTTGTACCAATCCTATTAGGGGTTGTAAGGAAGCCATAAGGACTCACTGTCCAAAAGAATTTAGAGCAAGATCACCTAACTCACTCTCTAATTGGCATTAGTATTATCCTTCTTAGAATAATACAAGTATAGAATTATCCAACAACAACTTCTTTCCCAATATAGTCTCTTTGTCTACTCACAATGTCTTACTACACCAACACTTCTCTGATCAAAGGATATTCACTATCAAGTTCATTGGATCTCATATACAAGTTCACATACTCATAGTACACAAATATGATCTCATTGATGATTATAACCAAGGAAAAAATATTTCCTTTATACCAAGTCCTAAAAAAAATTATTGAGTCATTCTTGAGGCTTTCCCAATTTACAATGATAATATAGGACCAACTTATGATATTATAGTTATATGTTACATTTGATATTTAAATTTTTTACATCACACACAACTGTCAGCTTAGAGTCTTCATAAAATTTCACTTGATGTTCATCTAGATGTGCACTTTTGATCATTGCATCTTCATCATGTGTTCTACCTTTATCCAAGTCTGCATGACCATATTATATCTCTGTTAGGAGATACGATCCAAACAATAGTTATTGTTGTACATGAACTCTTTTTGAACATTGCCTTCACTAAATCTATCACATCTCTATCCACTCATCATATTTTTGTATGCATTCTTAAATGTAGCATCAAAATTTTATTTAGAATATTATCCCAACTTTGCATACACTCAACTTCATTCCTCAAACTTTACAGATCCAACCTCTATTAGTTGCACTATTAGTCTTTACAGAATAACCAGTATGCAGACATCGATAAAAGAATCTATCATGGATACAACACACAACCTCTACAACATGTCTCTTATAATTCTAGGATACTCCTCCATATGAATACCATCATCATTAATGCTTAACATCCACCATATCTAATTATGATCTTTGGTTGCATTGGACTCTATTGAGTGTAAAAAGAATATTTGAAGGAAGTTTAGGAGGCTCTAGACATGATTTCAAGATGACCTTTTTTTCCCTAAACCAAAACACTATTTTGGTGTGCTACCATTTAGCCTTAAAATTACAATTTAATCCTAATTAAATTTTTGGAGTTTGAAGAGTTTGATTAAATCTATCTAATTTTTCTCCAAAGAAAGGATTAGAGGAATTCTAGATGGTGTTGGTTTTTTTTAGTGCTAGTCATTCCTTGATGGATATCATCCCTAATTTGTAGAACATAGGGAAATGTCCAATTTTTTGAGTCGACCTCTAAAAAATAAAGGTATGGTCCTAGGTAAGTGTAATTCACCCATGAAACTTATCTAATGTGTTAAAAGACCTTTCCTCCTTTTTTAATCTCCATATTCTTTAGAATTATCAATGTGTGTTATCTCTTAGAAACCATTCAATATAATCTTGAGGTTTGAGATCAATATCTTTGTGAACTACTCGTACTCGATGTTAATGGTGAAAACATTATTATATGTATTCTTATTTATGTTTTTTGCATAACCTTGAGGATCCCTTGATATATAATTATATCTCATATCATAACCCTTGACAATGTTGTATAAATTTTGGTGTATACACTCTCATCGTGTTTGGCAGGAGTGACATGCATTTATTATACTATATTTTTTAATGTATATCATTATATTATCATTACCTTATTATGGATTATAGATATGGTTATGATAGCTCTTACACATTTCTTGTTGTGTAATGAAGAATTTATCCTAAGAGTAGTGATTATATTTGAGATTTAGCTACTTGTATAGGTACACAACTAATAATAATTAGGATGATTATTAATAGGAGGAACATTAACATAATAAAAAAGATGATTATCATGTCCAGGATCAAAGAGGTGGTCAAGAGAAGGGAATTTGTGGTTCTTAAGATTTTAATTTACTCTAGCATATTATTACATTTTTTGGATCTAAAAAAGAGGTATGTCAACATGAGGACTACCATCCATCAAAATATGGACATTGAGATTTCAAAGGAGAGTGTCACTTCTGGTCCTCTTGAGTGGTTCTAGGATCAATCACAAGAGAGATAGAGATACTATTTGAAGGAAAGATATCATAATGATGGATGAAAGACCTATTCTATTAGGACACATGCAATATTTTTGAGGTCATATATACCTAGTTTTTATATGACTAGGTGATACAAAGGCTTCTTGACATGGTTGATTGACCTTTACCATTTTTTTGGCATGAACCCTTATGGGAATAATATTGGGGCCTAATGCACCACTATTCATCTAAGGGCTTTCACATCCACTTGATGGTGCACAAAGGGGTTAAAGCTCAACTTAGATATTGTTTTAGTTTCTTGGAAGATCTTCTTAGATTGGTTTTGATATTTTTTCTCTTATAATAATATTTTTAAGAGGCGTTCTAATGAGTCTCACGAGTTGTAAGAAATTAACACTTTAGTGTGATCATGAAATATTTGAGAAAGTAAGTAGTATGATTGTATGTCTAATGAAGAGCCTATTCTAATACAATACTTTTTCTAGAGCCTTAATGTTTGTACAACTAGTGGATTTTGGGCCTTTTAACCCAAGATAATAGTGGTTTCTATTGGCCATTTGTGCCCCCCATTTGTCATGCCCAAAATACAAGGGAAAAAACACACGTAATATTTTTTTAATTTTTTAAAAACAATAATAAATAAATTCACTAAGTTCAATATGTTCATTTACTCAAGTTAAAGTACATGTATAATGTAAGATTGAATAGGTTCTCCTATGGATAACTTGACATTCCATTTAAGTTTAAAGTCAAAAGTGTAGGAGTAAATCAATAAGTTTGAACATTCATTATTAGATTGATTTCGACGTTGATTTCATTATACACTAATTTTAAACAATATATTAATTGATCCAAATATTAATAACAATAAAGTTCAATTATTCCAATAACAATATAAATAATTATATCTCTAATCCTTCGAGACATTTGAAATAAAAATAACTCTCAAAGTAAAATAACATTTAACATCTAATGACTCGACTTGATTTTAAACTGACACAATAATACCATCATTTCTCTAACTAAGGCTAAATAATAATTCAAATAATAACTTGACTAATACTCTAACACTATCCAATTTATGCTAAATTTAATTTAAAAAATTCAAAATTAAAACTAATTAATATCCCAAAAAAAAAACTAAAAACTAAAATCTTCATCTAATTTAAAATATTTAAAATAAAGCTTAAACAAATCAAATAACATATTAAATAATTAAAAATTAAACTAATCAATACATACTTAAATTAAAGCTAAATTATACTAATTAACTTTTATTTAAAAGAAAAGAAAACATATTAATTAACTTATAAAAAAGAAGAAGTAACTAATATTTTAAAACTTTAACTAACACTTAATAATACTAATCCTAAAATAATAAGCACTACTAACATTAATTTTTAAACTAATGCTAAAACTAATAAATAACTTAAACTAACTTAAAAATTAAAAGAAACTTTATTAACAACCTACAACTAACCTAACTACCAATCCCCTTTATCCCCCTTAACTCTAACATATACTAATCACCCCTAACCCAACTTCCTGCCCACATGGGATACCACTCCCCAATACTGGCGCATTTCCATTTCCAAGCACATGGGAAAGACTATGCAACTCCTAAGGTGAATGCTTTATTTGCTAGAAGAGTACGCAAGGGGGACATAGGGATAATAGGCACAACATGAACAAAATGAGGTGAAGTATTCCTACCTTCAAAATCGGGTTATGGAAATTGAACAAGTTTGAGATGAGCATTCCCTTCCTTCTGCTTCTCCTTCAATCCTAATTTCCACTCTAAAACTAGAGGTTGAGTGAACACTCAAAACCCTCTCAAAATTGCCTCTAAATAAGATCCTAAACTCAACCACCCTCCAAAAGCAATAACTCCCCCACTTGCCTAAAGTTCTAGAGGCTTCTAACCTCAAGGTGGAGTTAAAGTTATCCAACCCATGATGAAATCATTCAATTTTTGCAATAAAGAAAAAATGGGGCTTTTGAGTGACCATAAAAGTCAACAAAAGGGGCTAGGGGGGTGGAAAATGCCCCCAACCCATATCCATACTTCTTGGGTACTTATATTTCATGATTTAAGGCCTTAAGGATTAATAGGGACCTATCAAAAGCTAGAAAAATTTAGGACTTACTAACAACCATCAAAAAGTAGATTACTCACTAATATTGATTAAGGTAATTAACCTTGATTACTAACTGTTTAGCAAAAGGGTCACTAACCTAGTTTGACTTAGATCTCTAGGTTACTCGATTAACCCTAACTATCATGCTGGGATGCATATACAATTCACGAGTGTCAAGTGACACTATGAAAACACTATTATGAAACATTAACATTTACTAATAAAAAAATGATACATTCACTTAACGCACAATACAAATAAAATACGAACAACAAGGTTTGCATCCTTCATCAGATTTAACCTTGGTTTCCACAAATGGTACATAGGGTTTAGTTTCATTCCTCTATTAGATTTCTCAGCTAAAATATCCTGCACACTCATTGCACACATCAGTAGCTCAAGAAAATCACATGCATATATGTATATAACATATCAGGAAAATCACATAAATTAAAACATCCATCTTTCAAATAATCAGTTGTTTATCTTGTTCTACTCATATTCTCAATCATTAAAATTTCATAATCAAAGTTTTAATTCTGCATTCACTTACTTCATTAGTATACAAGTTCATAAAGCATTAAATGACAAAATTAAATATCTAAAAGTAAAACATCACACAACATGAAATAATATAATATGTTCAGTGTATTCGATAGTATCTCGACATATCAAGTGATGAGTATCAAAATAATAATGTATTAACTATGCTATGATGGGTCGAGGCAAGGCCTCACATCCTCCTCCACTAGGCATGAACTTCCTCTTGAAGTTCATCAAAAAGATATGGATAGTGAGATTGAATCTATGCTGCATCCTTCAATGAAGCTGTGACTTCATCATAACAATCCTACTGGACCCTAACTTGGTCCAGCTCTCAACCTCGAAGATCTAGAGTCTGTTGGGCAATAATATAGATAGGCTCCAATGCTAGTTGCTTTTCTGACTCCACCTACAAAGCATCCCAATCTATAATATGAGACTCATCATAAATGTATCCTCTAAGTACTAAAATGTGAAACACATCATGGATGCGTGATAGGTTAGGTGGCAAAGCTAAACGGTATGCCTCTCTAGGATCTTGAATGGTCAAATGAACTTAGGTGCTAACTTAGAGCCCTTTCCGAATCAAATTAGAATCTTGTGCCATCATACCCTCAAGAAAACTTTATCACCAACCTAATACTTTCAATCTATCCTCTTCACATCTGCATATTTTTTTTGCCTATCGTGTGCCTCTCTCAGGCACTGTCTAATCAGGGTCACTTGCTGCTCCATCTCCTTTACTAAATGAGGACCAATAGATACTCGATCCTCGATCCTATCCCAACTCAAGGGTTTTTTGCAAGGTCTTCCATAAAAAGGATTCATATGGAAACATACCTATGGAGGAATGATGTCTATTGTTATAGGAAAACTTGACAAGATGTAGGTATTCCCCTCATTTGACCTAATGGTCCATCACGTACATATGTAATATGTCCTCCAAAACCTGAATCACTCACTCAGTTTGACCATCACTCTAAGGATGGTATGTTGTACTAACATTGAGCCTAGTGCCCAAAGTTGCCTACAAATCTCTTCAAAAAGAAGAAGTGAACAATGAGTCTCTATCAGAGATGATCTTATGAGGAATGCCATGAAGTTTGACAATGTCCTACAAAAACACTTGAGTTAGGTCTCATGCTGTGTATGTAGTACGCATGAGTGAGAAATGGGAAACCTTGGTCAACATGTTAATTATCGCTAAAATGGCATCATGACAACAAGATGACATGGGGAGACCAACAATAAAATCCATAGATATAGCATCCCACTTCCACTTTGCAATCTCATGAGGTTGAAGAAGCCCATCGGGATGATGGTGCTCTGCCTTCACCCTTTGACACTTGAGGCATCTCACAACTATGTTAGCAATTTGCACTCTCATGCTTGGCTAGTGACACAATTGCCTCAGATCCACATGTAACTTCTTAACACCAAGGTGCGCTACATAAGGTGCTCTATGAGCCTCAAGTACAATGAGCTCATGCAAACCCCCAATGGAAGGTACACACATATGTCCTCTATGATGCAAAAGTCCATCGAACTCCAAAGAATACTTTGAGTACTTCCCTTCCAAGGGTCTCTGAGAATGCACTATCTGACTAACTTCTGCATAAAGCTCATCTATTGGCAAGTGTTGTAGGACCCTCTCTCTCAAGTTAGTGCAAGTAATCATAGATGAAAGCTCATGGTGCCTTCTACTTAAGGCATTTGCAACCACATTCTCCTTTCCCTTGATGTAATGAACTTCAAAATCATACTCACAAAGGAACTCCATCCACCTTCTTTGCCTAGCATTAAGGTTCAACTGAGTAAATATGTGCTGTAAGCTCTAGTGACCAGAATGAAGCTCGAATCTATGAACTAGAAGGAAGTGTCACCACCTCACTAAAGCATGAACCACTACCACAAGCTCTAGGTCATGAGTAGGGTAATTGAGTTCATGAGTCTTCAACTTCCTAGACTTCAAGGAAATAGGTCATCCCTCTTGCATAAGGACTACCCCTATACCATCCAAAGATGCATCGGTGCACACCACAAAATCCGTAGAAGGATCTGGCACTGCAAGAATCGATGCACTCATGAGGGCTCTCTTGAGCTCTTGAAAAGCTCTATCACACTTCTTTGTCCACTTGTACTTCTTCCCTTTCTTCTAAAGAGATGTGATTGGGTATGTCAATCTAGATAATCCCGCAATGAAGTGTCGGTAATATCCTACTAGTCTCATAAAGCTTCTCACTTTAGTGACACTGGTGGGTGCTAGCCAATCCATGATGGCCCTAATCTTTGATGGGTCTATTGAGACACCATCGCCTGATATGACATAACCCAAATAATGTATCTCAGGTCTATAGAATGCACACTTTGACAAGCTGCCAAAAAAATGGTTCTCTCTCAACTTTTGTAATACTTGTCTTAGGTGCTCCTCATGCTCTTTCTCATCACAAGAATATATCATAATTTCATTAAGGAAAATGACCACAAACTTATCCAAAAAGGTACAAAATACTCCATTCATGAGGCTCATGAATATAGCTAGAGCATTCATGAGGCCAAATGGTACCACAGTGAACTTGTAGTGACCATACCTCATACGGAATGTAGTCTTGGGGATATCACTATCCACAATCCTCAACTGATGATAACCTGACTTCAGATCAATCTTTGAAAATACTCGAGCACCTTATAACTGATTGAAGAGATCATCAATTCTAGGAAGAGGATATCAGTTCTTGATGATTACTTTGTTCAACTACCAATAATCAATACACAACCTTAGTTATCTATCTTTATTCTTTATGAAGATCACCAGTGCACCCCAAGGTGACACACTAGGTCAAATATGCCCCTTCTCTAAGAGTTCCTCCAATTGAATCTTTAGTTCACTAAGCTCATGAGTAGTCATCCTGTATGGTACTCTCGATACTCACTCTGCTCCTGACATAAGATCTATATGAAAGTCCATAGCTCTAGGTGGAGGCATACCAGGGAGCTCTAAAGGAAACACATTTGCAAACTCCTGTAGGATTGGAAATCATTGAGGGATGGCTCTCCCTCTAAATCTTCCTCTCTATCACTAATGGTGATAGCAAACATCTGACATCCCTTTCACATGCACTGCCTAAGCTACATAGCAAAAATAATATGAAGGGATAGTAGTCTCTTTACCCCAAAGATCACTCTAGAGATCCCAAACTTGTCCACACATTCTACCCTCTTCTATTGACAATCCATCTTGGCACTATGGGCATAAAGCCAATCCATGCCAAGGACATCATAAGAACCTAGAGGGATAATGCGTAGATCAGACATCATGGTCATGTCTCCAATCTTCATTTGGCAATTATGCACCATGGAATTAATTAACACTCTGGCTCCTAAGGCTAACTCTACTTCCCAACTGACATCTTGTCTAACTGCCACTAGCCCACAACACTCCACTACATAAGGAGATATAAAAGAGTCAACAAATCCATAATCAAATAAAATTGCAACCATATGACTCTGTATAATAACTATAGTCTTGATAACTATGGCCTGATGCTCAGCCTAGTGGTTGTCAACCACTACAAAAACTTTGTGGGATTTTCCCATATTGCCAACTGTCGGCTCTGAAAAAGCCCCTCTCTGACCACTAGATGGCTATCCCTATGAACACTCTTTAGCTGTATAACCCATGCCACCAAAAGTTTAGCATGGTCCTTGGGTATAAGATCGTACACCCTATGATCCAGACTGCTGTGGGCCTCCTAACTTACTAGATCCACTATATCCACCCCTGAAAAACTGTTGAGTCTTCACTGACTGTGATTGTGGGGCCTGCACCTTTTGATCCTATTTGGGACCCTATGACTTCCACTACTTGGGCTTAGAGCCTTGATAACCCTTTGAGGGTTTCTGCTGCTACTGTTATGGTTTTTGCTGTTGAGACTGTTGGCCCTTAAAGGACCCTGCTATATAGTTCTAATTCCCTTTCCAAGGGGGTTTTTGCTGGGTAGAGTTTTAGTTCTGAGACCAATCCCATGACTCCTATCTACCTCAAGTATCCTTAGCAACTAGTGCTATCTCAACTACCTGTCTGAAGGTGGTAGGGAAGGCCAAATAGACTGGACCCTAGAGTGAGAAATTTAGGCCCATGATGAAGTGATGTACTCATAGTTTATCATTCTTCATGTATTCAACATATAGAAGGAGCTCAAGAAACTTGCTCTCATATTGAGCTACTATGAGACCCCTTTGATATAGAGAATGAAATTCCTCTATCTGCTTCTGTCTAAAGTGCTCGGACAGGTACCTTTCCTAAAATCTCTCCAAGAATGAATCCCATGTGAGGGTATCCATCCTCACTCCTCCTATAGTCTCCTCCTGATGCCACCAATTAGAGGCATCTCCTCTCAGTTGATGGACTACTAGACATGCCTTCAGATTACTCCCATAAGGACATAATCCAAAGCACTACTGTAGACTCTATAACCAAGCTTCTGCTACTGTTCCCTTTGTGGAACCTATAAGGAATGGTGGCCTGAGTCATATCAACTCCCTGATATCATCTCCTATATGTCTAGGAGGTCTATCAAGTGGTGGTCCTCTTTGATGTATCAACTCACCCTCATGCTCACCCTATCCCTCTACCCACCTGGGTGGGGGAATCCTACTCCTCTCTCTGCCATCGGCCTCACCTCCTTCGGGTCCCTCTGCTTCCCTTTCAAAAATCTACTATCCTAGTTGTACTATAGGTGTTATCTTCTATTGGACTATGCCAATCAATTTTTGGAGGGCATCTAAAATATCTTGATTTAGGTTTGGTGGTGGTGGTGGTCCATCCTCCTATTCCACTCTACCACCTCTCACCCTATGACCTATGCCTCATCAGTTTCTTCGTGTAACAAGAGGCATCCTACACAATTTAAAGTTTAGTTTATGTTTTAGAAGTATAATGGTTTTAGGTTGCTAGTGTCGAAACATAGGCTCTAATACCAAAATGTCATTCCCAAAAATACAAGGGAAAAAGCACACGTAATAATTTTTTTTAAATTAAAAAATAAAATTAAATAATAAATTCACTAAGTTCAATATGTTTGTTTATCCTCTATAAATGCTTTTACATCTTATTCAATAGAAATTGCTACTATCTCATCCATTCTCACCGAGTTGAATTTGTGCAACCTTGGATGCAACTTTCTCGTAGATGTATTTTAACAATTGTAGTAGCTTATGTATATGTTCATTATAATTAACTAATCTATCAAGTGAATCTATGTATTCCTTGCATGGTTATGTTATTTCTTGGCTTTTCTATGGTGTTAAGATTGAAAGAATACAGATAATTGTATGTCTTCTAAAGTCTATTGGATTTTAGTGCAGTTTCTAGAAAGAAGTAGATCAACAATCTATTTGGTGCATCATCAAATTTTCCCTTCAACATTTTAAAGTTATACTTAATTCTCCCTTTTCCTTCTAAGTCTTAGTTAGGTGCACCTAGATTGTGAGGTAGCCAACCTTCTCTAGAGATTCAATCTCTAATTGCAAAGTCCCACACTTTTGAGATTGTTTCCATGTTACACTAGGTCTCTTGGGGATAACACATTGGGCAGGAGTGTAGACTTTTGTGTCAAAAATTTTTGGCACACTTGGTGGGACTACATTTAAGCTTACTACAAAGTCAACTGGTTTGTTGGTGTTGAAATAAGAACTTCAACTTCTATGCTAAGAAGATAGTGTTGCTCTTGGCATTTCAGCTTCAAGAGGCTCACATTCAAGAACTTGGAAACTCCATCTGTACATCTTGGTTTTTAGACCAAAATTATTGTAAATCATGCCCAAGGTTCACACAAGGGCATATTCTAGAGGTAACTTTTAGTTTACTAAGCTTTCATTTTCAATTATAGAAGGAAAATAAGTAGACTCTCTCTATCACCAGTTAGGAGTTTAGAAGTAGCAAATACACCTTCTAGATCTCTATCTACTCATTTAGTTGATAGATTATAGAGGGGGGGTACCATCATTTAATTTGAATAGACCATTATTTCACTTGGCCTTCTCTAGAAATCATGTGTTTTCTACCTTTAATGGTGGAATCCCTCTTTTTTTTTAGCTCAAATAAATGATATCCTAGTATCTGCTCTTAAGAGTTTCCTAAATAGAACATATTTAGGAAGTTTTAAATAGCTACAATATACGTGGTATTATAGAGGATGATGTTGATGTTAGATTGTTAGCTTCATCACTAAAGGAAAAAGCCTTACTATGGTATAGAGGGTTGCCACATAACTCCATTAATAATCAAGATGAGCAAGGAGAAAGATTGTGTAAGAATTTTGAAGATAAGAGTGATCATCTATCACTTTTGGAGCAACTAACTATGATTAAAAGAGCACCCCATGAGTGCATGACCAATTTAAATTATAGATTTCAAAAAATATGGGATAGAACATGTTGTTGATGCAAAGGAACAACAAATTAGACTTGTTGTAAGGCCTACTATCCTAGATAATTGCATGAATTGGAAAGTATTTGATTCTAATTTACAAATTGTTAATTTCCTACAAAATGAAGTAGAGTTATGAGTTAAAAACTAGTCTAAGGTACAAAGTCAATATGAAGATCAGATTGTGAATCTTAATTCCAACAAGTTTCCTAAAGGTCTAGTCACTTCAAAGGGCATATTCAGCTTTGATGATCAAGCAAGAAGCAAGGGCTCGAACCTAACTGCAAGGGGAGATGACTACATGCCTACCACCATTATTGATGGAAAGAATCTTAACTTGGGAAAGGTATGCACTGAGACTAAACAAGAGGCTTTCATTAATTTATGTCAGAATTCAATGATGTTATTGATTGGACATATGAGGACTTAAAAGGTTTTGACCCAAGCTTATTCTAGCATACTATAATTTAAACAATGATGCAAAGCCTATTAGACAAAAGCAAAGGCCACTCAACCCCAAGATTTAATCATTAATGAGAAAGGAGCTATCCAAAATTATAGAAGCCAATATCATTTTTCCTATTAAGAACTCTTCATGGGTAGCCAAGTTATTCCTATTAGAAAGAAGAATGGAGAAATTAGATTGCGTGTGGATTTTAGGGAGCTTAATAAGGCTTCTCTTAAAGATCACCATCCCCTTCCTTCTATGCAAAAAATTCTATCCAAGGTTAGTGGCTCAGAGAAGTTTTCTTTCTTAGATGGTTTTTTAGGTTATAACCAAGTGTTAGTCGAAGAGTCAGACCAATACAAGACAACCTTCACTACCAAATGGGGTACTTATGCATATTGTAAAATGCCATTTTGGACTAACCAATTCTCACTCTCTCCCCCCCTTGCTAGCCACAAGAAAGGATTTCAGAGTTTTCTTAGTAGGATAAACTTTGTGAGAAGGTTCATCCCTGATCTTGCTTCTATGATGAAGCCTCTAACAGACATGTTGAAGAAGAATATGATGTTTACTTGGACCAAGGAAGGAAAGGATAGCCTTGAAATGATCAAGAAATTATTTTCATCAGATTCCACTCTTGTCAATCTCTTTGATGGGGATTTAATCATCTATTCTCTTGGAGGAGAGTCAAGTATATCAGCTATTTTAACATAGTTAAATGAAGATAATTTGGAGCAGCCCATTGATTTCTTTAGTGAAGGGCTTAAAGACTATGAGAGTAGATATAGCTATGTAGAGAAGTAGGTTCTTTTTGTTGTAAAGGCTCTCAAAAATTTTAGACATTTTTTATACCATAACAAGGTCTAGCTCTTGGTTCCACATGCAAGTGTAAAGGAGTTCCTTTTGAACAAGGATATCAATGAAAAGATAGTTGGATGGATCACCAAGGTCATGGAGTATGACATTGAAATTAAGATCACCAAGCTTATGAGAGGCAAAGGATTGTATGAGAAAATAGTCTCATCTTTTGATATGCCTAAGGAGGCCACCCTCTTGATACAAGGTGAGCAACCAAAAGAGAATGAAAATTAGAATGATTGGTTGCATAACATGACTACCTTCTTGGTAGAAGGAAGATATCCACAAGGCTTAAATAGAGCTAAGAGAAGATAGTTTAGGTTGTAGTCTATTCCTTATGTCTTGGTGAATGGAATATTAATTAGGAAGGATTATAATGGAGTCATATTAAGGTGTATCAATGCAAACCAAATGAATAGGCTATTAAAAGAGTTCCATGATGGCCCTGATGTTAGTCATTTCTCAACTAAGATTACAACAATGAAGATAATGAGGGCTAGTTATTATTGGCCAATCTTATTCAATGATTCTCATAAATAGGTGAGGAAGTGTGAGAAATGTGCCTTCTTCTTAGGAAAACAAAGATTGGTTTACCTTCCTCTTTATCCCATTCAAAAAAATCAACCTTTTTTCTCAATGGGGTCTAGATTTCATTGGTCCAATAAACCCACCCTCTAGTTCTGGTCACAAATGGATATTGGCAGCCATATATTACTTCACAAGATGGATAGAGGTAGTAACTTTGAGAGAAGTGACAGAGGCTTTAATGGTTTAGTTCCTTGATGGAATAGTGACCAAATTTGGCATTCCTTTAACAATCATATCAGATAATGCCAAATCTTTTGTTGGAACTCATAAATGTTCTTGCGCTATTGAACAAGGAATATATTTGAGCACTTCCTCAAATTATTATCCCCAAGAGAATGACTTGGCTAAATCTTCCAATAAGAACCTCATCAGAATAATATAGAGGATAATTAAAGATAATCAGAGGTGTTGGCATGCTAAGTTGAGGACTATCCTTTGGGTTGATAGAATTACACCCAAGAGAGGAATTGGGAACTCACCATTCATGCTAGTATATGGAAGGGAAGCAAGGATCCTTATTTCACTTGAGTTTTCCTCTCTTAAACTAGCTCATAAATTGGAGCTAATTGAGAATGATGCTATGATTGTGATGTAGGAGCATCCAAAGGTATAAGGGCAAAATGTACTTAGACTTAGTTTCTGTTTCATGTGTTTTCATTTTTGGATACCCATTTGGGCCAATAAAGGTTCCAACTCACAGTTCCACTATCAATGAGCTAAAAATCCCAAAAAAAATAGGAGCATGTAATTGGGCCATCATTTTGGTGAACTAGGAGGTGTAAATTGGCTAGATGAATGTAATTGTGATTTAGAGCATTCCAGAAAAAGAATCAGGTCAAAAGACCCCACGGTTTGAAAGTTATTGCATTTTTTTGAGTTTTGGAGACCTCCTAAGAATGCTTCAAAGTCAAGTTAGGGGCATTAAATGACCTCAAAAAGGGCTAAAAATGGGGGATGAGCTAAGCTCCTCCATAGGGCTATAGAGCGCTTCAAGAGCTTTTAAAAAATGTAAACAGTTTGTCAATCGAAGCTACGGTTCAAAAGTTATGCCTCCCGAAAGTTTGGTTACCATTTCTAGATTCTTCTAGATTTGCACCGACTTCTAACGCAGCTTATGGAACCTTCTATTTGGTTGGTGGATGCCTACTATCACTTTCTAGAATGTATTCCTAGTCCTTAACCCTTCGGGGTCTATTTAAGGAGATTCCTGGCATTGTAAAAGGCAGTTCGGAGTGGAGTTTGAGAGGAGGTACTGAAAGGAGAAATTATCTCCAGATTTATGCTATTGTAAGCCTTAGGGTATGTTTTGAAATTTATTTTCTCTGCACTGAATGTACTAGCTTATTTTTTAGTTAATACAATTTCTTTTTTCTGTTGTGTCCATTCTGTTCTTGGGTTGTGTCCCCATCAAGTGGTATTAAAGCTGGTTTTCCTGAGTGTGTAGATAGAGCACCGACTGTGAGGTAGTTTGCACCAGGACTATGTGGTTGTGGGTTTGAGTTAAGAAGATGCCTCCACAAAGAGAGCGTGGTGGAAGTGCCAAAGCTATTAATCCTGAGGAGGTTAGAGCCCTCCAAAAGAAGGTACAAGCATTGCAGGAGGAGCTCCGTAGAGGAGCAACTGTGGCCGCAGGTGACGACAGTGAGGATGACAATGAAGAAGAAGAAATGGGACCAGAAGGGGAATTTAACGGGGAAGTTTTGAATCATGCAGAGGAAAGGCTTTTTAGGGCCATTAATAAGTTTGGGAAAAGACCTACAATTGAAGTGGGTGTATTTTCAGGAAATTTGAAACCAGATGAGTTGATTGATTGGATCAATGAATTGGAAGAATACTTTGAGTATGAGGATATCAGGGACCCAGATAAGGTGAAGTTTGCAAAGGCCAAACTGAAAGGCCATGCCAAAATCTAGTGGTAAGAGATCCAATTTGAAAGAAATAGAAGAGGAAAGGAGAAGATCACAAGGTGGGATTGCATGGTGGACAAATTGAAGAAGCAGTTCATCTCTGTGGGCTACGAGCTTGATTTGTTTAAGAAGATGCATGTATTAAAGCAAGTAGGAAGATCATTCCAAGAATATATAGAGGAGTTTTACCGACTCTTGATTAGAGTAGGGCATGCAAAAGAAAATAAGGAGAAGGTTGCTCATTATATCAATGGGTTGCGACCTAGCATCCAGGAGGAATTAAGTCTGGTAAGAATGACCAGCGTTGAAGAGGCATACTAGTTTTCCCTATGAGTTGAAGAGAAGTTGAATAAAAGGTTTGAAGGAAGACAAAGAGGGTGCGGTCAAGGAGGAAGGGGAAGTGGTAGGTCATCTGGAGGCCGCAATGAAACCCAAAAGAAAAATGAAGATGAGAGTACTAGCAGGAACCAGAGGAATGAGGGTTTCAACCGCTCCTGTGACCAAGACTTTGAAAATCAGAGAGGAAGAGGTAGAGGATGTGGAAAAGGAAGACGAGGATTTCATGGTACCTATTTCCATTGCAATGAAGAAGGTCATCGAGCCTTTGAATGCCCTCAATGACAAGGAAGGACAGATAGGAGAGCTGAGGGCCAAGCTAGGGTTGCTCATGTGGATGAGGATGCAAGAGGATGTAGAAAGAGGAGAGACCTTGGTAAATAAAAGAGTCCTACTAAGTGGTGAGATTGAACTAGGACAATGGAAGATTTTGTTCCATACCAGATCCAAGTGTTAGGATAAATGTTGTGACATGATCATTGATGGTGGTAGCACTGATAACTTGGTATCAGAAGAGATGGTCTCTAAGCTGAAGCTCAAGAGGGAGAAACATCCCCAGCCCTATCAGATTGCTTGGGTAAAAGATGATCATAAGGTCCTAGTAAGTGAACAATGTTTACTAAAATTTAAAATTGGGAGTTACCATGATGAAGTTCTCTGTGATGTTATTCTGATGGATGTTTTCCATCTATTGTTGGGTAGACCATGGCAGTTTGATCGGCATGCAATACATGATGGTCATGCAAACACATACTCTCTAACAAAGGATGGAGTTCACCACAAATTAAAGCCCATGCAAAAGGAAGGTAAAAAGGTATGTAGCAGTGCTAGGATTTGTCTTATTGATGGAAGGAAGTTTTTAGATGGCATGAAACATCAACGTATGTGCTATGCTTTGATTCCTAGGAAAGATAAAGAAGGTAGTAGTGAAATACCACTTGAAGTTGCAGATTTACTAGGTGAGTTTGGAGATATTATCTTTGATAATGTTCCAGATGGATTGCCACCAGTAAGGAAAATCAGTCATCAGATAGATTTAATCCCAGGAGCTAGTTTTCCTAACAAGGCTGCTCACAGGATGACTCCTACTGAAACAAAGGAGCTAAAAAGATAGGTTCAGGAGCTATTGAGGAAGGGCTTGATTCAGAAGAGCCTAAGTCTGTGTGTAATACCTGTAGTACTTGCACCAAAGAAGGATGGAGAGTGGAGGATGTGTACATATTCTCGAGCTATAAATAGGATAACCATCAAGTACCTGTTTCCTTTGCCAAGGATGGATGATCTTATGGACTGCTTGAGTGGAGCTCAGTACTTCACAAAGATAGATCTAAAATGTGGTTATCACTAGATACGGATTCGAGAAGGAGATGAGTGAAAAACAACCTTCAAGACCAAGGAGGGTCTTTATGAGTGGTTAGTGATGCCCTTTGGATTGACAAACACCCCGAGCACCTTCATGCGGCTCATGAATGAGGTACTTAAGAAGTTAATTTTAAGAAAGACTTTGGAAGAACATTTATTGCATATTCGTAGTGTCCTTGAAAGGCTAAGGGAAGAGAAACTGTTAATTAATCTGAAGAAGTGTATCTTTACAAAAAGGGAGTTAGTCTATTTGGGGTTTGTTATATCACCTAAAGGTCTCAAAATGGATCCAGAGAAGGTAAAAGACATCTTGGAATGGCCTACTCCAAGGTTTGCTACTGAGGTAAGATCATTTCATGGTTTGGTTAGTTTTTACAGGAAGTTTATTAAGAATTTCAATGGCATATGTGCACCCCTAACTGATACAATAAGAGGGGATAGAAAAGAGTTCAAATGGACTACAACAGCCACGAGAAGTTTTGAATTGCTAAAGAAGAAGGTGACAGAACAACCTGTGTTAGCACTTCTAGATTTTAGAAAAGTGTTCTAGGTGGATTATGATGCTAGTGGCAGCGCTATTGGGGCTATATTAAGCCAAGAAGGTAAGCCTATTGCATATTTTAGTGAAAAATTGAATGATGCAAAGAAGAAGTATTCTGTTTATGATCAAGAGTTCTATGCAATAGTTCAGGCCTTAAAGAAATGGAAGCATTATTTATTGCCAAAGGAATTTGTTTTGTATACTGATCATCAGGCATTACAGTACCTAAATAGCCAACGTAAATTGAATCAGAGGCATATGAAGTGGGTAGAGTTCTTGCAGAGCTATACATTTGTGTTGAAGCATAGAAGTGGAAAATCTAACAGGGTTGTAGATGCACTAAGTAGGAGACAGTTGTTGCTTACAATAATGCAGGTTGAAGTAGTTGGGTTTGATGAACTCAAGAATTTATACCCTGAGGATCTTGATTTTGCTGAAGCATGGAAAGCTTGTAAAGAGCCTGTTGTTGTAGATAGAACCAAGTGGCTAGACTATTTGATTCAGGATGGCATGTTGTTCAAGGGTAGTCAATTGTGCATTCCAAGGAGTTCAATGAGGGAAAATCTGATTAAGGAAAAACATAGTGGAGGGATGGCAGGACATTTTGGTCGAGATAAGACCATTGCCATTCTTAGAGAACATTATTTTTGGCCTCAAATTTCACAGGATGTGAGGAAGTTTGTACAGAGTTGCCAGGTATGTCAAGTTACCAAGGGGTTTAGTCACAATACTGGCCTATTTCAGCCATTGCCTGTTCCATCAAGGCCATGGGAGGACATTAAGTATAGATTTTGTTCTTGGATTGCCAAGGACACAAAGGGGTAATGACTCAGTATTTGTGGTGGTTGATGGTTCTCCAAAATGGCACATTTCATTCCATGCCACAAAACCCATGATGTTGTCCATATTGCAAACTTGTTTTTCAAAGAGGTGGTAAGACTACATGGTCTTCCAAGGAGTATAGCTTCTGACAGAGATACTAAATTTGTGGGGTATTTCTGGAGGACATTGTGGAAAAAGTTGAGAACAGACTTGAAATTCAGTTCCACGCATCACCCACAAACTGATAGCCAAACAGAAGTGGTAAATAGAAGTCTAGGCAATTTGCTGAGATGTTTAGTTGGGGATAAGCCCAAGGGATGGGATTTGATTCTACCACAAGTAGAGTTTGATTACAATAACTCTATAAATAGGAGTACTAGAAAATACCCATTCCAAATTGTATATGGGAATAGCCCAAGGACTGCACCAGAATTGAGGAAGATAGAACAAGGGGAGAGGACAAGTGCTGAAGCAGAAGAATTTGCTGAACATATCAAGTGTCTACATGATGAGGTTTAGGCACACATTACCAAGATGAATCAAGAGTATAAATCTAGGGCTGATCAAAGGAGAAGACATAAGGAATTCCAAGTAGGGGATCTAGTCATGGTGCACTTACGAAAAGAAAGATTTCCAGCCGGTACTTACAACAAGCTGAAAATGAACAAATTTGGCCCCTGCAAAATTTTGAAGAAACATGACTCAGGAAATGCATATGAAGTGGAGCTACCAGATGGTATTCACATTTCTCCCATTTTCAACATTGCAGATTTAACAGAGTATCATGATGATGGTGCAGATGAGGAGCTGGTGTTAGAGCCATGTCCAATTCCTGCTTCTAAGAAGGAGGAGATAGAAGACATTCTAGATCATTGTGTGGGTAGGAATACCAGAAATAGGCAGTATGAAGAGTATTTGGTCAAATGGAAAGGACGACCGATTGAGGACTCAACTTGGATTTCAGCAGCTGAGGTTTCCCATTTGGGATTTCCTCTACCATTCATAAAGTGACAGGGTAACTTTTCAATCTACCCTGGGTGTCTGATGCAGGAGCATCTAGAGGTATAAGGGAAATCCTGTGTCACCCAAAAAAAGTACTTAGACTTAGTTTCTGTTTCATGTGTTTTCATTTTTGGATACCCATTTGGGCCAATAAAGGTTCCAACTCTCACAGTTCCACTATTAGTGAGCTAGAAAATCTCGAAAAAAATAGGAGTATGTAATTGGGCCATCCTTTTGGTGAACTAGGAGGTGTAAATTGGCTAGATGAATGTAATTGTGATTTAGAGCATTCCAAAAAAAGAATCAAGTCAAAAGACCCCACAGTTTGAAAGTTATTGTAATTTTTCGGGTTTTGGAGACCTCCTAAGAATGCTTCAAAGTTAGGTTAGGGGCATTAAATGACCTCAAAAAGGGCTGAAAAATGGGGGATGAGAAAAGCTCCTCCATAGGGCTATAGAGCACTTTGAGAGCTTTCCAAAAATGTAAACGGTTCATCAATCGGAGTTACGGTTCAAAAGTTATGCCTCCCGAAAGTTCGGTTACCATTTCTAGATTCTTCTAGATTTGCAGTGACTTCTAACGCAGCTTCTGGAACCTTCTATTTGGTCGGTGGATGCCTACTAGCACTTTCTAGAATGTATTGCTAGTCCTTAACCCTTTGGGGTCTATTTAAGGAGATTCCTGGCATTGTAAAAGGCGGTTCGGAGTGGAGTTCGAGAGGAGGTACTGAAAGGAGAAATTATCTCTAGATTTATGCTATTGTAAGCCTTAGGGCATGTTTTGAAGTTTATTTTCTCTGCACTGAATGTACTAGCTTATTTTTTAGTTAATACAATTTCCCTTTTTTGTTGTGTCCATTATGTTCTTGGGTTGTGTCCCCATCAGATTGTCAGGCTAGCTAAAATAATGGAACGTGAGGAAAAAAGATAGCAAGCTATGCATACACTTCAAGTACATTAGCAGCAGTTCAAAAGAAGCTTTGACAAGAAGGCTACAACTAGAATCTTCAAGGAAGGAGATCTTGTCCTCAAGTGCAATTCTAATAGAGCCAAGCTAGGAAAGCACTCCAAATTTGATGCTATGGAGTGGCCCATATATCATCACCAACTACAAAGAGGCCAACATTTTTCAGCTACCTACGCTTGATGGTGAAGTTCTCTCAATCCCAGTCAATGCGATTCACCTTAAACCTTTCTTTTAGAGGAGGTTAAATATTTTTTTGTAGATATTAGAATAGATTTCTTACTTTCCAAGAATTATACAAACACAACTTTCTCATTTGGAGCTGTTTCAAGCTTTTCGGAGCTCCCTAGAGCTTTTGTTTGTTTTTGCTGGTTATAGATTTTTGTGAAGTTGCAAGTGGGATAATGTGCCATTTATTTCTAGTGACTCCATGACCAATGGATTGCTTAAGGCTACTAATCTATGCTTAGTAGGCAAGCATCTTATTGAGTCACCAAAAAATGTTGTCCATTTCTATCCCCAATTCAACCCATCATTGATAATTGATCCAAGAGATCTTCAATGGGTTAGTTTCTTTGATGTGTATTAACATGCATTTTTTTTGGTGTTAGAATTTTTTTTCAACTTAGTCTCTTCATGAACTGAGTTGGCTTAGTTCCTTCATTGACTAAGCTAGTTCAACTTGTCCTTTGGTTGAGTGAGCTCGATTTCCTCATCCACCAAGTTGTGGGTTAACATGCACATCTGCAGGGGTTAACATTTTGTGTTAACCATTTTCACTATTTTGGGGAGTGACTTTTCCTACTTCCACAAAATCATGAAATTTCATGCTACCTCTTCAAATGCACATTGGAAAATGTACTGACAAAAAAATTTACACCATGTGGAAAATCTTTGTCTTCCTAGGGTGCTTTCGATCTAATGGTGCTCATATTTTGGCATCATTGCTTGGGCCTTTTGCAAAGATACGATGGTCATCAAATTTAGATGTATCTTTGGGAGATTCCTTGCTTCATCCTAGTTGTCCATTTGTTATAAAGAAAATATTGATCAATGGTTGTGTTTTAATCATGCGTTGGGAATTTTCTTGCAACATCTAAGTCATCTAATTCAAACAAAGAGATCTACATTGATGGTCATCATTTTTTGGGGCAGATCTGATCTTTTTTAATTAGGTCAACTCTATAATTTTTATAGCGGGTTACCATTGCATATTATCCCATCCTGCATTTTTTTTTTTATAGTGGCATGAATTCATTTGTTGCGGCCTTGCCACATTACCAAGACTATTAATTTAATGTAGAGTAGTGCTTTGGGCTTTGTAATGCCCATTAATGATGATATTTTCAGTCGCCAAATTATTTCTTTGGCTCTTCCTGTCACTTTCATGAATCAAGTGGTAACAAAAATCATATTTTTTTTCTGATTTTTTTAATTTATCATACTCTGTAACCTCAACTCTATTCTTGTTGGAGTTTGAGCTCAAGGTTTTATCTCGGTTATGTCTACACCCTATAAAGGCAAGTTTTGTTGTTGTTGTTCTTAGGATCTCTCTTTTTCTTATTTTTTGTAGATTTATCCTTTGAAAATGCTTCTGCCTCTTATTTAATAGAAATTTCTACTATCTCATTCATTATTAGCAAGTTAAATTTGTGCAACCTTGGATGCCTCTTTCTCCTAGATGATGCCCCTCCATGCCTATTTAATGATTTTTCGTTAATGATGATATTTTCAGCCGCCAAATTCTTTCATTGGCTCTTCTTGTCACTTTCATGAATCAAGTGGTAACAAAAATCATATTTTTGTTCTGATTTTTTTAATTTATCATACTCTGTAACCTCAACTCTATTCTTGTTGGAGTTTGAGCTCAAGGTTTTATCTCGGTTATGTCTACACCCTATAAAGGCAAGTTTTGTTGTTCTTAGGATCTCTCTTTTTCTTATTTTTTGTAGATTTATCCTTTGTAAATGCTTTTGCCTCTTATTTAATAGAAATTGCTACTATCTCATTCATTATTACCAAGTTAAATTTGTGCAACCTTGGATGCCTCTTTCTCCTAGATGTATTTTGATAATTGTACACCTTATGTATATGTTCATTATAATTAACTAATCTTTTAAGTGAACCTATGTATTCCTTGCATGGTTATGTTATTTCTTGGATTTTCTATGGTGTTAATTGAAAGAATACAAACACTATTATGTATTGTGAAGTCTATTGGATTTAGTGTAGTTTCTAGAAGAAGTAGATCAACAATCTATTTTGTACATCACCACATTTCCTCTTCAGCATTTTAAATTTCTATTTCTTTCTCCCTTTTCCTTCTAAGTCTTAGTTAGGTGCACCCAGATTGTGAGGAAGCCAACCTTTTTTGGAGATTCAATTCCTTGTTTTGAAGTCCCATATTTTTGAGATTGTTTCCATGTTACATAGGGTCACCTGGGGATAACATGTCAGGTAGGGGTGTAGACTTTTGTGTCAACATTTTCCATGGAGAAGGTGAGATTCGTAGAGGATAATTTGGCTAGAGAACTTGGAGGTTAATTAGGAATATAGGTTGGTAGTGCACATTCATTAGGATTGGGTGCATGAAGCTTTTAGTACAATAACCCTTGGGATCTTAAGGGGCACATCCTCTAGGTTAGGCATCAAAAGAAACAAGATAGAGATCCACCTAGACTCCTCCTAGTCCATACAATTTTGGAGGAGATTATCCACATAATCATCACAAGAGGGAGCAAACGTAGAGGCTCATTATAGTTTTCCTTCTAAAAGTGCTTAAAATTTTATAGCAGAGGCAATTTTCATTAGCCTAGTGTAACTTATAGAGGTCATAGGTATGGTAGAGGAGGGCATTATACTTGTGACCAATTTGGGTAAAAAGTAATCCATTATCCCAAAGTATTAGTTTTAGAGCATAGTCATATGCATGTCACTTCTGAGTTGAAAATTTGGGATTTTGATAGACCTCAATTAATATTTCTTGTGGTTGATATTTGTCAGAGCTAGAGTATCAAGGAAGAATTGTTAAGGCTTTAAGTGTTTTATATGGGTTTGGTAAATATTTTAGTATTATTATTGTATCTTTCTACATTAATTTCTATCCCCCTTCCTTGTGAAGGATGGTGGTTTTTAGGTTGAGTTAGTTACTAGTGCTAAGATGATAGTAGACTCTATAGTTTACGGTCGTGTGTTGGATTTGGTCACCTTCAGCACTACTATTAATATTTATATTCCATCCTTAGGTCTTATGGATTTTTTTTGGGTATACATTGGTGAGTAGTTCATGAGGATTGTAGTAATTTCTAGTTAAAGTTGGTTTAGTTTTGAAAACTAGGATACATATCTTGATGATCAACTACTCTTTCATAAGTTTTCAGATGTGTTCTCAAGTAAAACATTTAGCATAAGAACTAAATATATTATGAGCTTCTAAATTAATTACATTCTTGAAGAAGAGTCTATGTTTAGGATATTCTATTATATTAAAATTAGGGGTTGATTTAGTTTTATTGGTAATTTGAAGAGTTTTTAGATAAGGGTTCTATTTATCTAAGTATTTCTTCCTAGGGAGAACCACTCATCTTTGTTAACAAGAAGGATCAATCTCTTTCTTATGAATTGATCATTCCTCATTGAATAAGGTGACGAAGGAAAACTAATAAATTTAGTTTCAAGGATTAATGACTAGTCTGACTAGATGAGGAGAGATTTAACATATGCTAAGATAAACGTCAAGTTAAGTATCATCAAGTTTTGATTGATGAATTCAATGAATTGCGTATTTTGTACCTACCTTGACCTAGTCGTCCTTGTATATCATGATGATATTTTGATCTACATATGTATATATTATTAGAAATTTTTAGAATAACTAGCGGGGGGGAGGGGCTGAATTAGTTACTCAAGGTCCATAAATACCATTTGAACAATTAAACATTTAAACATTCACTATTTTGCTTATCTTGTTGTTGCTCGGTCTCTATTGTACTGATAAACAAATTATTTTCCTAAACATAACATACTTGGTGAATGTAAACTTTATCACATGTAAAACATCATTAAACATTCATCTCACATTTAACAAAAGGAATTTACGTGGAAACCCTATTTTGGAAAAACCACCAACAACATGTCAACACTTTTTCACTCTTTCAAAGTGAGCTCTGTTAGGAGCCAACCCTTTTAAAGGTTGCAATACACAATGTTAAATGTGACCTCATTAGAGGATTTAATCACCCTACTAGGAGTATCCTTGTTCAAGGACTTTGATCATTCCATTTAGAATGTCACCTTGCTAAAGGATTTACACAGACTGTTAAGTCCTTCAAATGATTATTAGTGTAACCTTTGTTAAGAGGATTTCAATACAAACAATTAACAATTATTAGAAATTAAATATTAGGTTTTGATTTGTATGATTATAACTCACTTTTTTAGGTTTAGATCATTGTTTACTTCATGTGTTGATTCACTGATAAGTTCCTCATTGTCATCTCCATTCTTGATTTTGTTTACAACCCTTTCAAGAAGCCAATCTTCTCCTTTCAAACTTAAGCCTTCTGCTCAAATTTACTTATCAACTTTAGCAAAATTTTTGCAAGCAATTCCTTTCTCTTGTTCCTTTCTCATTATATTTTCCCTCAACTCTATGCCTCCTTAAATAGGTAATTATTTCTTTTCCATTTTTCATGATCATCATAGATCTTGGGGTTTATGATCTGGGTCAACATGTTCAATGAATCTATCTACCTTCTTGATCATCCTCTAGAAACTTATTTGGAATCTGTCTATTAGGTATTTACCTAATCCTCTTCTTGAATTTAATGATCCAACTCATCAATATCATCTTCAACATAGTTTATATATCCAAAGAAATCAATTAAGTCAGTTGTAAATCACATTCCTCATATACATTCAAAATAATGTCACTTGAAAATCACTAAGTTTTGACACTTGATTATCACTTAATCACTTGGTCATTGTAGAACTTTTGGCTTGACATAAACTAACTTTCTCAATCAATACTAATTTTCTTAGCTTGCACAAAAACTTGGTTAACACTAGCATCACTTGACATTCCTTAATCTTTTACTCTTTTTCTTAGTTAAGCTCTACATTCTTGATATAAAAAATCACTTTGTCTTATCAAAGTCTAACTAATTAAATACCCATTGTAGCTTCTTTTTCATAACTCAAACTTTCCTCTTAGGTGCTATTGTTATGAGCAATATCTCAAATCCTCTTCATAAGTCAACTAGATATGACATTTAGATTAGATAGAAACATGTCTTATCAGTAGATGTAACATCAATGACAAAACAACATGTTAGGATTAACCTTAGACAAAAATAATAGTTACATACAAATATAACCAATACTAGAAAATAGTAGATTACATAAAAGAGAACACAAGACACCAAGATTTAACATGGTTCACCCAATCCCTAGGCTACATCTACAAACAAAAAGTCCAATATTATTATTATCCAGTGATTACAACATGATTACAATCGATAATCCCTTACAGCTCAATATTGCCGCAAGAACCAATTTTCACATCACACATTGAAAATCCCTAACCCTAAGCATTTTTATACAAAATTTTCCCACTTTCAAAATTAGGGCTAGAATAATAGAAAAATATTAGTCGATGCCTTTTACAATATAAGGTCATTTTTGGTTTCAGGGGTGCTGCCTCCAAGCCTCTATAGAAATAATCTGGAGGGAAACTATGCCAAATAAATCTTTGAGTCTGATTAGGCTGCACATCACAACACAACAATTGTTCTAGTTGTAAGTCTCCAACAATCTCCCTCATTAGCATTGATGGAAACATCTCAATAAATCTTATAATACATACCATTGTAGGAATACAATCTTCATTTTTGTTACCATGCAATCCAAAAGATTTAGCTTCCATGTGTGATCAATATCCTTAGTTTCATTCTGACCATTCTGATTCTAATCTATGCAAGTTCATAAACTTCCTTTATCATTCTCTCCCTCTTGGTTACACCTCTCTTCTTCTTTAATGATTCCCTCCCTCTATAGTATATCTCTCCCTCTATAATATATCTCTCACTCTTTGACAACAAGGCCAAAGACACTTATCATTCTTGACTTCAATAAATTCATACATCTGGATTGTGTAGATGTTTGCATGTCTAGCTAAATTCTCTACAATCTATCTATGACTAGTATATTTTATTGGTCTTCTTCTTAACTTCACTACATTAGACATCTTAGACATCTCGTAAAGCAGAACTATTTGCATCAATGTGTATGATATTATGATTAGCACATTTGATGCAATGCACCTTCTCTCCTTAAGTTTCTTTGTTTAGGGGAATCACCCCTAATTTACATCTAAGGTATTCATGAGCATCTTTAGGTAAGGCTTTACTGAATATGTTAGCAATTTGTTCTTTGATGTGCACATATTCTAACTTCAATTCTTTGTCTTGAACTAGTTCTCTCAAGTAGTGATACTTGATAGAAATGTTCTTGGTCTTAGTGTGCATCATTAGATTCTTTGAAATGTTGATATCACTTACGTTATCACAATAGATAACTACTAGATATGTAATCTCTTCTTTCATTCCTTTTAGTAATTGGAACATTTCACTGCAGCTGCCATATACTCGGCTTCAACTGTTGATTGGGAATTTTTCTTTTTTCTTTTTTATCCATGACACCAATCTCTTTCTTAGAAAGAATGCACCTCCACTAGTGCTTTTTTTGTCATCAATATTTCCTACCAAATTTGAGTCTATGAACATCTTCATCTCAAACCTATCACTTCTTTTGTAATACAATCCATATTCTTTTTTTACCTTATAGATATCTCAATATCCTTTTCACTGTCATCATGAGATTTTCCTTAGGATTTTTTGAAAATATAGAAACCATCCCAACTACCAATGCAATATTAGGTATACTATGAACAACATAATGCAATTTTCCAATCATTGATCTATATAATATTTGGTTTACATCAAAAGATTCATCATTTTTAGATAACTTATGTCTTGTAGACATGGGTGTGCTCACTGGTCTTGATTCTTCCATTCTAATTTTTTTCAGTATTTCCTTGATATATTTGGACTGAGTAATGAAAATACCAACCTTCATTTGATATACTTGCAATCCAAGAAAGGATTTGATTTCACCAAACATAGAAATATCAAATTCCTTCTTCATTTCATTAGCAAATGATTTGTAAAATTCTTCTTTTCCTCCAAATATAATGTCATCAACAAAGATCTCAGATAGTAGTACTTTATTGTTCTTACCAATGTTTAAATATAATTTATTGTTGTCATTTTTCCATTCAAAACCAGTCTTTAGAAAATAATTATGCAATCTTTCATACTATGCTCTTGGGGCTCATTTCAATCCATTAAGAGCTTTGTTCAATTTACATACCATATTCTTCTTTCCTAGATTAAAAAATCCTTCAAGTTGTTCAATGTACACTTCTTTCTCAAGTATACCATTTAGAATTGTAGATTTGGCATCCATCTGATATACTTTGAAATTCTTTTAGGCTAAATATGCAAGCAGGGTTGTGACTCCTTCAAGTCTTGCCATAGGAGAAAAAGTTTCTCAATAGTCAACTCCTTCTTCTTGAGCATGTCCTTTGCATACTGATCTTTCCTTGTTCCTTGTAACTTCATGATTTTCATTGAGTTTTTTTTCTTTTTTTTCTTTTTTCTAAAAACCCATTTTGTTCCAATAACATTTTTGTTTTTAGGTCTTGGTACTAGGATCCAAGTATTGTTCTTCTCAATCTATTCAATTTATTCATTCATTTCCTAAATCCAACCTTCATTGTCTAGAGCATCCTTTAATGATTTGGGCTCAAATTCACAAAGTAAGCATGTATGATCTTTGAGTCTTTTTCTTGTAATAACACTTTATTCAACATCCCCAATGATTTTTTTAAATTTTTTATGTCTTCTTACAAACTTGGCTAGAACAAGTGGTTTCCTTCTCTATTCTTCAATAGGTTCATCTTGAAAAATAATCTCAAGCTCATTAATTCTTGCTTGTTCAAGTTTTGGTCCAAGTTCAGCATGCTCAACATTCTCTCTCTGATGGTCGACATTGCTTGTCTATGACAACATCTTTAGTCTATTTTTCGAAACCCACTATTTTTTTCTTGAAAACCTATTGTTGCACTTCATCATTTCCTATCTACTGGGAAATTATAACTTGGTTTTCTTGTTCATTTGGAGTTTTGGGAGCACCATCTTCAACATAGATGAATATACTATAATCTTCATGTTCTTCATTACATGTAAGGTTTCTTTGTGTAAACTCATCAAATTTCACATTTTCACTTTCCACAAATTTGTTAGCGTTAGAATTTATACACTTGTAAGCTTTACTCTTGGTGCACTACGCTAGGAATTTACCTTCATCACTTTTTCCATTAAGTTTTCAATTCTTATTATCTTTGAACATATAGCATTTACTTCCAAAGATTTTGAAATATTTCACATTAGGAGAATATCCATACCATAGTTTAAAAGGTATATCATTTGTAACTTTTTTTACTTGTACTCTATTCAGGGTATAGACAATAGTACTCATAGCTTCTCTTCAATACTTCTTTGATACATTCTTCTGCATCATCAATGTTCTTGCACAATCCATTATTGATTTGTTTCTTCTTTTAGCTATCCCATTCTAAGGAGACATCCTTTATGTTGACATTTGTCTTTTAATTCCTCTATCATTGTAGAATTTATTGAACTCATTGGAAATGAATTCACCACCTCTGTCAAATCTCAAACACTTTAGACTCTTCCCTATTTATTTTTCAACTCTAGCTAAATACCACTTGACTAACTAAAAAGCATCAGATTTAGCTTTAAGAAACATTACAATCATGATCCTAGAATAGTCATCAATAAAGAGAATAAAATACTTATCTCCACAATAGCTTTGTACATCAATAGGTCCATATAGGTCAGTATGAACCAATTTTAAAATATCACTAGAAGTTAATATTTTTCTCTTGAAAGTAGACTTGGTCATTTTCCCCAACTGACATTGTTTAAATGTAGCATTCTCAGGCTTCCTTAGTTTAGGAAACCCTCTTACTTTCTTCATTTTACTAATGTTTATTAAATTTTCAAAATTCACATGACATAACCTTTTGTGTCATAACCAAACATCTTCTTGTTGCAAACAAACATGTTTTATTAGATAAATCTAGGTATAACAAGTTATCTCTTGTGTGATCACCACTTCCAATTATTTACCATTAGCATCATATATCTTGGCCTTCATGTGATGGAATTCAACTCTGTAGCCTAATTTGTTTAGTTGTGAAACACTTAATATATTATAGTTAAGCTCTTCAACCCAGTAAACAATGTCACACTTGATCTTGTCAATCAATTGAATTGTACTTTTACCTTTTACAATACATGGAGTATCATTATCAAATTTAACACATCCATCTTTATATGGACCAATATCCTCAAATTTATCTCTATCACCAGTCATATGATTAGAAAAACCACTGCCAATTATCCATCTATCACTCTTGCTCACATATGATATAAATACAATTTTCTCATCTTCATCAGAATCTTCTTTCATAGCAACATAGACAACTTCATCATCATTACTTTTTGATTCAGTGTTAGTTTCTTCTTAAGCAATATAACAATATTTCCTACCCTTGTCATCCTTGTTTTTCTTATAGTCTCGATCATCTCTTCTTCCTTTGTACTTTCTTCCTTTCTCTCATCCTTCTCTTCTCTGTTAGGACACCTACACTACAAATTTTGGAGTCATTTTGTGATGGAAAACCATTGCCCTAGTGACAGAATCACTTGTCGGCTCCCATCAAAATTTTACCGTCACAAATTGTGATAGTGAGGGAATTTTTCATTATTGTGATGGTAAACATTGTCATAACTTGGTAGAAGGGAGGGACATGAGTTCATGTTCACGATGTCACAATTACAATGGTATGCCATCATAATTAAGATGATTGAAACTTTGACTATCTCATCCCAATTGCAATGTATATGTGATAGCTGTGCTATAGAAGTGGTGGTTATCCATTGGATCATGCCATCATATTTACAGTGATGTTGTGACAAATGTGTTGTGCAAGGAATAGATAGCCATCAAAATTGGCCGTCACTTTTAAGGTGCATCTATTGTAATTGTAACGGTTAGTTGAATTATTTAAAAAATATATTTCTTTTTTCCACTAGCATATATAGGTGTCAAAGTGTAGGAGTTATCAGATAGAGGGCTAAAAAGGAAGGTGAACCCCCATAAATCCATAGTCCCAATTGGAGAGGTCAGGAAGCTAGTTGTGACGCATTAATTTTGTGAATGATGTAGGTCATTTCTGCCCAAGTGATTTTCCATTTCCATTTAGTCTTTTGCTACATTTGGTAATGTGTGAATATTTTTTATTGGTGGGGAGGTGTTGTCATTCCTTCTCACAAATTTTCTAAAGTATGGAAAAGAAAAGAAAAAATATGAATATGGTTACATTCATCTTCCAGTTTGAATGGATTCCTGCAACCACTTGTGTGCATACAATAAAAATGGAGGGGATTAGATTTAATCAAATCCCAAAGCTACATGTGTGAGATTCCTATCAGAAGAAATTGCAAACCAAAGCTTTTCTCATGAATTGATGTGTTATGCTTCCTCAAATGGGATTGAACCCCTATATATATATATATATATATATATATATATATATATATATATATATATATATATATATATATATATAGATTGAACCCCTATATATATATATATTCACCCTTACCATGACTATAACAAGGTAAAAGGCATCTATCATTGAAGTTTTCTCCTAGGTTGCACAATAGCCATTAAAAATAATTATACTTTTTCATGGACCTCCATTTTACTTGGTTCCACACTATGTTTTCAGATGACCACTTAAAAGAATCTTTGGATTTGGTAAACATGGTAGGGGGTGGTTCCATTTTGTTTGTTATGGGATAAGAGATTCATTGAACAAGTTCTACAAATTAGGTGCATGTCGTCAACTAGGAAGATGACTTAGAAGGGGATTAATAGATAAAAAACTATTAATTAAGGGGACATTACAAGCACTCAACTTGAGGTAATAGTTTAGGGGCTCAAATCACATCTTTCAGATAGGGAAATTCAATTTTTAGCATCATAAACACTTCCACTAAATAGAGTTCATCAACTATTTTGAAAATAAATAAAGATCACAAGGAAGGTCCAAATGCATATCAACTCCATCATTCATTTGTCCATATACAATATGTTGAAGGGAATCAACTCATTGTCTTCTAATATTTTATTTGGTTAAAATACTAATTATATTCATACCTAACACTTGTAGAAGATATGAAATACACATATAGCTTGATAACATTAGTAGAGTGAAAAAACCAATTGATATGGATTAGTTACAATTGACCTTTCTAGTATGAATTCTAAACATATGGTCAACTCCTAGATATGTAATAAAAATATGATGCAAGTAGTATTCTGATTTGTGGGACAATATTGCTAAGAGTTATATGCCACAACGATGTAGCAGTACATGACATAAATAGTCTAGGCAAAGATAAGAAAGTTCCAACATAAATAGCTTGATTGTATTAGTAGACTAAAAAATCCAATGGACATGGATTAGTTACAATAGATCTCTCTAGTATGAATTCTAATCATGTAGCCAACTATTGGATATGCCAAAAAAACATGGTGCAAATTCTCTAAGTAGTGGGGAAATATGTCAATTTCCAAAATGATGTAGCAATACCAGATATAAATAACCCAAGTAAAGATGAGAGAGTTCAACCATTGGTTTCAAATTTAAACTCAAATAGTCTACCAGTATTGACCACATTAAACATCAACCTCTTATTACATTTTAGTGAAATGAAAATCACATTAATATTAATCTATATAATCAAACATTGTTACATGCAAACAATAAGTTACATTTGAACAACATGAACTAATGTTGTAGATTGGGTACATTATCTTGTTGATGTACTCAAAAGGAAATTTGGTGATCTAATATTCAACAAATGTTTTTCAAGCCAAGAATTTGTTCAACAATACCACCTGGTGTACCGTTTATAGAGGATGTTTGGTCATACATCCATTACAAAAATGAAGAGCTAGGAGTGGGAGACATCAACAAAATGTATGAGGAACTATGCACTTATTTTCTTTTCCATAATGCAAATCAATATCCATAATTATCAAAATATTTAATTGTATAGATGATTGGTGTGAGGGTTTCTAGCTAATAGATCTCATGAAACTTGGTATTCATACTTGAAGAAAATATCATATGAATAGAGTTAAATGTGATGGAAAAAACTTTCTAAGATAATTCTTATGTTAGTTTATGGTGACTGATCAGGGAAGTACTATACATACTACATAATTCTTATGTGGGACCTATTTTATTAGGATTTTGGGCCAACATGTAATTATTAATTATAACCCTAAAGTGGTAAAGGTTTGTGTATAAAAAGAGCTTAGGATTAGGGGTTTTCATAAGGTGTGATGCAAAAATTGCTTCTTATGATAGCATTGAGCTGTAAGGGATTACAAATTGTAATCATGTTGTAATCACTAGATCATAATAATGTTGGACTTGTTGTTTGGTGGACATAGCCTAGGGATTGGGTGAACCACATTAAATCTTGGTGTTTTGCATTCTCTTCTATGTGATCTATTATTTTATGATATTATTTATAATTTAATGTAATTATTATTTTTGTCTGAAGTTTAATCATAACAAGTGGTATCAAAGTAAGGTTGTTTTTTAGTTATCCTCTACAGGAAAGTCTCATAGTTGAGTGGGAGTGATGGAAGATGAGGGTAGATTGAGGGTTGATAAGTTTGATGGGAAGAATTTTTAGTTATGGAAAATGTAAATAGAGGACTATCTCTATCCAAAGGATTTATGGAAGCCATTGGGAAAAAAATCCAAGAAATAGGAAACTATGAAAAATGGGGACTGGGAGATTTTAGATAGAAAGGCACTTGGAAGCATTTGATTATGCTTGGCACCATCAATGACATTTAATATTATAAAAGTGGAGATGATGGAAGAATTGATGAAAACCCTAGCAAAACTAAATGAAAAGCCCTCTGCTTCAAATAAGATATTTCTCATGAAGCATTTAGTTAATATGAAAATGACATAAGGTGGATTTGTTGCTGATAATTGAAATGAGTTTAATACTATGACTAGTTAGTTATCTTATGTGGGTATTAATTTTGATGAAGAAATTAGGGCTCTCTTGATTTTGTATTCCTTGCCCAAAAACTGGAATGGCTTGGTAATGGTTGTGAAAAATTATATTTCTGGATCTAATACCCTAAAATATGATGATGTGATCGGTTTTATTTTGAGTGAGGAAAATTATTGGAAAAGCTCAGGTGGATCTACATTAGGAAGTGCTTTGAACACACAAAGAAGAGGCAGAATGACTAAGAGAGGAAAGTCAAAGGGAAAAAGGTCTCAATCTAGAGGACTGAGAGATTACTAGTACTGTGGGAAACCAGGGCATAAGAGGAAAGATTGTTGGACTTGAAAGAACATTGAAGGAGATAAACTAGAAGGGAATAAGAAGGAACATGTGGTAAGTAACAATCCAAAGAGGATGCTTTTCTTCTATCTTTAGAAAGTGTTGATGATTCATGGGTTTTAGATTCTAGTACTTTATTTCTTGCTACACCTCATAGAAGTTATTTCATTGATTATGTCCAAGGGAATTTTGGGCTTGTTTATTTGGGGGATAATGAACCCTGTCAGATTTTTGGAAAGGGAAAAACTAAGATTAAGTTGTAGAATGGGAATCATTTGCTATTATATGAGGTAAGATATGTTCCAAGGTTGAGTAGGAATTTAATTTCAGCAGGGAAACTAGGTGATGAGGGTTGTGTAGTTACTTTTAATGATAAAAATTAGAAGGTTTTAAAAGGTTCCCTTGTAGTAGAAAAAGGTGTGAAATGAGGCACCTTAAATATCTTTGTACAGGTCATATTGTTCCTTCTACTTTGATTATTTTAGAGAAAAATGAATATTTAGGGATAGTTGTTGTAGTTGAGCAAGGAGAACAAAGAGCTATTGTAGATTTTGATACAATGTTGTGGCACAACAAACTTGGGCACATGAGTGAGAAAGGTATGAAAGTACTTCATTCAAAGAAAGTTTTACTAAGTTTGAAATGTGTTAATATGGACTTTTATGAAAGTTGTGTGTATGGAAAACAAAATAGAGTGAGTTTTGTGAAGACTGGGAAGGAAAAGAAAAGTGAGAAATTAGAACTTGTGCATGGAGATGTATGAGAACCAAATTAGGTATCTTCTCTTTGTGGCTTTCATTATTATGTTACATTTATTAATGATGCGACTAGAAAATTATGGGTTTATTTTGTTAGACATAAATTTGATGTATTTCAAACTTTTAGGAAATGGAAATGATTGGTTGAAAATGAGACTGGAAAGAAATTAAAATGTCTTGGATCTAATAATGGTGGTGAGTATTGCACTCATGAATTTTAAGATTATTTCTCCACTAATGGTATTCATATACAAAAAAATTCCAAGAACTCCATAAGAAAATGGATTGGCTGAACACATGAACAAGACTATAATGGAGTGTGCAAGAAGCATGAGGTTGCATGCAGGGTCACCCTAAAACATGTGCATGGAGGCTATCAATAATATTTTATATTTGATTAATAGAGGTCCCTCTACTCGTTTGGGTTGTGGTATTCTAGAGGAAGCATAGACTGGTAAGAAGGTGAGTTGTTCTTTTCTCAAAACCTTTAGCTGTGAAGCATTTGCTCATATAGATTCTAAAAATAGAACTAAACTGGAAGCTAAGTCAAAGAAATATGTATTTGTTGGATATGGAATTAATGAATTTGGTTATAGGCTTTGGGATTTTCAAAATTGTAAAATTGTAAGAAGAAGGGATGTCATATTCAATGAGAAAGTGTTCTATAAAGATTTGTTGCAACAACATGAGAAGAAAGAAGATGATTATGTAGTGCCGGATGATACTCCAAAAACTGATATTCCATCAATTCCTCATGATCTGCAACAACTACAACAACAAATACCACACACCCTAGTGAATGTTAGATGGCCAACAAGGCTAAGTAGACCTATAGAAAGATTTTATCCTTCCTTGTATTCTATTTTACTTATGGATGTTGGTGAACCTGAATGCTATGATGAAGCTATGTAGGTGGATATTAAGATTTAGTAGGAGTCTAAAATGAAAGGAAAAATGGACCTTTTTATGAAAAATAAGACTTGGGATTTATGCAAGTTTCCTGCAAGTAAAAGGGCTTTACAGAATAAGTGGGTATATAGGTTGAAAGAAGAGGATGGAGCTAAGAAAAAATTTAAAGTAAGGTTAGTTGTAAAAGGATTTGCATAGAAAAAAGGCATTGATTTTGATAAGATATTCTCTCATGTTGTTAAGATGACTTATATTCATACTATTTTAAGTATTGTGGATACTAAAGATTTGCATTTGGAGTAGCTTGATGTTAAAACAACCTTCCTTCACGGTGATTTGGATGAAGACATATATATGACTCAACCATAGGGATTTGAGGTCAAATGTAAGGAGAACTTAGTGTGTAGGTTGAAGAAAAGTTTATATGGTTTGAAGAAAGCACCTTGGCAATGGTATTTGAAATTTGATAATTTTATGCATGAGCATGGATACAATAGGTGTCATTTATATCATTGTGTTTATTTTCAGAGGTTAGATGATGACAACTACACTATTTTATGTTTATATATTGATGATATTCTTGTAGCTAGGTCTAACATGGATCACATTAAGGAGTTAAAAGAACAGTTAGTGCATTCATTTGCTATGAAGGATTTGAGGGAAAAAAAAAAATCCTTGGTATGAATATTTGCAAAGATAGGAAGAACAATAAATTGACATTATCTTAGGTTGATTATATTGAGAAGGTGTTGCAACATTTCTCTATGGAAAATGCTAAAGCTGTCAGTAAACCTTTGTCTAGTCATTTGAAGTTGACTAAGGAGATGTGTCCCAAGACACAAGAAGAGGAGGATCAGATGTCCAAAGTACCTTATGCTTCAACTATAGGAAGATTGATGTATGCTATGGTATGTACTAGGCCAGATATTGCACATGCTGTGGGAGTGTTAGCAGGTATATGAATAATCTAGGAATCGAGCATTGGAATGTAGTAAAATGGATTCTGAGATATTTGAGAGGAACATCTGGTAAGTGTTTACATTTTGAGGGCTCTACTACTGATTTATAGGGATATGTTGACTCATATTTCATAGGGGACATGGATACTAGGTGGAGTACTATAAGTAATGTATTTACTATTGGTGGGGTAGCTACGAGTTGGGTTTCTAGGTTACAGAAGGTTGATGCTTTATTCACTATAGAGGCAAAGTATGTTACTACTATAGAGGCAGCCAAGGAGATGATATGGATTTAGTTCTTCTTGGAAGAATTGGGACACCCTCAAAAGGATAATAATTTTTTTACAGATAGTCAGAGTGTCATTCATCTTGCAAAGAATTCAGCTCTGCATTCAAAGACAAAACACATATAGTTGCGGTACCATTTCATTCAGTCAGTTTTGGATGATGGATAGTTAAAGCTAGACAAGATACATACAGATGAAAATCCAATAGATATGTTTACCAAGGTAGTGACAAAGGAGAAGCTAAACTCCTCTTTAGCTTTGGTTGGTCTTTTAGACTAAACAAGAATAAAAGAATGAAAGATTCTAGGGTGGTTTGATCCAATGGGAGCCCCATGTGGTAGCGATATTGCTACAGGATCAGTCTCCAAATGGGAGATTGTTGTCTAGTGTGGAGTCTGATCAGTCTCCAATTGGGAGATTTTTATTTTGTGGTGATTGATCAGGGAAGTACTGTACATACTTCATGATTCTTTATCAAGATTTTGGGTCGACATGTAGTTATTAATTATGACCCTAAAGTGGTAAAAAATCTTGAATAAAAAGAGCTTAGGGTTAGGGGTTTCCATAAGGTGTAATGCAAAAATTACTTCTTGTAGTGGTATTGAGCTATAAGGGATTACGAATTGTAATCAAGTTATAATCATTGGATCGTAATAATATTGGACTTGCTATTTGGTGGACATAGCCCAAAGATTAGGTGAACCATGTTAAATCTTGATGTCTTGTGTTCTCTCTTGTATGATCAATTATTTTTTTGATATTTTTTATATTTGCATGTAATTATTATTTCTGTCTGAGGTTTAATCCTAACATCTTAATCAGAAAAGTGCATTGTAAAAATAAAGGAAGACAAAAGTTGGGGGTGTTAAAGAGGTAGAGAGGAAATTCAAACAATGGGTCAAAAAGTTCAAAATATGGTTTCACACTTCCTAAGATACTTCTTTCTACATATTTAAGAGAAGTTATAAGCTTCTTCCTAAGCTACATCAAACGATGTGATCAGAAACATGAACTCCAATAGTTATAGCATAAGATCTTACAAAATTCAAGTAAACTAACCAACAATGAATATAAAATACTTTGTGTGTAAACATTATATTTTTGTGTCTTGGCCAATTGAAAAGAGGAGGATTTCATCAACTTAGTAGATGAACCAAACTCAAAAATTAGAAAGTACATGAGGATTAAAAATATCAGTAAGTTAGAAATCTTTGGAAGCAACCATTTCATTTATTATCTACTATCCTATTATGAAAATGGGAAATTTTCTCTAGCTTCTAATATATACCATATTTTTAAGTGACTTTGGATGACCAATAAACTTGCATGCCTAATTTGTCACTAACTAATATCTTGGATGAGGTAAAAATATTCTTTAACATCCCTATAAGGTCAAAATCAGGCCCATAATAGTAATTTTTATTAGCCAACCTCTTTGGAAAGGGAATAAATATCATCAAAGAAACATGTGATTGGATCTATTTATGACGTGCATTATAAGTTACATGTATATTGATCTACCATTAGATGATTATATGCATATTCTTTAATGAGTAAAGGTGGATGTCATTGAATTCTAGGTGGACTCATTAGAATAATCCTATAACATGTTTGTTTTTATTGAATTTGATGAAAGATCAACCCCATAGCTCCTAAGAATCACCTGCATGCAAACACCTATCACAAAAGGAGAAGCAAAAAATCTATGGCAGCAAGAATTGGCAGATCCATAGATGAGACATTCTTGATGAGCAAAAAAGTAGATTTCTATAATCAATATTAAATTAATCTCAATTCTCAATTAATGTTTACAATGAGAGATCATCCTTATAAAGGAGATCAAAACCCTAAAAAGGTCTAACCTAGGTTGCATAATAATAATTAATAAAGAATTAATTATTATATGCCTAAAGTTTACCTTAAGCAAACTAGAGTTAACTAGGTAATATTTAATTACTCTAACACCCACCCTTAAGATAAACTTAGGGAGTAGGTAAAAACCTAGAAACTACTATTGAAAGTAGATTTTGGGTCTTGACAAACAAGGCCTGATGAGGTACCCAAGCATAACACAATCTTTGGAAAGAGGAGAAATAGAGAAAACCACATGGGAAAAACCCTACTCCAAAAAGAGATGGAAAAAATGCTGAAAGAAACTAGTGAAGGATTGAAGAATCCTTGAAAGAAGGGAATGTCCCAAAAGATAGGAACAAAAGATGATCATGTAGAACATCACTGAAGCATGTAGAAGCTGAACAGATCTATCAAAAGCAACTATTGATTTGAAGAACCTCCAATGAAATAGAACTTGACTAGGTAGAGAAGACTATAATATGCATCAAATCAGGAGGCACACAAAGGAAAACAACTAAACTCAAAGATACAGATGGCATGAAACACCAAAACCTAAAGAGTTGATCAATCAAACCAAGGAAGCATAAGAAACAATAGAAGCACCCCCCTAATGTAGACAAGGGTGGGGTGACAGGAAACTAGAAAAGTGGGCCAAAAGAACCGCAAGTCAATGAACCATGATCAAGATGCAAAAAAGAGTACAAATGTGTGTCCTTAGGTGGTCAATGTCAAATATGCCATGAGATTAATTTCATGGAAGGTACACTCACTGGACAAAGGAGGATGGAAAACAAAGGAAAAACATCAACCCCCCATGGCACTTTAATCATGTGTAGTGCATGTACAATAAGGCATAAGACATAGTGAATCCCAAGAATACAATAATCTACATGAGTGTCCTCAAATGACATTGCTCAAATCAGAAGGCAAAACAAGGAAAACAACTGAAACAAAAATACAAATGTAGTATGACACTTTATCACAGTGTATTTGTAAGAATGCATGGAAATGATTTCTAAATAGATTAAAAGAGACATAATACTAATACAATAGATGTTATAAGTCATGACAAATCATCTAAACCAAAAAAATTGATCCCCAAACCTAAAACAACAAAGTTATCCACTAGAATGCAAAAAATGTAGAAGATTAAATAAAATGTTCCTAAAGAAGAATCTAGAAAAACAACTAGCATCACTAAAAAGAGGTTAGAAAGCCCTTCCAATGATATAAAGAATTCCTAAATCAAAGATTAGATGCTCAAGATATGTCTCTTGGAGTGCAATAAGGAACTCTAGATTTTAACAGTATAAAAAACCACCAAAATAACAACAAATCTAAAAATCTCTTGTACCACTATGATGGGCTCAAAACCAACTTTCAACAATATCTCATTTTTTAGAAAATGGAGTTTGTATGCCCAAGATATGAGAAAAAATGTGAAGGTAGGTCCAACCAAAGCTTGAGGAGGTGATAGGAATACTGATGCAATGTTGATGTGGTACTGGCATCAGCAAGTGACGATCCCAAATTTGATGGGAAAAAGATCGTCGAGGCAAAAAAATGCCAAAAAAGACCCCTACTAGAGACAATGTCCAACATCCAAAAACAAGAACTAGATCAAAGGGCCAGTGTCGAATTAAAAAAATAGTGGCAAAAAAAAAGACCATGTAAAAAAAAAATGTCACAAATCACCTTGTGACAAACCACCATTAAAAAAGCAAGGTTAGAGATAGGTAGGCCCATGTGGAAGTAAAACTCCTAGCACATGAAAAAATGCGAGGAACATTTAGAAAGTCCTCCATGATTAGCAAGAAAATTTCCAATGCCAATTCTCCCTTCAAAATTGCTTGTGATTAGGCCCTTAGGGAAATTCACCCTTTGAATTCCCAAAAGTAGCTTGTCTAAAAAAAACTAGGTGTGACATTGACAATTGGTCAGATGGACCTCTAAAAAAAGCATCAATAAATGTGCCAATATGGACTACAAAAATCATGCAACGAGGATCTCCAAAGTGGGTTCCTAAATAAATGTGATTATCAAAAATTATAGATGCTTAGTAACAAGGGGATTGTAGACCAAAACACAACACAAAGGACATGCTCTTGCAAAGAAGTTGAACCTCTTAGGAGGAATACTAGGTGTAGGCCAAGCCACAAAAATCACTTTCCTCAAATTACATGTGATGGGTCCAGAACCATAGTGTTGAGATGGCACCATGGTCATCTCATGGTAGAGGAAAAATTACTCAAACTTTAAAAAGGCCACTCCACCCAAGATATTGTTCCCTTCGATCAATCAGGAAGAAAAAAAAATGATGACTATGGGTTGTAGCACGAGCATGCTAAAAAATAGACACAAAGAAACTAGGGGCATGTGATCAGAGGTAGTGGTGAGGTGAGAACTTTGCACTTTCACACAAAACATGGCCAAACACTTTAACTCAGGCCCATTCTCCTCCTTTATGTGATGTCATCAAATCTTAGGTGTTGATAGAGTGCCCCACATATAGACTAACAAATTTCCAAAAGAATGTGTGAGGGGTTCCACAAAAGCATTCTATGAACCAACAATAAGTCATGATAAAAAAACCACTCTCATAAAAGGTAGGGAACCGCCAAAGAAATGGATAAATACCCAATGCACAAGCTAAGGAATTAAGAGGGGGCCTGTGATTTGTGCCATCTCCAAAGTGCCATTTATTGGTGTCTTTTACTGATGGAGGTCCCAATGTACCACGTGGTAGTGGAATGGTCCATGACTGAAAGAAGTGCCATCACATTCCACAATCCTCTCCAAAATAAAATCATGGTGTAATGCATAGACTTAGTTTAGAAGAAACACATACCAACTCAAACTACCTCGTATGGGCTAAATTAGCCAAATCATGAACTTGTACTAGTGCCAAAACATTTGATGCGGATGCTCCCTCCAAAAAAAACTTTGTAATCCAATGACAAAAATGTTTGGCAAGGTCCAAATTGTGAGGCCAGCACTGACAAAGCTTATGTGTATCCTGAAAACAATTGGCTCATGCACTTAACAAAAGCACTCACATCCTCTAGGCCCAAGTATGAAGGTCAACACCCAAAACATATGTGGGTTCTACCAAAAAAGTACAGAGAGCACTTGATGTAGGACCAAGTGTGGGATTTGTGGAGAAGCCACTTGAGAGGTACATAATGGGCATGAATATTTGGCAAATAAAACCACCAGAATGCATTAAAACAAATGTTGAATGCACACTAAAAAAATGGCCAATCCTCCAAGACAAGTTTGATAGACTATGAGAATAAAAAAAAATCTCTAATCTAAAAAATTACAATGAACAAAACTTGGAGCATGAAAGGGCTTTGTGCCAAGCTGATCCCCAAAATGGGGTGTGATTTCTTGACAACTAAAAAATTGTTACCACGATCTGCATGCCAAGCAAAAATCCTTGCATGAATTTTTTTTACCTCAGATTTTAATAGCATTCAAATTGGACATATTTTTTTTATGGAAATGGGGGTTTTAAGCACTTTGAGCTCAACAGTTATGTCCCTTTTCTATCAAAGTGCCTCAAAACTTAGTGACCCCTCAGATCCAATAAAAAAATCCTTTGAAAGCTCAAATCTAAAAATCAATGCCAAATCTCCCACAAATAGAAGAGGGGCATAAAGATCTAGAGTTTTGATACCATGTTGAAGTTGATGAATGATCAACCTTACAGCTCCCAAGAGTCACCTACATGCAAACACCTATCACAGAAAGAGAAGCAAAAAAAATATGGAGGTAGCAATTGGTAGATCCATAGATGAGACATTCTCGATGAGCAATAAAGTAGATTATTATAATCAATAATGAATTAATCTCAATTCTCAATTAATGTTTACGATAAGAGATCATCCTTATAAAGGAGATAAACTAAAAAGGTCTACCCTAGGTTGCATAATAATAATTAATAAAAGAATTAATTATTATATGCCTAAAGTTTAGCTTAAGAAAACTAGGGTTAATTAGGAAATATCTAATTACTCTAACAATTTTTAGAAATGGGTGCAAGTTAGGAAGTCAATTTTTGTGCTCTTTGGTTATGTGTGACAAGACATTTTTGAATTAGTGTGATGTATTTCTATTGAGATAACATGTTAAGCATGAGTGTAGGCTGTTACGTCAAATGTTGTTCTCATTATAAGTAAGACATATTGGGTTGTTTCATTTATTGATTTCTTATACATAGTAATGACCATGAACACTAATAGGATTGCCATTGATTATAATTGGAAATTTTATATTGGTATTCTTGTTCCTATTGTTGGAAATACATGTTTGGCTATCATTCTCTAGTTGTCATTAATTCCAAACAATATGGTATAGAGGTGTACATGTTTAATCAAACACTATGGTCTGAAAGTATTTGTTGCTCACATGATCATGTATATTTATTTTTTTGAAAGAAGGAATTTATTCTAGAAGAAGAAAGGTTGTGTATTTAACATGTTAGTACTACAGGAAAATAAAAGATGCACATGCATTCAAGGCTCTAGAATAGTGAAAGATATGTATGTATTCCTAAGATTATGTGAGCATGATGAAATGATTTTTCCAATGCTTCAATGATATAGTCTTAGGTCTAAAGGTTGGTCATTCAATATCAGAGACATACAAATGAAGGCTCAAAATTAGAGATATATAGTTGACAATAACAATTATCTAGTTGTATTTTTCATAAGGTTTCCACTCCACAAATAAAGTTTTGAGATGTGAAAATGTGATTTGAATCATCCAAATATGATATTAAAAGACTTCAAAAAAATTGATATTGTTCCCTAACCTCTTGTCAAATCAATGGATCACACTAAGCTTACACCGTACAAGGCTAAATATTTTTGTTCCAATCATCATAGTAATAGTTGCATTACATTTCAAGCATCTATTTTAATATCTTATAAACAAATGAAATATAGAAACTAAATACACCCATGGATCCACTTCTCCACTTAATTATTTTAAAATTATGAAAGTGAATGATGTGTATCTAGAGATTATTTTTCTTTCTCATACCACATCAAATGATGAAATTATACATGAAAAAAGAAACCAAATAATAAAACATTGATAAGTTAGTTATTCTAGAGCATACATTTCTAAGAATTCCTACATCATCCATGAAAAAAAATCCTCTAGAACATGTACCTTGTAACACATGTCCTTTGGTGAATTGGGCTATCTCAGCTATCTAGGGATTGCAAGATTATCAATGGAAAAATTACATATTTCAACCTAAAATATAAAGAAAACAATGTTCTTAAATGATATGTGTGACAAAATATTCATATTTATGTGGATACGCGTGACAAAATATACAAAAAAAAGGTTCCAAACCTGCAAAAATAACATCATTTTCCCATCTTCTGGTGCATGTCATTTTTCCCTCACATCCAAAATAAGAATCCACCACTTTGAATAGAGAATGTATGTACAACTACATTCTATATGCATGGACAATAGGTGGATCTGAAAAAAATGCACCACATTTACATTTATTTAATAGGCCTATTAAGTTTTTAAACTTATAGACCATCATGAACATTAGAACTCTAGCTACTATGGCCAAGAGAATGTCCTCAGCAAGCCAACACATAGAAAGTCTTGATTTACTTGCATGCTAAGGACATTATCCTCACGTATAAGATTAAAAGTTACAATGTTTGTGATGGTCTATAGCTTAAAATAAGTAATTAAATATCTCTAACAAAAATAAAAACCTATTCCATTTTTTAGCCCTACTAGATGTCCTATGCATATGAATTGAGATTTCATATTCAACTATGGACTCTAATTTTTGTATTGCTTGAAACTGAGAGGTTGACATAGTTAGTTGTCATGCAATCATAGGTTAATATTGAGCTTCACTTAGTTTCAAGAATAGTTTAATATTCTCTACTAATCAGGGCCAACCATGTGAAGGTGGAAGCTCATTTGCCCCCTCCCCCCATCTAAATTCCCTATTAACATCTAAAATTCATTCATTCAATCAATAAAATGTAACATTCATGAATTATCACATGATAACATGCAATAACACATAAGATTCATTAGAAAATTCATATGAACATTCAATAGAGTATAATTAAAATATCAAGACATAAACATTAGTCATTATCAAATAAGTTACATAAATGAGAATCATTATTTTTATCTTTTTCTTTTTTTTTCCTTCTCTATATTGTTGCAAAGACATATCCATGTTGTCATCAAAATTTCTTCTTACTCGTGGATGTGATCTCATTGTTCTTTGCAAAGGTGGGTCCTTTGTAATAACAAATAAAAGGGTTAAATTTAAAAAAATTGAGACTTTAAAGAACATTAGTGTAGTGCTCTTTACCTTGTCCAACCACATCATCTTTCCTAATAGCTTGAACCTCAACACGCTCATCAGGAACAACCTCTACATCCCTTGCAACTATAATACAAGACATTTTCTTAATCCCAACACATATTATAGTTAAATTTGTATTATTACACCAAATTTAATTTAAAATGTTTACTTGTATTAATAATTCTAAAGTAAAAATTTGAATAAAAAATATATACCTTGAGTAGTACAATGCACATTTGAATTGATGCCTCTATGGTGCTCAGATGGTGTATTACAATTGGTAGGCTGTAATCTAATGTAAATAATTAGTGCATTTATCAACAATATATACATATAAATACAAGACAAATATTGAGAAATGTTAATCATTCATTTTAATACATATAAATATATTCACTTTAAAGTTTTAAATAAATATATAATCATTGTTTCCTTACTTAAAACAAATATAACGACTTATATTTTTGGAACTTAATATCAAATACAGTAATTGTTAAAGTATTCAATTTGAAATAAAAATCATTTGACTTATTTACTTGATCAATAGATCTAGTAGAAGAGTCTTATGCACTGATTTCTCAGAGTCGTTCAACCATGACTGTATAGCCTTGTTTGTAGGCTATTTTCATGTCCTCTTTAGAAGTTTTTTTAAAAAAACTCCAAAGCATACATTTTTTCTTAGTATCATGATTTTTTTGTATTCAATTTCATCAGGAGAATTTTTTTTACAATTTATAAATATTTTCATATGGTTTCTCATTTACTTATACTTACAATTCGTGCAACAAGTTTTGAATATCCACCATGTCTTGTGCTTTTCTCAGTGGCATCCTTTTTAAGTTTCTCCTACTTAATAATAGGAATATAGGGGGGTTGCTAATAATAAGGGTTGTGTTCCATTTGGGTCTTGTAGTTGTACCTAATATACTTCAAATCTTGGCCTGCTTTCTCAAGAAGCCTATGTTTTGAAAGACATTCGGTCCAAAAAGTGTTGTCATAGCATCAATGAGTTTATCCTTTAACTCTTTAGTTTGTCAATTCTACCTTTTAAGAAAAAGAAAAAACTATTAGATTCATAAATAAATTGAAGCTACCTTTTAATTTACTTGAAGAAATGGATCAAAGGAAATCTAATCTACCAATGAAATCAAAATATGATACCCTATGTGTATGGTCAACCCAAATATGCACAAACATTCATCATTAAGTTTTTCATAAAATAGATTATTCCATGCAAAATAATAATAGGATTAGTAGTTATTGCAAGGGATTGTATATGAGGTTAGTACATTTGATTATGAGTATAAGATGGTATAGTAAAAGAAGGATCAATCTTTAAAGTACCTAGAAGTTGGGCTACTCTCAAGGTAATTCCATCTTCATTTCTCATAAGCAATTGATCACAATACTTTATTGTTCTTGTACATCTAATACAATTACATTCAAGAATTTTGCCATTGCCTCTTGCATAAAATGAATCTAATATTAAAAAATGCCCCTTAAGAAATAATAGTTCAAGTGAAATAAATAGATGAAAAAGTAGAGAGAAAAAGAGGAATCTACTTACCAATAGACATTGCCATCACATCTATGGCCATGCCACATGTTGCCAAAATTGTAGTTGGCATTTTTTTCCTTGTAGCAGGTGGCATACAGAACATAGGATCAATGCTAGGTACTAAAAAATAAGATTGTTAGAGAATAGAAAAAAAAGATCGTTAGAGCTATTAAAAAAAATTGTTCGAGCAAAAAAAAAGTGTAGGATAGAACATGCGATGTACTTGAACCACTTGAAGTATCTACATATGGGGCATTACCCTTTAACCTATTATGCATCCTCTATAAAAATAATACATATGCATTTTATTTAATGACATAAATAAAAGAGAAAACTATAAAAACTATTATTGAAGTTTTTTTATAATTTAAAACTACATTAATACTTACTATATAAGTCTAAACTAGGTGCATCAACTCATCCTCTCTCATCTATATTTGAGGAGTCTAAGGTTGAATTGATTCCAATCAAGTTAACTCTCTTGATAGTGCACAAAGGACCTTTTGTAGTGTATCCATAGGATGAGCGACTAATACAAAATCAATAATGAATGGATCCTAGTCATCCCATAGCTCCTCATGGACTACTTATTCCTTTCCCTTTTCTTGATCAATGCTCATTTGTGAGAACAATATTATTAGCCCTATATTTAAAATCAATCAAAAAAGTAGTAAAGAATAAAACATAATAAAAAATAAACATTAGCATATATCTTGTTTTTACCTATCGGGAAGAAGAAGTCCCATGAGAACCATCATCACCATGCACATTGTGTGGCTGTTGATCCATACTATAGCCCTATATTTCAAAAAAAATCATTGAGACATGTTAAAACACGTGTTATTATTCCAAGTTAGAATTTAAAAAAAAAAAAATTAATGGTGTGTTGGATTCATTGATTGGAGTTGATTTTAAATGTACATAGTTCGTACCACCTCACTTGTAATAATGACTTTGTTTGTATCTACGCAATTCAAATTGTATTCAATAAGAAGCTCTTTGCCCCCGTGTATTGATTTTATCGCACATACAAATACACTATTTCCCTCATGCACCTCAAATATGCAATTAGGTTTCTTCTCAATTGACACAGGTTGTGTACTATTTATAAAACCTGCAATATTCCCTAATGCTTTTCACCTTCCATCAATGTATATAGCTACTATTTTACTTTGTTTGCTAACTTTTTGTTGTATATAATTTGCTGCAAGTGCATGCCTACACATACTTTTTTAATATCTAACAATTTGCATCCAACTATTGTAATCATAGAAAGGTCTAACATACTCCATTAATTCAACACCTTTTTTGTATGAGACCTTTATGCCATCCATGGAAAATAGGCCCAAACCATGTAATGAGGATGGTGCTATGTGATATATCCTCTCTCCAACACAAAAATCAATGTTCATTTGAGGAATTTCATCAGGGACCCATTGTTTCTATAGATTTTTGTACCTATAGGGCACATTGGAGTCGCCTTTGCTCTCATCATCATAAGAACATGAACCCCTTTGAGCAAGGAAAAATTTTATGCACTTATTGAATTTCTTTCTGATATTTTGACCTTGAGTCAATCTCCTTGATTTAGACATACTAAATGTCTTGCTTTCTTCTTCCATTCCTATATTTTTCCTTGCTCGAGGAAGACAAATCTAACAAATACCTATTTGCTAGTACCTACACTCCATGAGAAAAGAGAGATAGGTGGAAATGAGAGATATTTTACAAATGGTAAAAGACATTAATCTCTATGGTGTATACTAACTTATACCTAATGATCAATGAGATTGTGTGGGATTCTCATGAAAGGGCTTTGAGTTTTTGCATATGTAAATCAGTTTTCTTATGTTAGTTGAAAAATTCATGATACATATACTCAAAATTACATCGAATATTAGCAAAAAGTAGTTCGAATATTCGATGTAATTTTGAGTACATGAAATTATATAATCATTGATATATCAAGAACTCAATATTGAATAGCATAAACATTGATCACATAATTGTACATTTCTTTCATTTCATTGATAATAAAACCCCCTTTCAATGTTAGTTAATCAAACCTCATATTATTCTTCATCCATCTCATCATCATGATCATCATTGTCGTCAACATCATCACGACCATTATCATGGTCTTTGTCATCATCATTGTCGTCATCATCATCATTAGTAAATAATTTTTTCAATTTAATTTTAAAACTCAAAGAAGAAAATTCTTGATAAACTAAAAAATTGAAATTTCCAAAATGTGTAAGGAATTCTCTGCTTAGTATTATTTCACAATACTATAAGGTGCAATAACCAGTTTGAAAAGAAGGCTTAGAAATGGTGATGGTGAGCATTAGAAAGGGAGGGAAGAGTGATTTTCAAAATTTGAATCTTGAGAAGGATGAGATACCACTGGATTGTTAGAATCAGATCCCTGGATTGGAGCATGAGTAGCAGAAGGAGGCCAGTCAGGGATCTTCTGGTATAGGTGATCAGTTAGAGAAAGATGATGGGGACCTAGATGCTCCCCCCAAGGTGGTGGTCAAGATTCCTCCAGGTCCCAAAGTGGGTCTACCTAGCCCTACTAAATGGTCATCTCTTTTTGGGATCAAGCCTACAAGTAAGTCTTCTTTCCAACTTGTTAAGATTCTTCTCGAGACGGAGAAAGGTTCTTGTGCCATTGCCATTTTGGATGAGCTCATGGATCATAGTATAAAATCCATGGCTTCCACCTTGGTTGGTAAATTCTTAGGGCCAAGGCATAATATTGACATGGTGAGATCTTTTATCAAGAAGAAATGGGCCCTCAAAGGTCAAGTTTCTGTCATTGCCATGGCCAAGGGATTCCTGTCCTTTGATTTCTCATGTATGGAAGATCTTTCTAACATTTTAAGTAAGGGGCTATGGGCTATTGGTCAATCCACCCTAGTTCTACATAAGTGATCATCAAAGCTGAATCTGAATGACTTGTTCTATGTGGAAGCCCATGTCTAGGTAAGGTTACCCAAGCTACCCCTAGAATTCTAGAATGAGGATGCCTTTGTGGGGTTAGTTAGCTCTTTTGGGGAGCTTCTTTCCATAGATTTGATCTCTGCCTCTAAAAGATGCCTCACTTATGCCCTTATTTACATTGGGGTAAGGGAAGGTACTGATATGCTAGAAATTGTGGCAATTCATTCCAAATTGGGAGTGCATGTTCAGAAACTAATTTATGAGTCTGTTCCATTTGCATGTTTCCTTTGTTTAAAATTAGGGCACAAGGAAAATCAATGTCCTACAGTAGAAAAGAAAAAAAGAAAGCCAATCGCTATGGCAGAAAAGAAAAAAAGTAAGCCAACTAGTATTACTATTAAGGGGAAGAAAATGATCTGGAAATAGAAAGCTTCGAAGCCTACTGAGAACTAGGATGGCATCATGAATTTGAAACGTGTATTTTGATAGGAAGGAGAGCAAGTCACTCAAGGTGATAAAGGATCTATAGTCTCTGAACCTATAGTCTGTATTAAGGATAAGAGGAATGACTTTGGCTAGGTAAGAGACCAAAGAAGGGATAGAGATATAGAATCTAAGGTGACTGATGTTGAAGGCCAAGCCACTGAAGCTTTAGTAGGGATAGATAATTCCTTGACTGAGGAAGAGCAGGATGTTAGGAGGTCAGAGGCCCCCCAGATGGAGAATTCACTAAATACTAATTCGAGAAACCTGAATGTTGGTGGCCCCTAAGGTTGGAAAATCTCAACCTAAGCAATGAATTCATAGATGAGGGGATTAGTTGAGCCAGTAATGATCGAGATCCACATATTGATCCCATAGTGAATCTAGTTGTCTCCAAAGATGTGGGGATGAAGCTTTTAGAACTTATCACCAAGTCTTCCCCAGAACAAATCTCAATATGGGAGGAATGGATTAATAGTTTCTCTCAAGATGGTAAGGGTAACTGAAGTGAAGTAAAAAAGAAGAAGAACCAAAATTGAGACCATCCCCCTTTGTCTCTAGCAATGACTAGAAGTAGAGTGAAGGCTGATGTTGGGTCAAAGACCAAAACTCCAGGAGGGAGAAGCCTGAAGCAAACATTGCAAGATGAGACCAAAAAGAACTTGGCAGATGGGAGCTAGAGAACCATCAAGGAATACTCTGGAAAAAAGAAATGAAGATCATATCTTGGATCATAAGGGGCTTAAATGGCACCCACAAGGAAGAGATTGTTAGGAATATGATCAGAGATCAAAGACCCAATTTTTTATTGATCCAAGAAACTAAAATGTGGAAAGATATGGTTGGTAAGTTGTCTTTTAGCAAAAACATGAGTAGTGAGGCTACAAATTTAGAGGGAGTTGTAGGGGGGTGCTAATGATCTACAACAACAAGGATTTTCATATTTCTACTATTTATAACAAAGGTAATGCCTTCCTTTGGAAGGTCTCCCATGTTCATAATGGTGATTCTTGGTTTATTTTAAATTTGTATGCTCCCAATAGCAAAAGAGAGAGAAGGATTTTTTGGGCCAAAATCACTAATGTTATTCAAAATTGCAACATAAAAAAGGGTTATCATGTGAGATTTCAACTCCCCCCTTACTGATGATGAAAAAGTTGGAGGGCTGGCCCCTGATCAAGAAAGTAAATTAGATGTCTCAAATTTTATAAACAATCTAGTTTTCATGGATGTTGATCTTTCAGGGGGCTATTTCACTTGGTCTAATAGGAGAGTGGGTGCGGATTGCATCTAGGTCTGACTCAACAAAGCCTTAATCTCCCCTAATTGGCTGCAAACCCACTCTTGTAGACTTTCCCTTTTCCCTAGAGTTGGTTTGGACCACTTCCCCATTTTTCTTTCTTTAAGCCCCTTGATGGTCAAATGGAATTTTCCTTTTCATTTTGAGAAGATGTGGATTTCCCATCCAGACCTGGAAGCTAAGATTTCTTCTTGGTGGAACATAGAGGTGGAAGGTACTATAATGTTTAGGATTGCCCAAAAATTAAAGAATGTGAAAAGGAACATTAAAGTTTGGAATAAGTCAGACTTTAGGCATATCTTCCAAGCAAAGGATGAAAGGCTAGACTAGCTCCGCACTATCCAAGAAGAGATTCAATTGAAGGGATATAATGACCTAAATAGGATAGAAGAAAGGTCTATTATAATTGATCTACATAATATCATATGTAGGGAGGAACACTTTTGGAAGCAAAGATCTAGAGTTAATTGAATCAAAGAGGGTGATGACTAGAATACCAAGTTTTTTCACTTATCCACCTTAAAGCATCAGGCTCATAACAAAATTTCAAGCATCAAAAGGGGGTAGACTATGTTTACTAAAGACAATGAGATAGCGGATGAAGCTATGAATTTCTTCTCTTCTCTTCTTTCAAAGGACCAGTCTCTCTCTATGATAGATCAAGAGGATATCTTAAATGATATTCCCTTGTTGTTGGAGGATCACCATAATTCTATACTGAAGGCTATTCCTTCTTGGCAAGAAATTTTTCAGGCCCTTTCTTCCCTTCTTGGTGATAAAGGTCCTAGCCTGGATGCTTTTTTCACTTTCTTTTTCTAGATATATTGGGAGGTGGTCAAAAGGGATGTTGCGAAGGAATTGCAAGAAATTTTTGGAGCCAGGAACCTCTTGAAAGAACTTAATGCTACTTTTATGGTGCCTATTCCAAAAGTCCCAGGGGCTGACTTGATGGATAAGTTCAGACCCATCAGCCTTTGCAACTCTTTCTATAAAATCATCTTGAAAGTTCTAACTACTAGGCTTCCCAGTGTCCTTCATCTAATTATTTCCCCATAGCAAACTGGTTTTCTCCCAAGGAGACAGATTCTTGACTCTATTATTTTGGTCCATTAGGTGATTCATTCTTTGGAAGTTGGGAAGAGAGAAGGATTTTTTCTTAAATTGGACTTGCGTAAAGCTTATGATAGGGTGGACTAGAATTTCTTATTTGCTGTCCTTAAGGCTTTTGGGTTTGATGCCCAGGTTTGTAAACTTATCCTTCAGCTTATCTCAACCCCCTATTTGTCTATTTTGGTCAATGGTTCCCCCTCAAATTTATTTTTTCCTTCAAGAGGACTAAGATAGGGTGACCCTTTATCCCCTATTCTCTTCATTATTTTGGTAGAGTGCTTGGGGAGGCTAATCCTAAGGAAGAGATACGAAGGGATCTTGCATGACCTCAAGCTTTCTTTCAGGCATACCTATTTCACCCATCAACAATTTGTGGATGATACTATCCTAGGTGGAGATGCCTCAGTTTAGGAGGCTAGAGTGCTTAAAGGCTTGCTCAATTCATACTCAAGTGGTTCAGGCTAAGCTATTAATTAGGAGAAAATCTCAGTCTACTTTGTCAACACACCTTTGGAGAGACAGAGGAAAATTTCTTGTATTCTGGGATGTGGCATTAGGTCTCTTCCTACAAACTATCTTGATTTGCCTTTGGGATCCAAACCTCCAGAATCCTTCTAGAATAGCATCATTGATAGATTCAACAAGAAGTTAGTTGGTTGGAAAGGAACCACCCTTAGTCAAGTAGACAAATGTACTTTGGTGAAATATAATCTTCAAAATCTTCCTACTTATGCCCTCAGCCTCTTTGGGATTTTAGTCAAACACGCTAACATAATGGAGAAGACTTAGAGAGACTTCTTATGGACATGTGTTGAAGATAATAAGAGATATCATCTTGTTGCTTGGGATCATGTCTGTCTCCCTAAATGCTATGGTGGTCTTGGCATTAGAAAAATTAGACATCTCAATAATGCCCTATTGGCCGAGAAGATATGGAAAATTTTTCAAAACTCACGTGAATGGAGGGATATAATAGTGGAGAAATATCTGAGAAGGAAATCCCTTAGTTTTTTTCTTAGTGAGGTTGAGATTCCTCAAGGATCTTACATATGGAATGGGATTTTAAAGGAAAAATTATTGGCCAAGTCTAAGGCAAAATGGAAAGTAGGCAATGGTGAAAATATTTTTTTTCTAGCAAGACAATTGGCTTTTTCAAGGACCTCTTATTGATCACCCCAATTATGGGAGATGGGAAAAAATATGCAGGAGAAGATTTGGTTTGAAAGTTAGCAACTATAGAGCTGGTCACGGTTGGCAAGACTGATACTTAGTCTCACAGGATCTTAAACCTTTGATGATTGCCTTGAATGTAATGATCCTTAATAATAAGAGGGATGAGGTCATTTGGGGAGATAAATCAAATAGGAAATACTCTATTGCTTCAGGTTACTTCTCAATGTGGGACAAATTGGAGAAATCCATTTGGGCTAAGGCCTAGATTCCTGGTCTTACTCCAAAAATTAACATTTTCTTTTGGTTGCTTCTCCAAGACAAAGTTCTTACCTTGGAAAACTTGGCAAAGAGAGGTCAGATTATCCCTAATAGGTGTAGCCTTTGTAAGAAAGATTTGGAAATGGTTAACCACCTCTTTATTTACTGTCCCTGCTCTTCTGAGGTCTAGAATCTCTTGACTAGGGACTATGGGGTCAATTGGTGCAACTCAGCTAATATCAAGAGTTCTTTGGACAATGGAATAGTGTGCACATAGGAATGAAGAATTAGATGTTAGGCTTCTGGTCTCTTTCACACTTTTGTTGGGGAATATGGAAAGAATGAAATAATTGTATCTTTAGAGACAGGGAATCCCCTACTTTCATTATTGCAGAAAAAATAGAAAGATTAATTAAGGAGAATTTTGCAACTAGAAAGGGAGGTAACATAGAAGGAGGAAATAGCATAGAAAAGTAAAAGGATAGGGATAGGAGGCAAGGTGGCATCTTCCCCCTAAAGACTGGCATGAAGCCAACTTCAATGGGGCTGCCAAAGGAAATCTAGGTCCAATAGGCTATGGAGGAATAATAAAAAATAGTCATGGGGGTGGCATTGCAGCTTTCACCTATCCACTTGGAACTCATTCAAACCATTTTGCTAAGCCTAATGTAGCATTTCATATTGTTAAACTAGCACTGGCTTTTGGAATTGACAACCTTTGGTTGGAGGTGGATTCATTAAATATTATTAATTGTTTAACCGGTTAATCTTTGCCATATGGACTATTTCAAATGTGGTGGAGGAGATCAAATCTAACCTAGGAAAATTTAAAAAGATCCATATAAGCCATGCATATAGGGAGGCCAACTCAGTCACAGACTAGTTTGCAAATGAAGCATTAATAAAAAATACGATGATGACATGGCAGAATGATGAAAGATTTTTGAGGGTTGTGAAAGAATTAATACTACTGGAACGAATCTAGGGAAGTAAAAAGACAATCCAAATATAACTATGGAAAGATCTGTAAGATTACACATTAGACAAGGAGTAAATGAGAATCATGCGAAGTTATTATTTTTCCATCATATCAAGTATGTGTGGCACACTTTTTGGATTGATTTGCCTTCTTCCATTTTTTTTGCCATATGTAAAACCTTTTTTAGGTTTCAAAAATAGAAGGAAGTTGAACTTCGTGAAAGAATAGGAAGCAGATGCAGTTTTCATGAACTAGAGGAAATAATGGTGGGGGAGAGAAACAGGAAGGAGCCAATGGGGTAAGTAGATAATTGGAGAAATAACCCAAAGGTATGGCATAAACTAGAGAAGGTTGGCATTATAAAATTCATGGAAAAATTCCATGGTTTTGATAATGAGGTCACCAATACAAAAGGTGAAATTGTGGAAGGACGATCAAGTTAAAATTGATGGGGTTACACACCAGGTTGATGTGGATTTGATTGCCTAGGTTGCAGAGCTCTCCTTGGAGGGGATAAATTTTTTCAGAGACAAGAAAATGTTGGTCAATATAATCAAGGACTTTGTGAAGGATGAGAATGGAAAGAAGAAACTTGTGAAGACTGAGACATATTATGAAATGGAGTCCATTAGAAAGCTCTAGAGGTATGTCTTAAGAGTTATTATTGAATATATATCCCTAGATACTAGATTCGATAGGGTCAGGACTCATTATTTTGTGCTTTTAAATCACATTAGGCATGGAATAAAGATTTCTTTTCCTTTCTATCTTTTCACCTCCATGAGCAAGAGCATTGAGGGTTTTAAAAAGAAACCCACTGCTAATCTTGCCCTTCATGAGGGGTTGCTCCTTCTAGTATATGAGTACTTAAAGACTCAGACTAGGGGAAAATCCCTCAGCAAAGCTGGAAATGCTTCTGAGGAAACTAAGAGCTCAAATTCTGAGGAAGTTTAGAGCATAAATTTGGAAGATGAGGAAAATTCCCCCTCTAAAGGTAAGATACCTAAGGAAGGCAAGAAATTTTTGCCCTCTACCAGCATTGCTTCCAGCAGAAAAAGCCCTAGGAGTTTAACCCCTAATCCCCCCAAGATTGAGGAAAAAGAGGAAGAGGAGCACAACGTTGAAGAAGAGGATATAGAATTAGAGGAAGAGGTGAAGGGGGAGGATAGTGAGAAGGCTGAGGAGGAATTGGTAGTTACACCGAGGAACCCCAAGAAAAGGAAGGCTGAGGAGGCTTCACTTCTGGAAGAAACAAAAGATCAGGCTCCTTTGATCTCGGGCCTAGTCCCTACCATTCCTTCACCATAGGGGAAGATAATATCACTGGTGAAAGACAGTGGGGAGGTGGTTTTGAAAGATAGGAGGGGATTGTGGAGAAATTTTAACTCTAAAATGGCAAAGATGAGGATAGTCAGAGAGACGATGAACCCCTAGGTGATGGAAGAAAAAGATGGTGAAGTCCATTTTGATGAACTTCTTGACCCAACTCTTATTGTAATCTCTGACAATGCAAGAGAATATGGGCTCAACCTACTCATCAATGCTAAACATAGAATGATAGATAATCTTTGATCTATTAAATGGCTATTTCATGAGATAGAAGAACTCAAGGAGAAAGTGAGCCAAAAGGACAACCACATGAGAAGCAGCGACTAGGAACACCATGTTGACCAGGAGGATCACATCTCAATGGTTGAAAAAAGAGTTCTAAGGATGGAGACTTCTAATCAAAATCTAGCTAACCAAGTGATTGCAACTTTGAACACTCTGAATGAAAACATCAATAGTTTGGGAGATTCTTTGAAGGAAGCTGGCTTTGGCAGGGAAAAAGAAGATAAAGATAGTATGGACTGTGGGAAAATTGAGGAAGAAAAGAAAGAGACTAGGGGACTGACAGATGATCAGAACTAGGATCAAGCAGGCGTAGACAACTAGAAGGCCAATGAAGTTGTAGAGACTCTGCAAGTTCTAGATAGGGAGAACTAATAGTTTTAGTTTTCATTTTTTGTTTCGCCCTTATCTAGAGTTACTAGTTTTTCATCCTGGCTGTGGGCCTATCTTTTGGTTTTGGCTTTTTACAAGCAGATACATACTAGTTGGACTTTACTTTTTATTTATATTTATGTTATTATGTAAAAATTTTGGGTTTTAGGATCCCTGTAAAACCTATTTTACTCCATCAAAAACAACTAGTTTGAAAAGATATTCATTAATTCCTCCTTTGAGGGAAAACCTTCCCAACAAGTATTTTAAAGAAAAATACTAAAAAAGATTAAACACTCAATTCATTAGAATGAAAAGAATGTGCAGATTGAAAAACTATTTAAATTTTATAACCAAGATCATCCACATAATTAATCCCTATAGATAAAAATGATTTGAAGTTCACTTTTATTACTATCCATTTGAATTCTCTCAAGCTCAACAAAAAGATTCTAAATTGTAATAAGACAATGTAAACCTTTTCACAAATGACTAATCTCCTCAAAGATACAAATCATTACAGAATAGACAATATTATCTATCCCAGAAAAGCTTCAAAACATAAAACTGCAAAATCTTATATTTCCTTATCGCAACTAAAATTTTGCATAAAAGTGTTCTTTTCAAAATTTAGATACCCGATCCAAAAATATTTTTGGTTTTGCATCCACACAAAGGGAGTCTTTTTGAAAATAGATATTACATATATATACCCTTTAGTGCTAGATAATAGAATTCAAAGTTACCTCACCATGAGTAGATAGTTATTTGGTTACTTAGCCAAGCTAACTGACTAAAACAAAATAGAGAAAGTAAAAATGAGAAGGCACACAACTAACAAATACCAAGTGTCACAAGGTTTTTTCCACACTAGCCACAATCCTTCTAGCTTTCCAACTTTCATATGTGGCAGTAAAGGATGAAATGGCTGACTAATGTGGTAGATTGAGAAAAGAAATCATCTATTTCTAGACTTCTTTTTCCCTCTTTAGCTCCACTATCTTTCCTTTGTACATCTCTAGGTGCTTGTGGTTGATTATCAAGATGACCTCAACATGGGCAATGTTCAAAAAGTTTTGCTTTACAAGTAATTTCTTTTCTTGAAGCTCCAAGAATCTCTTTTGTACTTGTTTGATGATATCTTCTATGGGTAAGATGAAGTCACCTTCTCCTTCTGCACAATGCTTATAAAAATACTTCAGGTCACTGAGAATTATATCATCTATGACCCCAAGCTTAGATAAAATTTCTTTGACTTTAGCTACACCTTGTGCAATTGCTTCATTTCTCTATTCAATGAATTCTCAGATCACGTGGAAAGCTTTATCATCAAGACCAGCCATAGGGCATTCAGAGCAGAATTTCTAGAGGCCATGCCCTTGTATTTCATCAATCCATAGTATCACTTTCATCTAGTTATTTTTCTCCTCCTCATATCCATTGATATTTGATTCAAGCTTCTTAGTGACAATTGAAATTTCTTTACAAGTATCACTTAGGAGATTCACTTATGTTACTGCACTAGTTCGCATAGTCTGAACTTATTCTTCAAATGTCTTAGCTATGGCTTTACACTTTTTTAAATTATCCAAGAATTGTTGATTGGTTGGAGACTTGACATTAACAATGGTTGACATTTCATTGACTAACTTCAATTTAATATGTAGAATTACATTGATATATTGGGCCATACTTCCCATAGCTTCCTTCATATTTTTATTATCTTTAGCATCTTATCATACCTAGTTGGCAATCTTCTTGTTAGATACTTCAAATATTTTCATGTCCATGGCTCTACTACCTTTACCGAGGTATACATTTGATACCTGATAATCTTTATGTGTGAGTTCCTCCTAAAGTTTCTCTTGTGGAGGTTTGGCAATTTCTACCAACCACCATCCTACATCCTTGTCAAAATCAATTTGAGACTATTTTTTCTTTCTTAACTTTAGAAGACCTTCCAAGGAATTTACTCACCAAGTCATCCATTGGCATGGAGAGTGGTACCATGCTTCATTTCTTTTCTACATATGTCTCCAACCACTTAGGTGTCAAAGGCTCCTTTCTAGGCAGGGTAGTATTGTCAATTAGAGCTAGAGTACTCATTGATGCACTATCTCCTTCTACCAATTTTTGTTGGACTTCTATTGAGTCATAGATATTAGGGGAAATGATCTATTGTGTTACCTCTTCGATTTCTTAGAAATCCAAGTTTATCACAATCCCACTCTCTACTTTGTTCTACACAACCTTCTTACTTCGAGGTTACAAACGAGTAGTTCTTTTAGGGATCACTATTTTAAGTTGAACTTGATTATGAACCGAAGGAACAAATACTTCAACTTCAGCTTCATTTTGACTTGTAATAGAATCACCAATAGAAACATTAGAATGCACAGTAATCTTTCTTGAAGGCTTCCCTTTTTTAGCTCTTGAATGCTTTTGGGGTTTCCTTGAATTGATATTTGATTCATCTTTTGAGCTAATCAATTTTCTATTCTCTTTAAAACTCCTATCATACGAGAATACAAATCATCTTCTTCTCTCATGTTCCATTCTAGCTTGGGGATAGGGAGACATTCGATTTGTTCGATATATCAACATGACTTCAACATGACCTCAACATGACCTCAACATGGGCAATGTTCAAAAAGTATTGTTTCACAGGTAATTTCTTTTCTTGAAGCTCCAAGAATCTCTTTTGTACTTGTTTGATGATATCTTCTATGGGTAAGATGAAGTCACCTTCTCCTTCTACACAATGCTTATAAAAGCACTTCAAGTCACTGAGAATTATATCATCTATGACCCCAAGCTTAGATAAAATTTCTTTGACTTTAGCTACACCTTGTGAAATTGCTTCATTTCTCTATTCAATGCATTCTCAGATCATGTGGAAAGCTTTATCATCAGGACCAACCATAGGGCATTTAGAGAGGAATTTCTATAGGCCATGCCCCTGTATTTCATCAATCCATAGTATCACTTTCATCTAGTTATTTTTCTCCTCCTCACATCCCTTGATATTTGATTCAAGCTTCTTCGTGACAATTGAAGTTTCTTTACAAGTATCACCTAGGAGATTCACTTATGTTACTACACTAATTCACATAGTCAGAACCCATTCTTCAAATGTCTTAGTTGTGGCTTTACACTTTTGTAAATTATCAAAGAATTGTTGATTGGTTGGAGACTTGACATTAACAATGGTTGACATTTCATTGACTGGATTCAATTCAATATGTAAATTGATATATTGGGCCATGCTTCCCATAGCTTCCTTCATATTTTTCTTATCTTTACCATCTTTCCATACCCAGTTGGCAATATTCTTGTTAGACACTTCAAATATTGTCATGTCCATGGCTCTACTGCCTTTACCCAGGTCTACTTTTGATACCTGATAATCTTTAGGTGTGATTTCCTCCTAAAGTTTCTCTTATGGAGGTTTGGCAATTTCTACCAACCACCATCCTATATCCTTGTCAAAATCAATTTGAGACTATTTTTTCTTTCTTAACTTTAGAAGACCTTCCAAGGAATTTACTCACCAAGTCATCCATTGGCATGGTGAGTGGTACCATGCTTCATTTATTTTTTACATATGTCTCCAACCACTTAGGTGTCAAAGGCTCCTTTCTAGGCAGGTTAGTATTGTCAATTAGAGCCAGAGTACTCATTGATGCACTATCTCCTTCTACCAATTTTTGTTGGACTTCTATTGAGTCATAGATATTAGGGGAAATGATATATTGTGTTACCTCTTTAGTTTCTTAAGAATCCAAGTTTATCACAATCCCAGTCTCTGCTTTGTTCTGCACAACCTTCTTACTTCGAGTGTACAAATGAGTAGATCTTTTAGGGATAACTATTTGAAGTCAAACTTGATTATGAACTAAAGGAACAAATACTTCAACTTTAGCTTCATTTTGACTTGTAATAGAATCACCAATAGAAACATTAGAAGGCACAATCATCTTTCTTGAAGGCTTCCCTTTTTTAGCTCTTGAATACTTTTTGGGGTTTCCTTGAATTGATACTTGATTCATCTTTTGAGCTAATCATTTTTCTTTTCTCTTTAAAACTCCTATCATACGAGAATACAAATCATCTTCTTCTCTCATGTTCCAGTCTAGCTTGGGGATAGGTAGACATTCAATTTGTTCAATATATAGAGGATCAACCACTTCCTCATTATCATTTTCTTTTATGTCATTGATATCAAGTTGAACTTCAGATGCTTGTATTTCATTTATGGTCAATCTCAACCAAAATATTTTTCTCACATCAAACTCATCAGAGAAATTAGCCCAGTAGTCTTCTAAGTGAGGAACATGACTGATGGAGGATGCATATTTTAGATTTTCCCTGGAAAATCCCACATAATTGAAGTTTTCTCTAGCAAGGTAGGGCTTGAGGCACAGTTTGGACATTTTTGAATCCATCAACATAGCTTGTTTGACATTAGGACATCTATTGTGGCTGATTTCTATAGGCAATAGAGTAGCACGAGTCTTTTTAATATTTTTAGACAAATCAGTGACATGCAGGATTTGCCTACCAATTTTAAAAAGGACAATGTCATCAAGGAAAAAGTGAGGCAACTTAAGAGATTCTCCAATGAAACCCCTAACTCCAATGTAGGTGAATCTAGAGAATTGTATATAAAAACAACCATAAATCTTAATAGTATGCATAAATTATTGAGATCCTACAATTCTCTTGACCTTGAAGCTCAAAAACTTGTCTCCCTAGGAACACATTGTTAATTCTCCTAAACTCTTTTTAGGGTTCCTTTACTTGTAGACTTCTATAATATAGATATATTGTCATGTCTTCAGTCTAGGGTTAATATGGTAGCCCTTCCCATTCTTTTGACATAGCCAAGATGTAAACCAAAAAGGAGGACATGAAGAAAGGATCAAAGTTATTCAAACCTACAAGACCTTAGTGCAACCCTTCGGCCATCAAATTTGCCTTGTTAATTAATTTTTGTCCCTCAATGATTTTCTAAATGAACAAATACATCTAGTTATCCCATGAAAAGCATGATCATTCTATTTTACTCTGTTGAGAAAAAAAACTATGTCGACAATCTCTTTAATGTAATACTCAATAGTTAGTGGTTTGGGTAACCTTGAGCCTCCTAGTGCTGGCTTAAAAAGCTAGGTCTATGCCATAATAGAATCATAATCTTTCTTTTTATTTTCATACAAGCATCTAGATTCTTCAAAAGTCCCTGGCTCATAGGGTTCTTTATGAGGTATCCTTAAGGAAGAACTAACTATAACTCTATCAATTCTGACCAAAACTTCACCTGTGACCTTCTTTACACATCTAGTATGATGACCATAATGATTGGCACACTCAACTATCAATTCTAGACACCTTATGGTAGTCAAGAAACTAGCGGCTTCTATCAAACCACTACTAGTGAGTTTATGGTAAATGAGTCTAGCTTGTGCATTCTTTACTCTCTCTACCAGTTGAGTTAGGTCTACATTAACTAGGAAAGTATCATGTATCTTAGATAGAGAGCTTAACAAATAGGTTTTCTTAGGTTTAAGGAGCTTAGGTTAGAAAAGAGTCATGGCCACCTTGACAGGGAATTAGAAACTCAATGCTTAGAAAGAAAACTTTAATCTAGAGAAATAGGAATAAGAACGCAAAATATACAGAGGAAATTGAAATGTGCACTCACCAATTTTTGATAAGTCAAGTACTTCCAATTTTGTTCTTATCAACTTGACGTTTTGGGATTCGACGTAGTAAGATAGGTAATTAAACTAGAAAAAGAAAGATTTTAAAGCACAAGATTTTGGAAAATCAAGGATAGATATGGAGTGTGCAAAATCATTGATATCAGCATGTGAATTTATTTGACAAGAATTTCTAGTCATTTTTCATTGATCATCTCCATCACATACACATGTGAACTCATCTTAATGATGCTAGATAATCATTACTTTTATTTTCCTAGAAATAACTTGTACTTTTGACACATGCCACTTAAGTGTCACATTTATTACCTTTTACATCTTTGACACATAGCAAGGAAGTGGGGCCTCCTTTAAGAAAATTGTACATGCTTTGTTTAACTAAATCCATGCAAGAAGAAAACAAGTGTAATCGTTAGAAATAAAAGAGATGAATTTGAAGTTGAAACTTCATTTTCTTACTTCAACTTGAACTGCTTTGCATGTGATCTATTGGACTGATAGGGAAATCGAAAAGAAGGATTTAGTATTTGCATGAAAGGTACTGGCCTGAAGTAGAAGTTGAAATAAATGGGTGCTAGGTTCAAGTTCAACTTTGATTTAGTAAAGTTCTAAGTATCATTATCTACAATTGAAAAGGAAAATTTGGGGCTAACAATTGGCTCTGACTAGGGACTAAGACTACAAGGATCTGGCATGAATCTAGAATTTCTACTTCACAAACTCATCTTGTAAACTAATTTCAATAGACAAGGGACTCTTAAATGGGAACAACAAAACAAAATAGAGAAAAAGGAAACCAACACAGGAAAGTGAATATGTACAATTAAAAATGGGACAAAACTAAAATTGGAACAACTTAAGATCATGTCTATTATAGGATAGGGGTAAATCACCCCCATCAAAATACTTTAACCTGAAAGCATTTGATCCCATCTCCTGAGAAATAATGAATGGTCCCTTTCACAGGCTTTCAAATTTTCTATGTGCTCCTCTAGGTTCTCTCTCTTATTTGACAGTAGTACCTTGTCTCCTTCCATGAATTTCCTAGGCCTTTCCTTTCAGTCAAAAATCTTCTTTACCCTGGTCTAATGTTCTATTATATGGTCTACCAAATCCTTCCATTCTTCTTCAATCTTCTGAAGATAAAGTGTTTGCTTTTTGATAGAGTTGAAAAAAATCTCATGTTCTATTTCTTTTTGTAGATTTATTGTAGCCAATTCCAAAGGTAGATATAATTGTGCTTCTACTTCATGAACTAACTCAAAAGGGGACATGCCAATCGCTCTTTTAGGAAAAGTTCTATCTGCCCAAAGTGCTTCATAGAGTTTCTTATGCCAATCTCTTCCCTTATTCTCTACCAATTTTCTCACGATATTAATCAAATTCTTGTTTGTAGACTCAACTTTCTCATTACCTTGCAAAAAATAGTTAGATGCATTCAATAACCAAATTCTATGATTATAGCAGAAAAGCTAAATCTCTCAAGATGAATTTTTTTTAGCATTATCAATCACTACTTTGACCGGTACACCAAATCAAGTCAAATTATTATTAGTCGATAGCTTGCATACCACCTATGATGTTGTTGCTTTTACTAGTATTGCCTCTACTCATTTGGTAAAGTAGTCTATGGCGATAAGAATATGAGTGTGGCTTGCACTAGAGATTGGGTTTATGGGACCTATATAATCTAACCCCCATTATTGAAAGGGTTCTTTAATGACTACTAGCTTTAAAGGGAGGGTGGATAATTGTGGCTTACTAGTGAACAATTTGCATTTTTAATAGTCTCTTACCAATTTATAGGCAAATTTGAACATACCTAGCCAGTAGTATCTGCTCATCAGGATCTTAAAAGTAGTGACTATGGAAGCAAAATTTCCACTACATGGTTCATTATGAAATCTTTGTAGTAGCTTTTCTTGTTGATTAGCATTGATGCATCTAAGGAAAATTCCATCTAAACATTTCTTATATAGGATATCATCTACGATCAAAAATTTTGCATCTCAGAGTTGTAGACTTTTCCAATATTTTTCCTTTAAGTGTTCTAGGCAATGTACATATGTTAGAAAATATGCTATATTTGAAAACTACTCATCTCTCAATCCTACCAAAAGATAATTATGGGAAGGCTTCTCTTCTTTATTCTCCACCATTAACTTACAAAGCCCTTGACCTCAAAGTAATTTGGTGGGTTTGATATCGAGATCAAACTCCTACACTTTTGATACCCAAGTAGCTTAGTTATTCATAGCTACATCTTGTTGTGTGAGGATGCTCTTAGTGGCTATAGTTGTCACATAGACCACAGAGTGCAAATGTAGGATATAATATCAAAACTTCTTAACCACTTTCACAACTACAAAAGCTTGTTTCTCAACAAGCGAGTAGTGCAACTCATGCTTTTCAAAGGAACACTCATAAAAGAGATAGGAACTTCTTCATTCTTCTGATTCTTTTGAAGAAGAATTCTAGATATGGTGTGCTCGAATGCATAGCAATACATTACAAAATATTAATTAAAATTAGGATGAATGAAGACTAGTGCTTTAGAAATAGCCACCTTCACTTCTTCAAATGACTTGATAGCTAGATCATCCCATTTGAAGTTTTGCTTCTCACTTAATAGCATTACCATTGGCTTGGTTGTTTCAGAAAATTTAGGTACAAATTTCTTGAGGAAATTTATTTGATTAAAGAAAGATCTAATACCATTATGATTAACTGGGAGGCACAACTATTGTATCACTATCCTCTCTAGATCAATTCTGATCCCCTTTTTTGAAACTATATGCCATAATAGTTTCCCCTTAGTCACATAGAAGATAAAATTCTTATGGTTCAATGAAATCCCATGTTCTTTGCATCTTTGCAAGACTTCTCTTAGGTCTTTCAAATGCTTCTTTTGTATTCTTGAAAAGATGGTCATATCATCTACATACACTCTGATACTTTTGTCTAGAAGATGTCCAAAGGTTGAGTTCATTGCTCACTAAAAAGTTGTACCAGCATTTATTAACCCAAAAGGCATTCTCTGGTAAGAAAAAGTGCTCCAAGGAGTTGTGAATGCAGTTTTGTGTCGATCTTCCTTAGCAATGCCTATTTGATTATAACCCAAAAATCCATCAAGGAAGGACATCATCTCTGAGCTAACAATTTTTTGAAGAATTTGATCCATCATAGGTAAAGCAAAGTTGTTTTCAAGACTTACTTGATTCAGATTTGTAAAATCAATGCACATCCTTACCACTCTGCTCTTCTTTCTCACAAGAACTATGTTTTTCATCCAAGTGGAATGATGTATTGGGAATATGATGTAGGCTTTGAGCATTTTATCAATTTCTTTAAAGATTGCATTTGATACCTTTGGATTATATGTTCTTAATTTCTGCTTAAAAGGTGAAGTACTTAGCTTTAAAGTGATGTGATTCTTAACTTGTCCTCCTCTGAAAGTTTTCAAATCTTCATATGACCATGCGAACACATCTTTATATTCACCTAATAGCTTAGTGAATCATTCTTTCTCATCTCCTTTACAACAAACTCCTAGATTCACCATTTTTGGGTTAACTTCATCACCTAGATTTTTTTTTTCATAATCATTGTTTTCAACCTCTTTGAACATTGAATTTTGAGTCAAGCAAACATCTCGCCTATCAAAGAGCTTCTCTAGTTTAGCTAACCTTTAGGTATCATGTTACCTTTGAGTTCAATGACATCCTTAGTTTTACCAGTACTAGCATCTGAGAAGAATTCATGACATTTAGATTTTGAGCCTTCAAAGTAATTAGTGGCAAATGGTTCTATACGTTGTAAGAAAGCATTGATATGGGTGTCATCTCTAAACACCTCCCATGATATATTATTTTTAGGTACACTAGGTCTATGGATTATTTCTATAGTGTATTTGTTAGTCAAAAATTTAGGTTGAGGAATCATTAAACAAGTTGAGACTGCTAAAAAATTAGTTTTTGTATGGAGCTCTCGGGGTCTTGATTCGATGGAGAAAGCATCAAACCAATCAAGTTCATCCCATACGCAATTCCTATAGTGTCTTAACCTTTAGTTCTTCACCAAGAAAAATTTCCTAACTTACTTTACTATCAACTCGACATCTCCTTTTGCCTATTTCAAATTCCTCTTCTTTTCTTCCTCTAATCCCAATAATAGGGCTTCATACTCAGCTATATTGTTTGTATTTTTGAAAGCGAGTTTGAAAGAGGAAGGGAAAATCTACCTTGAAGGAAATATTAATACTGTGCCAGCTCCAAACCCACTTGAACAACAACTTTCATTGAATTCCAAAACCCAAGGTGTATCAGTATCAGGTTCAACTCTTGTTTCTTCAATCTTAAGCATAATTAAATAGTTAGCAAAATTGGTTTCTTGATAGAGGATTTGGGAATTAGGGTTATTTGAAGGGAAAATTGTATATTTGGACTTGGTTTTAGGCAATAGAGTGACTCTTTCCTTTCCCACAGGTATGATTTCTTGTAACCAATCCATTTTAACTTCCCCACATAGATACTGACAGAAAGTCCTACTAAGGAGCATGGCATAACTAGTACAGATGTGTGCTACTAGAATGGTGAGTTTTATCCTCTTATCTAAAAAGGTTGCTAGGGAAACTTGGGCATCTTTAATATAACCTATTAGAGGTACTTGTTTAGAATCCATTGAGTAGCATTTACCAAATTTTTTGGTTAGAGGCAAGTTAAGAGATTTAACTTATGTTGTTGGCATTATATTAACTGATGCTTCAGAGTCTATGATACAATTTTTTAGCTTGAAACCATGTAAGAAAAGAGATACATAGAAAGGGTAAGGTTTTTCTCTAGAAAATGTCTTTGGACTTACTTTCTCTATTTGAATTTTTTCTACATGGGTCATTGTCTTTTGGATTTGGGCTTCTTTAGTAGAAGACACACTATTTTCTTGGTTGGTGGAAAGATTTGATGAAGGTTGGTTGACAAAGTCAACTAATTTATTGTGTTTGTTAGGATTCATTCTCAAATATTCTGTAGGAGAAATTTGAATTCTAGATGTTTTCAAAAACTCAACAATATCAAAAAGTGAGTCAGGATCAAACCTTTTTAGAATTTGAGGTGGAGACTAAGCTTGCAATGTTTTATTACCGCCTTCAACTCTTGTTTTCAAATCTTTTACCTGAGTAGCTATTGCAGAATATTTGGGAAGAATCAATCATGTTTCCTAATTGTGCTTTGGTCAAGATTGAACATGAAGGATCTTCCAAAGTTAATAGAATGTCACCTCCCCTATCTAAGTTAGATTCATACTCGAGGTAATAATTTGTGGAGTTTCTAGGTCCCTCAAAAGAATCTTCCTCTATTATCACATTTGTTGAAGTTTCTTTTTTTTACTTCTAATTGTTCATGTCTTACATTCTTGAGACATGTGGACCCTTCATGATCACCAGTTAGATGGAAGACACACATGTTTCTTTTGATATGAGGAGGTTCAATTTGAAGCCTTTATTGATTAGGAGCAAAGCTATATTGTTTAACTTGATAAGGAGCCCCTTGATTTGGAAATTTTTGCAAAATATCTTGGTAAGGATAAGAAACCTTTGGGAGATACTTCTTTACTGCTATTAGGTCATTTTCCATTTGGTAGATCCTTCTTCCATTTTCAAAATATAATAAGATCATCTTCTAACTCTATGGCAAGAGTTTGGGATGCTACAAGCATTTGGGGATTAGCTCTCTTCATTGGAAAAACAATGTTTGGGGGCATGTCATTTTACAGGAAACCTTTCTAATTCTCATCATTGGGCATGCTAGCCATAGGTATTTGGTGTAGGGCTTTATTGAATCTAGCTACAAATTCATGCATAGGTACATGTATTTCTTTTTTCATTTGGCTTAATTGCATGAGAAAAGAATTTGCATCTTCAGCTACCTTGAATCTAGCCTTAAAATCACTCTTCATAGTATTCCAAGAGGTGATAGATGCATTTGGTAAATAATGAAACCAATCAGCTATTGATTCTATCAAGGTCTAAACGAACAAACTTACAACAACATCCTCTATTGCTACAACCAACACTCCACACATTGTATTAAAAGACTTTAAATGTTCTTTAGGTGACTTTTTCCCATCTCCACTAAATCTAGGGAGAATTTCTTGTGCCCCTTTAGGCAATCTTCCTAGATTTCCCACAAGTTGCAGAGGTTCAATAGTGTCACCCCAAGGATGATCGAGAGCCATTCCTGGTAATATAAAATTGATAGAGAGGATTGTAACAATGGAAAGAACCAAAGTTCCAAGGATGATTAGGGATTTCATAGAAGGAAAAGGACTACCACCTTTAGTGGGGGATGATGGTCTCCTAGAAGTTTTAGCTTTGTTTCTTTTTAAAGAAAGGTTAGGTTTGAAGTCAATTCTAGCTAAGTCTTCAAAATCTTCATCCACTAATTCTGAAAAATTGGTTAGTCTGTGTATACCTCTTCGTAGCCAAGGCGAAGGTTTAATTTGATCAAATCAATTATTTGCATGAGAAACCCTTTCTATAACTACTTCTTCCTGAAACTATTGGAATCTCCTTAATCCTCTTAGCTATTTCTTCTTCTCTTTCTAGTACTAGTTGGATATATTGTTGATTACTTACTCAATTAACCTAGGCATAAGCATTTCGGTCAGAAATAATATCTTCTTGTGTATCTTGAAACCCTAGATTTGGTTGTAGAATAGGCAACTGATTGTGGTTAGGAAGAACCATCTTCCAAAACCATAAAATTCATTAGGAACTTAAGGGAAAATAGATTTTTTCTTTTCAAAATCCCTAGTGGAGTCGCGAAAAACTATTAGTAAACAATTTTTACTCTTTAATTTTAAAACTCAAAGAGATAAAACCCTTGATAAACTAATAGATTGAAATTCCCAAAATGTGTAAGGAATTCTCTGCTTATTATTATTTCACAATACTATAAGGTACAATAACCAGTTTGAAAAGATATTCATTAATTCCTCCTTTGAGGGAAAACCTTCCCAATGAGTATTTTAACAAAGAATACTAAAAAATCTTAAACAATCTATTCATAAGAATGAAAAGAATGTGTAGATTGAACAACCGTTTAAATTTTATAACCAAGATCATCCACATGATTAATCCCGATAGATGAAAATGATTTCAAGTTCACTTTTACTACTATCCATTTGATTTCTCTCAACCTCAACAATAAGATTCTAAATTGTAATAAAATAATGTAAATCTTTTAACAAATGACCAATCTCCTCAAGGATAAAAATTATTATAGAATATACAATATAATTATCTATCCCAAAAAAGCTTTGAAACATAAAACTATAGAATTTTATATTTCCTTATCACAATCAAAATTTTGCATCAAATTTTTCTTTTCAAAATGTAGATACCAAATCCAAAAATATTTTTGGTTTCACATCCACCAAGAGAGGGTATTTTTGAAAATATTTATTACATATATATATCCTTTGGGGCTAGATAACAGAATCCAAAATAACCCCGCTAGGAGTAGATAGTTATTTGGTTACTTAACCAATCTAACTAACTAAAAAAAAGTAGAGAAAATAAAAACCAGAAGGCACGCAACTAAGAAATTCCAAGCATCACAAGGCTTTGTCCATGCTAGTAGAAATCATTCCAGCTTTCTAGCTTTCATATGTGGTAGTAAAGAACAAGATGACTAACTAAAGTGGGAAATCAAGAAAAGTGATCCTTTGTTTCTAAACTTGTTTTTCCCTCTTCAGCTCTACTATCTTTCCTTAGTGTATCTCTAGGTGCTTCTGGTTGATTATCAACATGGCCTTGACATGGGCAATGTTCAAAAAGTCTTGTTTCACAAGTGATTTCATTTCTTGAAGCTCCAAGAATCTCTTCTGTACTTGTTTGATGATATCTTCTATGGGTAAGATAGAGTCACCTTCTCTTTCTATATACTGCTTATAAAAGCACTTTAGGTCACCAAGAATTATATCTATGACCCCAAGCTTAGATAGTATTTCTTTGACTTTAGCTATACCTTGCACAATTGATTCATTTCTCTATTCAATGCATTCTCGGATCATGTGGAAAGTTTTATCATCAAGACCAACCACAGGGAATTTAGAGAAGAATTTCTATAGGCCATGCCCCTATATTTCATCAATTCACAGTATCAATTTCACCTAGTTATTTTTCTCCTTCTCACATCCCTCAATATTTAATTCAACCTTCTTAGTGAAAATTGAATTTTCTTTATGAGTATCACTTGAGAGATTCACTTGTGTTATTGCATCGGTTCACACAATCTCAACCTGTTCTTCAAATGTCTTAGTTGTGGTTTTACACTTTTGTAAATTATCCAAAAATTATTGATTGGCTAGATACTTGACATCAACAATGGCTGACATTTCATTGATTGGACCCAGTTTAGGATGTAGAATTGCATTGATGTATTGGGCCATACTTCTCATAGCTTCCTTCATATTTTGCTTATCTTTAGCATTTTTCCATACCTGGTCTACAATCTTCTTATTAGACACTTTGAATATTTTCATGTCCACAACTCTATTGCATTTACCTAGGTCTACTTGTGATACCTAATAATCTTGAGGCCTGAGTTCTTCCTGAAGTTTATCCTATGGAGGTTTGGTGATTTCTACCAATCACTGTCCTGCATCCTTGTCAAAATCAACCCAAGACTCCATTTTTGTTTTCTTAATTTTAGACAACCTTCCAAGGCATTTACTTGCTAAGTCATTCACTGACATGAAGAGTGGTACCATGCTTCATTTCTTTTCTACATATGCCTCCAACCACTTAGGTATCAAAGGCTCCTTTCTAGGCATGTTAGCATTGTCAATCAGAGCTAGAGTACTCATTGATGCACTATCTCCTTCTACCATTTTATGATAGACTTCTATTGAGTCAGACATGTAAGGGGTAATGATCTATTTTAATTTCGAAGGAACCAAAGTTTATCACAATCCCACTCTCTACTCTATTCTGCATAGGATTCTTGCTTTAGGTGTATGAACAAGTAGTTCTTTTAGTGCTCATTATTTGAAGTTGAACTTGAAGTTGAACTAGATGTACACACACTTCAATTTCAACTTCATTTTGACCTACAATAGAATCACCAACAACAACATTAGAAGGCATAGTCAACTTTCTTGAAGGCTTCTCTTTTTTAGCTCTTGAATGCTTTTTGGGCTTTTCTTGAATTGATACTTGATTCATCTTTTGAGATAACTAATTTTTCATTCTCTTTTAAACTCCTATCATGTGAAAATACAAATCATCTTCTTCTCTCTTATTACAGTCTAGCTCAAGGATAGGGAGACATTCAATTTGTTTGATATATAGAGGATCAACAACTTCCTCATTATCATTTTCTTTTATCTCACTGATATCAAGTTGAGCTTTAAATGCTTATATTTGGCTTATGGTAAATCTTGACCACAATCTTTATCTCACTTCAAACTCATCAGAGCAATTGGCCAAGTAGTCTTCTAAGTAAGGAATGTGCCTAATGGAGGACACATATTTTAGATTTTCCCTAGAAAATCCTACATAATTGAAGTTCTCTCTACCAAGGTAGGGCTTGTGGCAGAGTTTGGACATTGTTGAATCTATCAAAATAGCCTATTTGACATGAGGACATCTACAGTGACCAATTTCCATAGGAAACCCTTGACTCTAATTACTATAGAAATCCCAATGTCAAATAGGCTATGTTGATAGATTCATTGGATAAATCCCAATAAATGAATTAATGTCCCTCAATGATTTTCTAAATGAACAAATACATCTAGCCATCCCAGTGAAAAACATGTTAATTCCCTTTTACTTTGTTGACTAAAAAAAAAATGTCAGCTATATCTTTAATGAAATGCTCAATGGTTAGTGGTTTGGGTAACCTCGAGCCTCCTAGTGCTAGCTTTAAAAGCCAGGTTTGTGTCACAATAGAATCATAATCTTTCTTTTTCTTTTTCAAAAGTCCATGGCGCATAGGGTTCTGTATGAGGTATCCTTAAGGAGGAACTAACTATAACTCTATCAATTCTGACCAAAACTTCACCTATGACCTTCTTTATACATATGGTATGAGGATCATAATGATTTGTACACTCAAAAATCAATTCTGGACACCCTATGGCAATTGGGAAAGTGGCAGCTTCTATCAGACCACTACTAGTGAGTTTCTAGTAAATGAGTCCACCTTGTGCATTCTTTACTCTCTTTACCAGTTGGGTTAGGTGTACATTGACTAGGAAAGTATCTTGTATCTCAAAGAGAGAGCTTAACAAATAGGTTTTCTCAAGTTTAGGGAGATTATGTTAGAAAAGAGTCATGGCTGCCTTGACGAGGAATCAAGAACTTAAATGCTTAAAAATAAAACTTTAATCTAGAGAAACAGGAGTAAGAAAGAAAAATATACACAGGAAACCAAAATGTGCACTCACCAATTTTTGCTCAGTCAAGTACTTCTAGGTTTGTTCTTACCAGCTTGATGTTTTGGGCTCCAACATAGTAAAATAGGCAATTAAACCAGAAAAGGAAATATTTTAAAGCATGGGATTTTGTAAAATCAAGGATAGATATGGAGTGTGCAAAATCATTAATATCGAAGTGTGAATTTATTTGACAAGACTTTCTAGTCATTTATCGTTGATCATGTCCATCACATCAACATCCAAACTCATTTTAATGATGCCAAATAATCATTACTTTTAATTTCCCAAAAATAACTAGTACTTTTGACACATGCCACTTAACTGTCACATGTATTGCCTTTTACATCTTTAACACATAGCAAGGAAGTGGGGCCTCCTTTAAGCAAAATGTACATTCTTTTTCAACACATAGCAAGGAAGTGGGGCCTCCTTTAAGCAAAATGTACATTCTTTGTTTAATTAAATCCCTGTGAGAGGAAAACAAGTGTAATTGTTAGAAATAAAAGAGATGAAGTTGAAGTTGAAACTACATTTTCTTGCTTCAACTTCAGCTTGTTCTTTGCATGGGATCTATTGGATTGATGGGGAAATGGGAAAGAAGGATTCAATATTTGCATGAAAGATACTGGCTTGAAGTAGAAGTTGAAATAAATGGGTAATAGGTTCAAGTTTAACTTTGATTTAGTAAAATTTTGGGTATCAGTATCTACAATTGGAAAGACAAATTTGGGGCTAACAATCACCATCATCATCGTGATTAGTAGAAGCATCAAAATCATGATTAGTACAAGCATCATCATCATGATCATTAGAAACATCATTTGTATTAGGAGCATCATCGACTAACTCTCGATCGTGATCCATTTCTTCCTCTTCCTTGGTATGTTCTTCTTCCATTCCATTATACTTTATCAACCTTCCTCTTGGATCATGTTTTACAAAAAAGACCAACCCGATTTATGTGAAACCTCTAGGTAAAATACCTACTCACATTGGCTTGGAAGAACATAGGGCTCATTCCCAACTAGATCAAATAACCTTATATTAATCATTGGAAATCCATTCTCATACTCAATAACAATTTTATCAGGATCATTTTGATTGAGTTGTAGCTTGAAACATTTGACTATGAAGAGAACTAATTTGAAGGATTTAATGTCATAGTTAATTATATTAACCAAAATGCCACGATATCAATTTTGAGACTCTTGAGGATATAAGTTATTTCTAGATGAAATATTGGCCACCTGGAAGATTGCACTTATCCCAGAATCACAAGTTCTCTTCATGTCATCCAACTTTTTGATGCGAAATTTATAACCATTGCATAACATAGCCTTATGGTTTTTCACCTACAATAATGTTAAACATGTATGAATTATTGAATCATGAGTTTAAAAACATACATTTAATTAACAAACTTATAAGTACCTAGAGATCTCTTAAACTATATGCTAAATCTATTTCCTTTTGTGTAACATTGGGACTTGTATTACAATGATCTTGTATGACCAATGAAAACATGAATTTCCATTTTAATCTATGACCAGAATGTTGACATTATTCAACCCACAAAGTCATCCAATCTTGATTGTTTGCAATAAACAAATTTATTACATCCCACTCTTTAGCAACTGTACAAAAGTAAATAGATGATTTACAACAAATTTATTTTGAAGATTAAGACTTAATTAACTACAATAAATTCTCATAATTTATCACCTTTCAATTTTCTAAATCTATTGTTCTCCACCAAGTACTCCCCTTCAAATTTGTTAATGCAATGGAGATCCAAAATGCAATATATATGGGTCATTGTTGCAAGATAAAGAAGATATTGAGTAACGTACACCATATTCTGGTATACCATATATCCCTCAACCATAGAATCCTTGGGATGTGCTCTTTGTCAAATCAAACCCTACAAAAATTTCAAGTGTCTCTCAACCATCCACATTGACCTAAGTTTTACAGTTCCACATAATTCAATCTCCTCAACTTTGTGTATGAGGTAGTGTTCTTGTGCATTGAAAAAATTGAAGGCATACACTTTTTCATTTCACACATTAGTCAATGAATTTTTTTCTTCCAATATTTTATATTTTCTTTATGGGTTTCTTTAGATGAAAACCACCTACAAGGGATTCAAGACACTAAAATATATAAATATGAAATTTTATAATATATTACTTGTTTGATATATTGAACAAATATCATTTCTTACCTCATGCATTTTCCAAGATTATATATCACTTGTTTGATATTTTCCGTATGACTTCTTTTATGGCATTACTTTTTTTCTTTGTTAATAACCAAAGAAGGGCACTTGCATTAATCCAATATCCATTTCTATTTGATTCGATGATATTTTTCATTGCATGATTGGAATCATGAATGTCACTACAAATTTTGGCAAGTTTTTCTTTGTCATGCCTTCCATCCAATATTTTCCACATTGTCTCTATTACATTCTTTCCAATGTGCATAGTATCAAATAAATGCACAATTTATAGCTTCTCATAGTAGGGAAGCCTATTCAATTCTCTGGGATAATATTTTAGTCCCTTTGGAAGGTGGTCAATGATGCCTTGATGACCTTCATGGTCATCAATTACATAATTAGTCCAACAAAACACAATCAAAATATATAATTTCAAAACATAAACCATTAGGTGGAGCGATACTACCTAAAATTATATTATATACCAAATACCGTAGGTGAGGTGTCATTCTTCATGGCTTTGATGTAGTCTCTTCTTTCCCATTAAAAATATGTTTTTCGACACTTTGATGCTTATGCTTTTTGTGGACGAAGTGCCTATACTCATCAAACACCTTCTTTCTTAAACTTTTGGACTAACAAGATTTCATCTTTGGACCCCATGTTGGACATGAAAAGTTTCCGTTTATTTGAAGACCTACAAGATAATGACACAATTGGATTAAATATGTTAATTTTTTAGAATTAGTATTATTGTGTACAACTAGATTTCAGCATAACATACCATAGAAATGTGTCAACCCTTGGGCATCATGAATTGTCCATACAAGAATTGCATGAAATTAAAATTGATTTTGTCTAATTATTCTAGAGATATCATACATTTTGAAACCATTCCATAACACTAGAAACTCATCAATAAGAGGTGCAATATATACATTCATATCTTTCACTTGGTACTTACCTAGTTGAATGAACAACATTAGATAATTATTATGGTCATTTCACTCCAAGATTTATAATTACATGTAGATAATAATCAAATAATAAAATATTTGGAACAATCATTGCCAACATTATGTGCTCCCTCTTCATTGACATCCATGGAGGAAGGTTATTGTTGATAACAATAACATGCTACACCGAGTAAACATATCTTATCTCTCCAAATGGATTGAAGTCATCAATTGCTAGAGAAAGCCTAAGATTTTGAGGTTCTTTAAAGTTTGGTCACTTTTCCTCTATATCCATAAATGTTGAACCATCTATAGGCATTCGAATCATGTCATCTCGACTTCTGTTGCATGCATGGTAATCAATAAATTATGCCAAGCTATTGCACTTGAATAATCTTTTAAGATGTGGAATAATGAGGATTAATGAAGAACCTTGTGAGGCATCTTTTTTATCACTTGATCATCTTGATATCTTATCGAATGTCATTTTAGGCATTATGTTGCATTTTTGTGTTCTTTATGATAAATAACATGATCTTTAGGACACACATCTATTGTTTGATACTCCATTCCAATATGTTTCATAGTGGCACATAATTCTCCATATGAGCAAGGGAGAACATTTTGCAATGGTAAAAAAAGTCAACTATCAATCTATAGGAAAAAATACAAGTCATTAGTATGAAAAATCTTAATGGTACATGTTTCACCTTTTATAGAATATAATGATGTATATGAAAAATCTTAGCATACATGATATTTTTACATTGGATAAACCATTCATAACCTTCAAATTCACTAACAAAAATACAATAGAGAGAAGAGTTGATTGGGATCCTTTGTAAAGGGTCATGTTTTCCTTCTCAAGTAGAGGTATACCATGGATGGCCTCAATGTCCTCCTCATCATAATAATAATAATCATCAACAAAAGTAGCAACACCACTACCAAATATTTCATGGATCAATGCATTCATACCATCATCTTCAAATGTGTTTTCTGGTGCATGATCATCATCTTCCATGTGATCATGATCTTCTCCTTCATTTCTCACACCTCCATGTTCCTCCATATTCACACCTCCATATGATGAGAGTTATTTACAACTTATTTTTTTCCATATTTTAATCCATTTCATTATCTTTCATACTCACTTCCCTAATCTATTTACATTCCATTTCATCCCATTTTACTATTTTATGTTGCATGTTATTTAATATATAAGTAGAATTTAATATGGTTTGGGATTAAAATATGGGGATTTATTATTGGTTTCTTTTATTAATCTTTATTACTGTAGCATGTTGATTTATGATTACATGTATATTCCTATCACCTATTTGACAAGTTCTTTCTGTTGCATGTTGGACAAGAACTGATAATACTCTTTAACACTCAATTAATTATGATACCTCACAATAATTGACTTTACAATAATAACATCTTATATTCAATAGTCAAAATATATGGTTTCATGAAGGAGACTTGTTGCGCAATTGTTGGAGGATGCGTATGTTGGAGATATTGTGTAATATGGATCTCGTTTTAAATGTTCCACTAAATTGTGTGGAAAGGAATAGCCTATGACATTTCTTGGTTTGGATATCATTGTAACAAAATGATTTGTAATAGGATACAACAGGTTGATATGGGCTATGTGACTCTCTCTCCACCAACTATTTTTTTTCTATTGTAAACACTTGTGTCTACCAAACAATATTCTCAAGGCTGCCAAGAATAACCTAACACATTACTGATCAAAGCTCCATGTGTATTATTTGTATGGTGATTAAAAAAACAAGTTTGTGCTGGAGATACTAGGGAAAATCATGATGCATATTTTTGAACTAAATAGAACTATGATTCTCTGCACCTCAAATTTAAGATGAAGGACTTCATACATGGTAGGAACCAAAATCGTCATTTCCTATTTTCTATTGTAACTATGCATAGCCTATAAACAATGTTGGGTGAGAGCTATTATTCTATTTTTTATAAGCCAAATCTATTTTGGTTTACATTTGTTAGAGTTATCTATATATAAGAAACATTAAACATAATGTTAGATATACAAATTTTTGTAGATGAGTCTACTATATGTAGATCTGAATTATATTACTTTGCAATAAATAAAATCAGCATTCTCTCATTGCCACAATAGTGTAGAATTCATTTGTGCTCGACTCATTGTGCAATCTAGGGAGTAATGGCCCACTCTTTGGAAAAACACGATGGTATTTTTATTTAGTGTATTTTTTTAATGTATTATTTAATAGTTTTATTTCTTAATTAGTCTATCTGGTAAATTAGATGTTCATGTTCTTGTCTATTTAATAGTTTCTAGATTATTTAATTTAGATTTTCAGATTAGTTAATTTAGAGTTGGATTTAGTATTTCTATAACTATTTATTTTATTTTTATTTCTTTCATAAATTGTTGTTTTTGTTATTTTTGTAGATTGATGTTTTTTTTTTGTTTCTAATGTTCTTGTCACTAGGAAGTGACAGTTCCTGTTGCTAGGAAGTGGCAGTTTTTGTCATTGGAATTTATTTGGTTTTTCATATATTTACTTTCGTCTATTTTAGTTGCCTTCATAATCCTTCATCTTGCAACTAGCATCCCTTGATGACATATTGCCGAAACACCTTTCACCAGCTTATGCCCTGAATTGACATAAATAGACTAGGTTGAAAATCATTCTAATTTATGTTAAACATTTCTCTATTATCTTCCCCAGTGTTGCCCTATCATTTTGGAATTGTTATCAGAGAAAGGTGTCAAATACATGTTTGTGCATGAGTTGAGTTAGGAAAAGTGTACCTTAGGGAGTGTCTGATCAAGTATCGACCTTGCTCAGTATGGTACCTTATGTTTTCACTGTAGCATATCATATAGATGCATTGTTTTAGTTTTCCAATAGATCTTAGAAGTTAGATTCAATTTTACATTATGATTAGTTATTGTGATTTATTGGTAAAGAAAAGGATATTTTGAAGAAGAATGTTTAAAATGATGCATTTTCAAGGTTGTTCTACATTAATTTTGGGTGAAAATTATTTTGAAAATGCAAAATTTGAAGGGAACACAAGAGGCAAAATGTGCTTGGTGGCAGGGCTACTGCCCCTTAACCCTGCCCTATACTACAATAGGGAGCATACCTTGGGCAATGCCCCAAGACCTTGCAAGCGGCATTTCACCATGTTCCTCCTAGATGTGGTGGTCCATATCATGTATTACTCTGGGGAGATCGACCTATTTAAAAATAATGATAGTCAAACGCCCCTTCAATGTGATAATCAAACCCCATTCCGTGGATCATATGTATATTAATTGCAAAAAAATATAACAATCAACTTACCAATGGATGATAATGAAACCCCACTTCAATGTGACCATTCTCCCTACAATGTCTCTTATTTTTTTTATTTTTTTTGATTCTTCTTGTCTTTAAGTCATTATAACTCTTGCAAGGACAATAAAAATTGTCATCAGCTTCTCTTTGAAAGTTAGACAATAATATAGCGATTGTCTCCCTATTTTGATCAAATTCCCTTGAATCATTTGACATTATCCTTCTTCACAGGAATAACTAATTCTTGTACCCTTATTGAATTGGTTGTACTTGTTGGATATATCATTGATAACCATTTCAACATACACATTGACATTAGAAAGAAAACCTTGAAAAAAAAAAAAGGACATAGTGTTCTTAATGTTTATATTTACACATATGGTTTTGAAAGAAATTTTTTGTTGTACTTAAGGTGTATATCTACAAAAACATTGGACATATTGTACTTAATGTTTATATCTATACATATGGTTTTGAAAGAAAAAAATTGGTGTAATTAATGTGTATATATGCAAAAAAATTGGACATGTTGTACTTAATGCTTATATCTGCACATATGGTTTCAAAGATGGTAGAATTATCTAACAAGCTATTTCTTCACCAAACTACATTAAAATTACCATGTATTTCTTCACTAAATTGCATTAAAATGTTCCTACAGGCTGTAGGGCACCTAACATATAAATACAGCTTAACCACACAATATCATTTGAGTACGTTTTGTTGTAAATATCCAATGTTTTTTTGTGAATCTCAATAAGTAAGTTGGCATACTTGATATAAGGATGAAAAATATTTTGCTTTAACACTCTAGTTTAACTATAAATGTTGTCTGTAATAAGAAAATGATAACTACAAAAAATATCATTTTTTTATTTTTCTTCTTCTTAAGCACTCTTTCTTCCTGATCATGGAGTGTGATCAAACATAAAGAATTATCTATTTTATCGCTATTTCTTCTTCACGTTTATCACCTAATGATCCCATCTTACCCCTATAAATATGCTCCATTTATATCTCCATCTACCACATCAACACAAATCCCATCTCATATTGATTACTTATTTGGACTATGTTTCTCTAATTCCTATCCCCTCACACATTTGATCATTTGAGAAAATAAACTATTTGATTCCTTTGTGTATTCCTGAGGAAGATCCTATTTGATTCTATTACTATATGAACCATGTGTGGAGATTTTTAATGTGTAGGTCATTCATAGAATCATCAAATATTTTTATGTTTGAAGTTCTTTATGTAATTTTAAATGTCAAAAGCATATTCTTCTTAAGGTTTCGATATATTCTCTAGAGGAGCATGGTCTTTGAATATTAGATCGATGTATGATTGATTGGTTGTTGTAAGACATATCTATTATGAGAAGCATTGTGTGATACTTATACTTTTGTATATTCAACATGTTTTGTAAAAATCATATCGATCAATTATTTAGATTCTTCAATCATATGAAAGAGAACAATTTATTTGTCTTGAGAATTCAATAAAGGATCTATCATTTTGGGGCTGGGTTTTTGGTGTAGGAGCACCTAGGGATTACCTAAGAAATATAAATTTTCATGTTTTTGTTGTGTGGGAATGAGCCTTAGGAAATTTTTTGATGTGTTGTATATAAGTTCATGTGGACCATAGTAGTAGTATAAGTGAGCTATTGTTCATAGTGTCTTAAACCTTTTAGCTAGGTGCAATTAGGGGCTAACAAGTTGTAAAGCCCTCTAAGCATGATGATGACATCATCATAAGTTCAGTAGAGTTGAGGATGGATTGGGATGTTGTTTTTACCTTATTTGAGGTTCTTGGTTGATTTTTGGAAGTAGTGGAGGTCATTTGGATAAAGTTGGGAAAATTTGCTAAAAATATATCAAAGTTGCTCGAGCAACATTGACAAGAAAGTTGCAATTAGATAGAGAAGAAAACTAAGGGGAAAATAGCCACCCAAACACCCTATATAAGGCATGCCAACACCTATGAACAAGGTTGGGTGCTCATTTTATGGATCAAGTGTTTTTGTAATCAATATTTGGAAGCAATTTGCATGCAGTTCCTTTGTTATTGATGGCAATGGGTAGCTAGAAGATCAAGATCCATGCTATAACTAATGTTTCCTTTGGATTATAGGTTTTCTTGATTCAGTATGTTGGTAGATAGAGATTTTTATTATTTTTTTTTCCTTTTGTGAAATTGTTTTTGTTTTACACTGTCATTGGTTTTGTCCAAGAAGTTGTTGAAGATGGAGTTCTAACTCACTTCCCACTATCCATTCTATATGGCCTCTCGCAAAGAGTGATTAGACTCTATGTACATAATGTATATAGAAGAAAGGGCCCTCAAATTCAAAGGAATTATTTTTAAGGTCTTGCCCTAGGTGAGCCTGTGATGATTCTGACTAGGGAAGACCATAAAGTGATCAACATTACTCATAGAGGAGCAAATCTAGAGTCCAAATTACTTTTGGACATGGAAGAAGGAAGTCTTACAAACATTCCATGAAATGAAGAGGATCATACCAATCCTAGAGAAAGCCTAAAACAATCTTGATTGTTGGAGCATCCCGTGAAGCCTAAAAAGCATGATTTTCACCTAATTTAAGTTAGGGAAATAGTTGGAACCATATGACCTCAAGACCCAAAATATATTTAAGGGGATGACTAATGAACCAAAAAACCTAGAAAATATTTTAGGGCTCCTTTGGAAAGCATAGGAGAAAAACCCTATTTTCTCGGAGTAGGAGACCTAATAGGGGAATTTGGTGAGATCAGATAAGAAACTAGACTAGGAGGGATATCTAACACCCCTAGTTGATTATATTGGAGTCCCTTAGGATACCTCCATACCTATAAAAAGTTTGTTGAAGCATATGGAGGATTTAGGCCTTTGAAGATGGTTTAAGGGCTATGGCAAGTGAACAAGATTGTAGCAAGAAGTGGAATGGGCATGCAAAACTTATTGGTGGGTAAGTTGCCTTAAGGAGACCAGTGGATCCTAGAGAAAAAAGGGTCCTATAGGTGCTAGGGTAGGAGAGAAAAATACCCTAGAAGTCTTCAAGAAGACCGAAAGCATGAGCTAGTGATTGTTTCATCCAATCTCCCTATCAATTTTTCAGCTTTAAGTGGAGGGTTTTCCTAGGACAACATACTGTGACATTTGTTATTGAGTTTATGCTTATTTTATTTGTCCATTCCAATTCAAAACATTAACAAAACTAACCCTAGCTAGCAATTTTTTGTTGATTGACTAAAAAAATTAAAACATCAAGAAAGGAATTTTATAAGGGAAACAACCAATTTATAAAGCATATAGTTTCCATTGAATAGAGTGGCAACCAAATTTTAATACAAAAACTTATGCACTAGTAAAATTCCCAAAATGTGTAAATATTGGACAACTTCTGACATAATACCATCACTTCAAAACCATAGAGATCATGGGTAACTCTCAAGAGTCTTTTCTAATTTTAAAGCCAAACATGCAACAAACATGCTGAGAGAGGTAGAGATATTAATTAAAATTGATCCAAAGCTAAAATTTCTTAAATCATTAAACATTATAATAGAAGAAGAAAGCTGGTATGTAAAACTAGAATTTTAGTAAGGTAGAATTTGTGATCAAAATAAGGTATCTAGAAAGGAAGATCAAACAAATAGAATTGTAAAAAATATAAGATTCCTTCTAGATATCACCATAATATTCAATAGTGAGACTCGAGGGTTTGTGGTAGAAACCCCAGAAGATTTTCAAAATTCTAGAATAATAGGAATTGAGGATCATTCACAAAGTCAAAAATTAACAAGGTATGAAGAAGAATTGGGAAGAATAATGGCTAATAAGAAGATTCTTCACCAATTTTGCCTTCGCAAAATCACATGCATGGAGTTTTGAATGAGTGCTATGTTAATTCCAAGAGGCATATGAATAAACAATGATGAATGTTGTTGTTAGTAAAAACTATTTATATGCATGTGTAGGAAAAGTATTGCCGCATAAGAGCATGTTTAAAGAGTTTGAGTACACAAAGGGCCCACGACTCATATTTTTTGGGGGCATATTTAGTAATAGCCATGCCTTTGAGACCAAAAGCCTCAAATTCTTCTTATGCAACTAAAATATATTAATTTTTCATAAAAAAATGCCAATGTTCATAGGCCCATTTTGAGCTACATTTAGATATAATACATCTAACATAGAAATCAGTATGAATTATTTCCTTGGTTTCATTTCGAGTGAACGATTAGCATGATCACTTTAAGTTAATAGGTTAAATGCCACAATTTGATGTGAAACACACAAGTGTCAGTCAGTCCTAGTATTTCTTAGCAAATGAGCTTGGTCAAAATACTAGAAAGTGTAAGAAACTAGGGCAGATTTCTAAAGTTTTCAATGTCTTTGCCTGTTCAAGGTGATCAAAAGTCCAATCTTTGTTTTCCTTTTCTCCTCTCATTCAAGACCTGTCCCAAAAACCCAAGTTTTCTTTTCATTTTCTCTTCAATTCAATCCATCCATTCAAAATTTAATCAAAAGACCACTTTTAGCTATCTTTTCTCCTTTTCTACTAACCAAAAATCTAGCTTCTTTTGATAGAACTCAGCATAAGATAGTAGAAACATGTTAGTATTTTTTTATCCCTAATTTTACGCACACACAATTTTCAACAATAAATTGGATTTTGATATTATTTCTATATACAATTCAACCGTGTAATCATTGTTGTTGTTGTTGTTTTAGTTTCCTCATAGTAAAGACATATATAAAGAGATATGTTATACGTGTAAGGATAAAAAAGGTGGTGATTGCAATAATTGTTTGTTATAACCATCTCAAAATTTGTCAATACTTATGCACAAATGTGCTAATAATTATTTACAAATTATCAAAACTTGTATAAATGTCCCAACAATCATTCAATTTTTTTTAACTAGTGGTACAAGTGAGCAACTATTTGTACATGATATATTTTTTAATGAGCTCGTAATTATTATTTTTTGGTTTTTGTGAAGTTAGTAATTGGAGTCTTCTTGTAGGTAGATTCATGGATAGGAGAGCTCAGTGATAGTGTTTGTTACCACTGTAGCGTGATAATGAAGAAGAAAGGGGGTCACATGCCAAGTAGTTCGAGATAAATGATTATATATTTTTAATCGATATTTATAGATAACATAGTTGATCCAAAAATACTTGGCACGTACTATGTGGACTATGGAAAATTCATCCCTACTAAAGATGGTCATGACTGAGAAGCATTGACTAATGTTGAGTCAAGGAATTATAGGGACTTGATAGCAATGCATCGTACAATTTTTTGAGGTTTGAGGGTTGAAGAGGATTTTGTAATAGTCATAATAGTTAGAAGTAATAAGGCTCATATCATTTTTTAATTCAAAAAACATAGGTTGAGTAGAAAAGAAGTATTTAATAAACACAAAATATTGTTATTTATGTAAACTAATAGGGATAGTTGAAATAATTTTAAAGAAAGTGAAAATATCATAAATAATGGGAAGAAGAGAGATGAAATACTAGAGTAGACGTTAATATGGCTTTGAAAATCCCAACTCAAATAGAAAAACTATAAATATGTGAGTGGATAATGACTTTGTTATTCTAGTGAGAAACATGTTTGATTTCTTACCCTTAAGTTATCACAAGAGCTCTCAAGACAATATTAATGTCCCTAAGACCAATTACAACTCTTTCATAATCTCTGTATGTTTTCTTATATTATAGTCTTAAACTATTATAAGTACAAGTATTCTCAGCATAGTAGTCCCCATTACTATTGGTTCAATCTACTTGATACTTTATTTACACTTACAATGAATCTATATAGAATTGTAAGGCCTTATAAAATCTTTACAAATTGAAATGAATGAAGACAATGATGAACCTGAGAAAAATAGATCATCACTAGATGTTTTCATAAGCTCGAGAAAAATCACCAATCTCAATAGAAAATTTGATATGAGCTTTTCGAATTGAAATAATGGTTACAAAATTGTTATTAACCATTTTAAAATCACATGTAGTGTATTTTTTCTTCATTTCCAATCTTTTAATAGATATAGCTTTTGTACAAAAATAAATAAATAAATCATACTTTTACTGTAGCACACAAATTTAGATTTTGAAACCTACAACCTAGTTTTGAGACCTAAGAGAACAAGGCATGTTATGATGCCACTTGATACATGAATGTATTGTTCAAGAAAAACAAGTCATTTTTACAAATCTCAAATCAAAGAATAATGAGATGCATCCTTTCCAATTGGGTGTAGAAGGTCTGATTGCCTTGCATTTTTATTTTGGTGGTAAAAACTTTAGTTAGATTATTGACTTATAGTTTTTTAGAGGAGGAACCATGCCTCAACAAAGAGTTTTGACATTGAATTGTATCGTAAAATCACCACAAAAATGAAATTTTGATGATCTTTAAAAGCTGATATTTTCCCTCTTTTTTGAAGGATCTTTTTTTGGTGAAAAAAACATTAATTTGAAAAAGTTTCACTTCCATTTGCAAGATTCCACTTCCAATACCAATGTTAGGTTGATCGAATGAATGCAATGGTGATCAGTAGAGGAAGGAAGGTTTAGCTCATCTCTATAAATTAGAGGAATATTTTATGCCAGCACAATCTTTTTGAATTTTTAAAGTGTCCATAAATGTAACCTAAGGCATCAATAGGGACTTGATAGCAATGCATCGTACAACTTTTTGAGGTTTAAGGGTTGAAGAGGATTTTGTAATAGTCATAATAGTTAGAAGTAATAAGGCTCATATCATTTTTTAATTCAAAAAACATAGGTTGAGTAGAAAAGAAGTATTTAATAAACACAAAATATTGTTATTTATGTAAACTAATAGGGATAGTTGAAATAATTTTAAAGAAAGTGAAAATATCATAAATAATGAGAAGAAGAGAGATGAAATACTAGAGTAGACATTAATATGGCTTTGAAAATCCCAACTCAAATAGAAAAACTATAAATATGTGAGTGGATAATGACTTTGTTATTCTAGTGAGAAACATGTTTGATTTCTTACCCTTAAGTTATCACAAGAGCTCTCAAGACAATATTAATGTCCCTAAGACCAATTACAACTCTTTCATAATCTCTGTATGTTTTCTTATATTATAGTCTTAAACTATTATAAGTACAAGTATTCTCAGCATAGTAGTCCCCATTACTATTGGTTCAATCTACTTGATACTTTATTTACACTTACAATGAATCTATATAGAATTGTAAGGCCTTATAAAATCTTTACAAGTTGAAATGAATGAAGACAATGATGAACCCGAGAAAAATAGATCATCACTAGATGTTTTCATAAGCTCGAGAAAAATCACCAATCTCAATAGAAAATTTGATATGAGCTTTTCGAATTGAAATAATGGTTACAAAATTGTTATTAACCATTTTAAAATCACATGTAGTGTATTTTTTCTTCATTTCCAATCTTTTAATAGATATAGCTTTTGTACAAAAATAAATAAATAAATCATACTTTTACTGTAGCACACAAATTTAGATTTTGAAACCTACAACCTAGTTTTGAGACCTAAGAGAACAAGGCATGTTATGATGCCACCTGATACATGAATGTATTGTTCAAGAAAAACAAGTCATTTTTACAAATCTCAAATCAAAGAATAATGAGATGCATCCTTTCCAATTGGGTGTAGAAGGTCTGATTGCCTTGCATTTTTATTTTGGTGGTAAAAACTTTAGTTAGATTATTGACTTATAGTTTTTTAGAGGAGGAACTATGCCTCAACAAAGAGTTCTGACACTGAATTGTATCGTAAAATCACCACAAAATTGAAATTTTGATGATCTTTAAAAGCTGATATTTTCCCTCTTTTTTGAAGGATCTTTTTTTGGTGAAAAAAACATTAATTTGAAAAATTTTCACTTACATTTGCAAGATTCCACTTCCAATACCAATGTTAGGTTGATCGAATGAATGCAATGGTGATCAGCAGAGGAAGGAAGGTTTAGCTCATCTCTATAAATTAGAGGAATATTTTATGCCTGCACAATCTTTTTGAATTTTTAAAGTGTCCATAAATGTAACCTAAGGCATCAAAATTGACAATGATAATTTGAAAATCTTAGGAGTAAGCAATTAAAGAAGATGCTAAAATAAATAGACTTCTTTGATGTCAATCTATAAAATTCTTCATCATGAATCCTTTTTGGTGCTTATTAGGCTATGCCAACATAGACACTAAATGTTTAACAGTAACTAGTCTAAAAATTGATGATGCAATCAAGAGAAAGAATCATACAATACAAAAGAAATAAGGCATGGAGATCATAAGGACATGACATGACAACTTGTTACAGAGCAAGGGAATGACATGGAAATGACATAGAGCAAGGACAAAAAATGGAAAAGAAAACATAGATCCACACTTAGTTAGAGCTCTCCAAACCCTTTCGCAGTTGATCTCCACACTCAGTCAGAGCTCTCCAAACTCTTTCACACATAGCTGATCTCTAAAATCAATAAAATAGGGAATGAAATGATATCATTCTTTTTGTTAATAATCATGCAAACATCTCAATTATGATGACAATGTCAGTATAATGATGATGTCAGGGAAACTTATAAAAAAAAAATCAAAATCACAAACAAATCAAACACCATTGCAAATTGTCATCGCAATTTGACCCCAAATGTTGTAGTGCTAGCAACAATATGACCAACCTTATTGCATGAAAACCAAAAAATAGGTAATTTACCTTTTTATTTACCTATGTCTCTTCCAAATATTTTTGCAATAAGGGCTTCACGTTCATCAAGCTTATCATTAGGATTTTCATTGTCACTCTTCACATGTTTTCCTTTCCTTTTTCTAAGAACCAGTTGTGACTTAAAAGAAGATTCAATAGTAGCAGGTATGTAAATATCAAACTTAGACATCTCAAAAGCAGTAAGTCTACCAATTACACCTTCTAAAGTGAAAGTGTCACCTTGAGTACATCTCAATTCTTGAATTCCAGGAACTCTAATGGCATATATAGGGAGTAGGGTCCTCAATACCGTGCTTATCACTATTTCATCCTCAATTATTCCATTTTCACCTCAAATAGCATTGACAAATTCCTTGATTCTTGTGCAGTACTATACTACATTTTCACCTTCCATCATTCTCATGTCATGAAATTTACCTCTTAGACTTTTTTCTTTGTCTCTCAAGACATTTTCATCGCCTCCATGTATGGTCTTCACTTTGTACCACATCTTCTTTACACTGTCACATTTGTTTATGTCATCAAATTCAACATAGCTTAGGGCGGAGGAAATCTTAAACATAGCTTGATTGTGTTCTTTTTTTTTGTTTAAATTGTTCAATTATTAGAGGAGAAGTTGTTATCTTTACATACTCATTGTCCACAAAGCTTATAGCAACATCACCTATACTGGATATATGCAACCTAATCAAGGTTTTCCATGTCAAAAAGTTCTCCTTGTTCAACTTTGGTACCTCTCTTTTGTGAGTCATGATCTTTAGCTTCAAGTACCTTCAAACTTCCCTTTGTAAGCACTTGTGCTCTCATACCAATTGTTAGAAATGTTTAGAATTACTGTGCGGGGGGGGGTTGAATTAGATACTCAAGGTCCATAAGTACCATTTGAATAATTAAACATTTAAACATCCACCATTCTTCTTATCCTGTTGTTGCTTGGTCTCTACTGTAGTGATAAAAAAATTACTATCCTAAACATAATATACTTGTTGAATGTAAGCTTTATAAAATGTAAAACATCATAAAACATTCATCACAAGTTTAAAACTAGGATTTTAAGTAGAACCCCCATTTGGGAAAAACCACCAGTAACATGTCACCACTATTTCACTCTTTCAAAGTGAGCTTTGTTAGGAGCCAACCCTATTAAGGGTTACAATACACATTGTTGAATGTGACCTGGTTAGAGGATTTGATCACCCTACTAGGAGTGGTTTTGTTAGAGGACTTTGATCATTCCATTTAGAATGTCACCTTGCTAAAGGATTTACATAGATTTTTAAGTCCTTCAAATGACTGTTAGGTCAACCTCTATTAAAAGAATTTCAATACAAATTGTTTACAATTATTAGAGTGAAAACAATAGGGTCTAATCTGTATGATTACAAATCACTTTTGTAGGTTCAGATCACTATTTGGTTCATGTGTTGATTCACTAAGAAGTTCCCCATTGTCATCTATGTTCTTGAGTTGCTTTGCAACCCTTTCAAGTATTCAATCTTCTCCTTTCAAACTTAAGCTTTGTCCTCAGATCTACTTATCAACTTCAACAACATCTATGCAAGCAATTCCTTTATCTTGCTTCTCTCTCACTATATTTTCCTTCAACTCTATGCCTCCTTAAATAGGTAATTCTTGCTTTGCAACTTTCCATGATCACCGTAGATCTTAGAGTTTATGATCTAGTTTAGCATGTAGTGCCTACCCTCGTTCACATCTTTTCTAGACTTATTGTTGCTAATATTATCAGGTTTTGATGGACTAGTATTATGTTGATGGATTAGTGGTATTGTTTTGAGACTATCAAACATTATGTATGGATTTAGTTGTTATATGATGAGATCATTTAGACTTTACATTTCATGTATGTATGATGATCATTATATTGTTTTCAGTTACTGTTGATGATTAGTTAGATGGTTTATTGTCTCATGTGTTTTATTATGGATACTTACCCCATACTTGCATGTGTATGGTGTGTGTGTTTTCTTATTGTATGGCGTTTCTGATGTGGTTAAGGAAGGGATTCGTAGTCACTTGCTTAGTCGGGATCTACACGATGCACCACTTCCTGCCATTGCCTGTTTAGTTTAACATTATATATATATATATATTGTATGTACATGCATGGTTTTTCTGCAGGTTGCAGGTACTAGGTATCGACTTCCCTGAATTGCCAGGATGAGCGTACCCTATTATACTATCTCAATGATAAGAGAAGGGAGATAAATTCTCAAGTCCAAATCCCAAACCCTAAAACTATTTGTCCTAGTGAGTTAGGACAAGTATCAGAGTTGAACACCCACTGAATGTGTCGGATGACATATTTCATGATTTTTAATCCTTTAGACTGGTTTTGTATGAATTGTCCTATGATGGGTTTTCATATTTTATCTTGAAGGTCTATGGTGAATTTTCTATTAATTAAATCTCAACAAATAGATTTAATTAATAAATTAATTATTTGAGAAGATTAAATATCATGATTTTTGATATTTTGATTTATAATTAATTCAAGGAGAATTAATTGAGAGAAAAGAATTAAATAAAAAGAAAATTAGAAAATTAAAATAAATAATAATTATAAAATACTAAACAATTAAAGTTATAAAAATTAAAATAAAAGTTATCAAATTAAAATGGGAGTTATAAGTATTTAAGTGGAAATTATTTAAAAAGTAATTGGAGTTATAAGCTTGCATGGAAATTAATGCAGTTCTCCATTTTTCATGTGTCAACAACACGGGGGTTAGTGCATCAATTGAGCACATGGTGTCTACAACCCTAGGGCTCATCAAAAAGGTTGGAAAAGACACATGCTTAGTTGGTGACACCTTCCAGCTGGTTCTAGAAGCATTCTAGAGGTTTCCTGAGAGCTCTATATATTCAAGCATTCCTTAGAAGCTTGGAGATAGCATGGTTAGTGTGGGAGCAATTGGAGCATTGGAGGATTCAAGAATTCTGAAGAAGGGGAGCTTGCTCTGCAGGTTATCTGAGGAAGAGCGAGTTAGCATCAGAATCTGGGTAGATTCTTGTGATTTCACTTAAGCTACTTCTGCATCTTGCTTTCCCCTGTCTTCTTCGTGCCTTCCATATGTCTTCATTATGCATTTTTAATTTGGGCAATTAAAATTTATTTGAGGATTCTATATGCTTAGATCTGAAAATGTCACGGGCTAGGGTTGCAATTCATGGACAAACCCATTAGAATTAGTTATTAGAAAATTTTGAAAAAAACAAGTTTCATAGAGAAATTCTGAAAATGAAAGCTTGTATCCATAAATTATCATTTTTATAAATATACTGTGATTCTGTATATTTTATATATATATATATATATATATATATATATACATATACCTTTTTATATATATATATATATATATACATACATATGTATATATATAATATATATTTATATATTCATATGAGTTAAGAGTCGGATATCTAACTGTGGGCAGAAACGTTTTAATAAACGTTTTTTGCAAATATAAAATCGCACTGCGATTGTTTGTTTTAAAAAAAAATATATATAAAAATGCACATTTGGGTGGGGGTGGAATTGCACCCCCGTACCCGTGCTCAGTATGGTCGCGCGGTACCTGCTACACAGCGTACCCGCGACAGTATCAGTCGCAGGGTACCTGCGTTAGCAGAGTACCCGCGGCAGGTGTCACTTCGGTGACAGCCGACGGCTACTGCAAATCGGCTTTGTTAAAGAAAATTTGTTATTCGATTTTTATTGTTATGAGATATGATTCGAAATTAATAATATTCGATTTTTTATAAAATGCAAAAATAAATATTATTTATTATATATGTATGTATGTATGTATATATATATATATATATATATATATATATATATATATATGTTATTAAAAGATTTAAAATTGTTGATAAAAGATTTAAGAATACATCTTTTATAATGATGAACAGTTTTGTAATTTTATAATTTTAACTATTAAGATTTAATTAATAGTTTTAGATTATAAAATATGTAAAGTATAAGAAAATTAAAGTTAGTGGGGAACGTTTTTAAAATATTATAATTGGAAATTGAAGTTTAGAGGAAAACTTTTAATCCATCCAAAAATAGTACATGGGAAAAACGTACAAAATGTTCCTTTAAATTCTTTCTCTAAACTTGGAAACATAAACTGAAATTTGGCATTTGAATTTAAATTTGAAACTTAGCAAAACCAAAACATGTGTTTACATTGTGTATTCCTTATGCTAATGTTTTGGGATTTTGGGTTGACTAGTGTTGACCGGTATAGGATGTCTACCAGAGGCTTGGGGGTTATGTGATTTTGATGTTATGATGATGTTTATTTCTCGATCTTTATAAACCCAACCATGATTATGTGATGGAATGCTCTATGTATTGGTTGTGATTACTGATTGTTAAAGTTGAGATCTTATGTTTGAGACCCTTGACTTAACCATTATTTTTGGTCATCGATCAGTTATCCTTCGATATATTCTAGTCGCCATGATGGGACTAATATGTGGATTTATTCTTGATGATGTCATGTTGTGACATGTATGACTCAACCATTTTGGAGTCTTCGATCAGTATGTTTTTTTGAGATATTCTTGGTTGCTTGTTGAGAACCAATGGATATGATGATCTATTTTGAGATATATTCTGGTTATTAAGAACCAATGGATACTTTGATTATCAGTGATACTTCAGTTGCCAATAGAGAGCTATTGTAGTCATGATTTTCTATGGATATTGCTCATGGAGATTTGATGCTTTTATGCATATTTGATGATTTTATCATGGATATTTGATGATTCTTATTGTGGATATTTGATGATTTTATGGACTTTCTTTATGATTATGATACCATGAGCATTAGGGTAGGATATTTGCATGTAGTGACGGGAAGTGGCTTGCAATGGGGGCCGGGGCCCTAAGAAGCTGCCAGGGTAACTCATTGTAAGTTGGATTAATAAGTGATAACATTCACACTTAATACTAACTGAATGAACCTAAAAAGATAAGAGTTTTGGTTCTCGCCCATGCCTTGAGTGCTTGTATAGGCTAGGATGGGAGTAGAGAGAACGCATGGTTGCGACCTTGCATTCCATAGTATGCCTTGTCAGTATGAACGGATACTAGTGGCCGCATGAGATCTGTATGGACCCGTGGAGTTTAGCTAACTGCCAGGGTAACTTGTACGAGATAAATGCGATGACACTTTCCTGCTTGCATAGTAGGTTCCTACATGTCATTGTGTGCCTCTAGGAAGTAGATGTCTGTTTTGTGATTGGAACCTTTGAGTTAGTATACTTTTAGGATTCCTGGACTTTAGAGACTTGTGCTATGTGATTTTGATAGCCTGTTTGGGACTTGAGATTATCTCCTCAACACGATGGGAGTGGACCACTTAGGTACCACGCGGTCGGGTGGTAGTGTATTTTCCACTCTTATCATTTGAGATTCATTGAGACATCGTGGCTGATGCATCCTTCGTGATGGTGGATATGTATCCTTTCATTGATGATTAGCATATGTTAGATGATGTTATCTTATGCTTATATTTGCATGTTAGATTACTTTCTACATATGATGTTGTATTTATTAGGAGTGACATTCCTACTATGTTAATACCGATGATCTCTTCGGTGATTTGGGATGTTACGCACGGAGGGATGGCTAGGGCCCACGATGGTCTAATGATGCTATTAACAGTTGGGAGGAACCGTGCACTTAGTTTATTTTGTTTGATCTTTATGATGGATGTATATGACTTTTATGATGATGTATCATGAGAATCATGTGATTATCTTTACTTTGATGTATCATGGATTAGAATAGGATGATGTACTTTATTCTACATATGTATATTCTTTTAAGCCTTCATACCCTGTGACATGTACAGAGGATGAATGAGCATTTGGATATGTAATAATTGAACATTGGACTTATCATTAATATTTCATGTGGATGTTGTACTAGATGGATTCATGTAAGTAATTCACGTTAAGGGATCTTAAAGAATGTAACCTGTTGTGCATATTTTGTTTACTCTCTAGATGGACATTGCTATTGCTTCCGTTATTGTGAATAAGTTATATGTGGTATTTACTTTCATGTAATTTTAAGAGAAAAAAAAAATGCTACCAAACTTAGTGAAATTCTAAGTTAATTCTTTGGATCCCTTGGCGGGGCATTACATAGCATGTTTAGTGAATTTGTCCACTTTCTTGAGAATTCTCTAGAAATTTCTTTGGAATCTATCTATTGGGTCCTTACCTAATCTTCTCCTTTAATTTAATGACCTAACTTATCAATCTTATCTTCAACACAATTTACATATCCTAAGAAATCAACTGAGTTGGTTGGAAATCATGATTCCTCATATACATTCAAAATATTGTCACTCGACAATCACTAAGTTCTAACACTTACTCATCACTTAATCACTCGGTTGTTGTAGAACTTCTAGCTCAACATCAACTAACTTTCTTAGCTGATACTGATTTTCTCAGCTTGCACTAGAACTTGGTTAACACTAGCATCACTTGACATTCCTTAATCTTTTACTCTTTTTCTTGGTTAAGCTCTACATTCCTAATATAAACAATCACTTTGTCTTATCAAAGTATAACTAATCAAATGTCCATTGTAGCTTCCTTTTTATAACTCAACCTCATGCTCCTCCATTGTCCTCATATACATACATACATATGTGTGTGTGTACAAATATATACATACATATATATACACATTATGTATGTATATATATGTATGTATAGATATTTATGTATACACACACACACGTGTGTGTGTGTGTGTGGACAATGGAGGAGCATGAGGTCCACTTGTATTAGGTTTTGTATCTTGTTCTTGATAATTAGTTGTATAGAAACTTGGCCAAGTGTGATTTCCCTTGGGTTGGTGTGAGATATTTGGGCCATATCATCTTAGGAGGGGTAGCTTTGTGGATCCCTCTAAGATCCAATCTATTTGGATTGAACACCATTAATCAATATCTCAAAGGTTCATAATTTTATTAGTTTAGTAGGTTATTATCATCACTTTGTGAGAGAATTTTCTAGGTTGGCACACCCCACTACTTCACTTCATAGGAAACAATTGTTTTTGACTTGTGTGATGTGTGAAAATATACAATCTCTTTAGGACCATTTGATCAAGGTACCCATCTTGGAAATGTAAGATTTAGTAGGAAAGTATGTAATGTGCATTGTTGCATTGTTGGAGGGATTGGGGATAGTACTTGTATAGGGGAGATGAGTGATTGCATATGTGTCTAATAAGAATGAGTATTGAGAGCTAAACTACATTACTCATAATTTGGAGTGAGAAACAACAATGCTTCTTCTTGTTCATTGGAATTTTTTTTTGTTAAATTATTGGTTTAATCATAATGATCACAATGATCATCATAGTTATCAATATATCTTTAATTGGCCAAATCTCAAAACCTAACTATTTCATTAGATGGAGTTCCTTTTTAGTATGTTTTGATGCTTACTATATCAAACCAAAGGATAATGTTGTAATAGATGACTTGATTATATAAGGAGTTACAATATCTCTCTCTAGATGTGTGAAGCCATATTCTAGAGGCAGTTCTTAGTAATACTCAGTACTAGGAGGTGGCCAAAATAGAGATAGAGTCTCGAAGAGCCCTTGAGGTAGGATTTAAGGATACTCCTCACAGTTCAATGGTTTTCTATTAAACCTTGGTTGTATCCATGGTTCAACTTTAGGAGACTATTTTTCTCTGGTTTTATTAGGTCAACACATCATGCTCCTTATTCAACACTTCATGACATCAAGAAGATGCATCCTAAAGAAAGTTTTATCCCTTGGAAAGGATGAGGTATGAGGTTGTCCATTTTGTGGTTAGATTCCTAGATTGTCAAAAGGTCAAGGCAAAAAAATGGCATTTGTAGGTCTCTTACAACCACATGTCATTCTTGAGTTGAAGTGGGGCACATCACTTAATATTATGGTTTGATTACCTATGTCTTCCCATTTCCATGATGCCATTATGGTTATAGTGGACAAATTTTCTAAGATTGGTCACCTTTTTTTCATTATGAGATTCTCATATCTGAAGCTCAAATTTTTATTTTTATTTTGAAATTAATCACTATAATTATTTGTTATGCTTGAGTAGACTTAAACCCAAGACCCCCTAGTTAAGAGACTTACAATTAATTATTGTGTTCTAGGGTGTTTCCTAGGTCGTTCGTATTGTTACTGTATAACCATATATAAACCCCAAAACCAGATAGTTGGTATATTCATGTACAATAAAAGTTTCTTTCTTGTTCCTTATATACCCAAATATTTAAGTGGCAATCACCTCATCTCCTTTTCCTTTGTTACATGTTTTTATGACAACACTATACCATTTTTGGAATATATTGATATTGAAAGCACAAGTCTTATGCTTAATTCCTCTTTAATTAAGAACCAAGGACTAAGATATATCCATTCCACTAAAACCATGATATAAATACAATCTTAGTCTCATTCTGAATATTAAAATTTTACATTTTAACTTTATTAAATCACATAATTAAAGAAAATACCACCATCTTCACTAAGAATATTCAACCAATTGAATTATAGTCTTTTGATATCCCATCTCTTTTCTAATAAAATATATTTTTTCGCCTTTTATTTCTCACTTTAAAAATCTAAAAATATTTAACCAATTGAATTATAATCTTTTGATGCCTCATCTATTTTTTAATAAAATAAAATAAATTATTATTATTTTTTCCTTGTGAATCTCACTTTGTATCATTCTTCTTACCTTTGTCTCCTTCACTGACCATAATCTAAATGTGAGAAATCAATATGCCATTCATATCCAGTCCCCATTGCATCTAATGGTTTAATTTTGAATATTCAAAACTTTATACAATTATAAATTGATTTTTGGCTGCCCAACTCATTTTATAAGCTAGCACACCCTTTCAGACCATTCAACGACAATAAAATTACTGGGTGCTTTGTATGCGCATAACCTTTTTCCTTTTGCTAGACCATGGAATTTTGTCTATGGAGTATACTTTATTAGTATAAAGACCTTTTGAGGCATCAACCAAATTTTAAAATTTAATATTACGAGTCGTACTTGATTACAATTCCCTAAACTAACAATTCTAGAAGATTCGTCAGAAATATAACACATGTTAATAGAATCTTTAATTCATTTAAATACCAAATCTGACCAGATTGCTGTCTGTATTCTGCCCCTGTCATCTTTTATCTGTGAGCTTCAATCTTTTATTAGATTTAATAGAGTTGGAAAAATAAACTATGTCTTAGACAAGGATTCAAACTTGACAATTCTGACCAGATTTATAGTGACGCTGAAGTATAATATATTAAAGCTTAATGTTGATTCCTCACAGCAAGGCACTCCCATAATTTTGTGATGTTTCCTCTCTTTCATTAGTCAATGCTATTCTTAGTTTTGATTCTTCCTCAAACTTTACTTAGGACTCATAATGCTCTTGGTTTTGACTTCTTTTGTCGTAGGCTAGTATTATTAGTACTATTGCATTCATTTTGCATTGAACTCTATTTACAAATCACAAGTAATAATTTTTGAATAATTAAAATAATTCTAAAGTTTTTTTTATTTTTTTATAAATTTTATATTTCGTACAAATTATATGATTGGCTCAACTCATTTTGTGTTATAGGAGCCCTTTTTCGAGTAGTTCTCTATAATGCAATATTTTTGGCTAGATTGAAGGTAAAATAAAAGTTGCATGGTAATAGTTGTATTAATATTAGTTTCTGTGTGCATAAGTTTTAGATTAAGGTAAAAGCAGGTTTTGAAGGGGCCCCGAAACCTATTACATCAAAGAGAAAGATAAACCATTAAGCACAACCAGGTTTTAAAAGGACCTAAAACCAGCCAAAAAACTAAACCAGGTTTTGCAGGGACCTGAAACCAGCAGATATGACCAGTAAAAATAACCAAAAACTCTAGAATCTGAAAGGACAATCAGACTGGAGCAAAGCAGCCAGGAAGGCTATCCAAACCAGATACTAGAAAATCGGAGACAAGACCATAACACCAACCCATAATAAGAGTATAATGAGTTTTTACACTATTCTATTTATTCATTTTTAATTATGCTTAGAGAATTTATTAATTATATAAATAAAAAAAAATTCATTTTTCACAATAATTGTTTTTTAATTTTCTAATATTTGAATTAGACTAAATTAAATTTTTTTGTTTTAAATACAATTTGTATTCAATATTTACAAATAAAATTAATAACAATAAGACAAATACATGCCACTATATGATACTTTGTTTTACTATAATTCAATTATATACAATTCAATTATATTTGATATAAATTAACTACCTAACTTGACAAAATTCTTGTCAATTTGTTAACCCTAACATTCACCTCCCCGCCCTCATAAATCATAATGTATTATTAAATATTTGTGTTGTGTTCAAAAAGTTCATTTTGGTCTTTCAAAAATGTTTAGAATAAAATCAAGCTAGGTTTGGCAGCATGACCAACACGTTAAACCAAAAGTTACATAATACATGAATTAATTCATTTTTGTTATATTTGAATATATCAACATTACTTTTAGTTATCTCATATAAAATAGAAATTTAATGTTGTCAACTACCAATTTTTTTTTTTTTTTTTTTTAAATTGGTGTTGTCAACTACCAATTTTATTCTTTTTTAAAGAGATTTCAATTTTATTCTATTTTAAAGAAATTTTAGTTTTATTTTAGTTTGAAAAAACAAAATCTTTTGAAATATATATTATATAAAAATTAATGAAAATTAGATAAAACAATGATAAATTGTTAGATTTTAATTTAGACCAACTTGGAGTAGAGTCTACATGACTTTAACAAAAAAAAGTTAATTTTAATAAATAATAATTAAAAATTATTTTTAAGTAATTCAAATATTTCTAAAGTTTTTTAATTTATTTATAAATTTTATATACTGTAAACATATAAAAATATAAAAATATATGATTGGCTAAGTTCTTTTGGTATTCTTTTTGACTAATTTATAAATTATATTATTCAAACATATTTTATCATATGATTATTCAAAGATATTTACATTTTTAGTTTATTTTGTAAACAATTATATGAAAAAATATATATGAACTCCCAAAAATTATAAAATGATATGCACTTTAGATTTTTTGATTACGAGACAAGCTTTTTTTTCTTATAATTATTATTTTTAAGTTCAACCTCTTATAAAGAAATTGATAAACATAGAATTCAAATTTTTAAACAATTTATTAATTACATGAATTCTCTTACTTTCTACAATTAAAAAGATAAGTTTTCAAGTGAAGGTGAATTCAGATTCACAAATATGTAGTTATAAGTTCTAATCTCATAAGGAGGGGTTTATATGTTCTTACAAACTTCACTATCAATAATATGCTAAAGCACGTTAATTTCTTATTAAAATTTTCAATAAAATCTTCTAAATCATTTAACATGTCACAACTATTATATTCTAAATTTTAAGTTTAAATCTAATGTCCATAATTTAATAAATTCTTTACTATAAAACCTACAAAATCTATTAGAAAGAAAGCTTGAAAAACCTGATATTGATAGTTCTGCAAAACCTATTCAAATAAAGTTCCTCATATGAAGGAATTAGCAACAAACACTGAATTACCATGATTTCAATGCGGAGACATATTTTCAATTGCTATACAAAACAAATAAGAAATCCAGCCAAATAGTATTACCAAGTTGCCATTGAAATGGCTTAATGCAAGATAATATTCTATAATCAAGTTTCATTTTACCATGTTTTAACCATTTTAGATCATAATAAGCATGTGGGTAATTTGTCCATGCCTTATCTTGTTCAGAATGCATAAGTAAATGTATAATCATGAAATTCTTTTGCCATCAAATTCTTTGTTTTCTAGTTACTCATTCTGATAGATTATTGTCTTTAATCGAAATATTGATGACAAGATTTTTTATATGGTCTTAATTCTTCTCGATTAAATCATGAAATTCTTTTGTCAACAATGTTTTCATTTTCTAGTTACTTGTTCTGATGATAGATTATTGTGTATCAAAATATTGATGACACAATTTTTACAAGATCTTAATTGTGATATTGCTATCAGGGTTTAACTGTGTGATTTTGAGTCAAACTAATTAACTCATGTTTCATGAGTAGTGATTCAACATGAATCCATCTCTCATGAGAATAAATGGAACAATTAGCACTCATTGGACTAGGTGATGCTCACAGGGGTGAAGCTCTGGGACTTCCTGGGAGGTCACCCATCCCAGTACTACTTCAACCTGAGCGTGCTTAGCTACGGAGTATCCTCCATGGTTAAACCCAAAGCTTGCAACCCCATTTAAACAAAATTAGTCACTATGAATTGTAAAAATTTTGTAAATTTAAATTTATAATATATTTTATGAAAATTATTTTGAAAAAGGTTGAATAATTGAAAACTAGAAGTGCACAAAGTTAGCATTCGATTATGTTCCATACAAAATATACCTTAACAAAATTTGAAAAAATCTAAAATACATGTGAATTTTTATGTTTTAAATAATTTATATCACCTTAATCTACATAAGATTGAAAAAAATTAAAAATATCTTTCAAAAAAAAAACAAGATTGAAAAAAAAATGCTTTACTTTTATCAATCTCTCTCTCTCTCTCTCTCTCTCTCTCTCTCTCTTTACTTTACCACATTATGTATGAAGCTTAACCAATGCTCATTGCACTTGGATGCTCAATATCAAAACCAAAACCATTTGATGAACTCAAATCAGCCACTTACCCATTGCATTTTGATAATGAGGGATTGAAGCTTGTGGGTTAAATCCATGACATGCACGAACTAAGAAGAGAATTTTTCTCTTGCAATTGCATGTAATTTTGAGAAACAATGCAAAATTTTGTGCATAACATATTGTTTTTGTTAGGTTTATTACATTAATTAGGTTTGTTTTTGTGTTTAGATTAGATAAATAAAGTCAGTTCAATATATAGTTGTGGGAAGTTATTCCCGTAAGTGGTTGTTGTAAGGGAAAATAAAACTATATAAAGATGCCCAGACATCAATGTAAATTATTCAATATTATTCGTATTATTCTAGTATCATTTCAATGTCATTTGCATTATCAATTCTTTATGTTTCCGAATGTATCCCGAAAATCTGAATCAATAGTTTCTCTTTCATTTCATATCTTCAGTTTCACATTCTTTGGGCCTATTACAGTGGTATCAGAGCAAGGTATATAAGCAATGGAGAGTTAATGGTGAGATGAAAATGTGTTGTGACCAGCAGTGACGATAATGTTTGTATGCAACAGTGAAGTTGGCATTGCATTCATTATAAATGCAAGAGGAATGATCTTGAGATTTTGCTTGGCCTTTCATAATTTGTAAGTTTCTTTGGTTCATATTCTCTTGGAGAACCATTTCCTATAGCCTTGGATGCATTTTAATTTGAAAGCAGTGTTCACTTTTCTATTGTGCGTTTTATTTAAGTTGCTTGATTTTCTTTCAAGAAGCCACTATTTGTGCCCTTATAAAGTTGGGGCTTGGCCAATTCCTCCCTAAAGATAAGAGGGGAATTGATAGATTTGTGTCCCTAAAGAAAAAAAGGCACTTGGCTATGTGATTGTCCTTCTATTGAGTGAGTGGGGGCAGGATTTCAAGAATGGTGTTTGAGACACTCGAAGGAGATGTCGACTTTCAGAGGAAAGACATCCAGCCATATTAGTGGTGATTGTTTCTACAACACTTGAGGAGGTGTTAGACACACTTGGAGGAGATGTGGACTTTCGAACGAAAGGCGTCTCATGTGTAGCACCAAAGGAGGCATCAAGCACACTCCATGGAGATGTGAAAATGTGGAGGAACTATGTCTCGTTGTGTAAAAGAGGTAGAAAAAATATTTTTATGAGGCCAACTTCAGGATTTGCAATATGAAGTTGGGATATGAAGGCAACTTCAAGATTAGGATTTGAAATCTGAAGTTGCAGAGAAAGATTGGTGAAGGAGCTCAACTTCAGGATTAGGCTTTGCAATCTGAGTTGCAGATTACTTTCAAAGATTGGTGAAGGAGCTTCATCAAAGTTTATCATCTTGGTGAAGGATTTTCAATTTTGTTAGATTAATGTAATAAGGAGGGAGGGAATTTTGGACTTATTACATTAATTAGGTTAGGAATGTTGGACTTACTACATTAATTAGGTTAGCAAGAATGATTTTTGAATTAATATAATAAGGGGGGAATGTTAGGTTTATTACATTAATTAGGTTAATTTTTGTGTTTAGATTAGATAAATAAAGTTAGTTCAATATATAGTTGTAGGAAGTTATTCCCGTAAGTGATTATTGTAAGGGGAAATAAAACTATATAAAGATGCCCAGACATCAACGTAAATTATTCAATATTATTTGTATTATTCTAGTATCATTTCAATGTCATTTTCATTATCAATTCTTTATGTTTCTGAATGTATCCTGAAAATCTGAATCAATAGTTTCTCTTTCATTTCATATTTTCAGTTTCACATTCTTTGGGCTTGTTACAGTTTTCTGCTTTGAGACAATCTACATCTTCTCTCAGTTTTTCCAAATGCTTTTGCTTTCTCAATCTGGACTTCCTTGCAGATTCTCTATTGGAGATCATTCTTTTCTACTTCCTCCTTTCAATCATTTGGTTTTGGTGTTCTTGAGAAGCTGAGTTTTTGTTGTCCAATCACTTGCCCTCTAGAAGAACCCATGTTCTTCGTTTAAGTATTGGGTACAATAAAGTTTGATGGTAAAAAATACACAGATAAATTAACAATTAATTTCAAGCCTGAAAGGAATTGGCATTCAGATATCAACAAAGCATCTATGTATTGCACGATTCTGCAAACTGCTGCCCACACCAAGAACAAATAATGGAAATGATCATGAAAGCATTTTGAATAGATTAAGAAAGTTGTGTTTATATAAGACACTGTCATGGGCCAAGTCTCTCAATTACATAATTACATTATTTTCTTCCTTTTTAATTTTTTTAAAAAGGAACAATATTTGATTATAAAGTTATTTTTTTTCTTAAAAGGAAGAGTATTCAATTATGTACACTTTGCAAAAATAAGGTTGGTGTTCCATGGAGGTGTTTCAAAGGATTATTTTATGGAGTAAGAGAAGGTGAGTTTGTTAAAAAAAATCTTGGGTTTTATAGATAAATTATGATTTTTTTAATCTATTGGTGAGGTGTCTTGATGATGCAAGAGCATCTTGGGTTTGTTCGGTGACTACTTTGGAGTTTATGGGAGGAGGCTTAGTAGTTGCTTCAGAGGGTACTTGGACTAATACTCAATTGAAGAAGAGGTGTTCAATAGAGGTTTCTTAGTCATCTCTTGGTAGTTCTTGGTTGGGAACTTGGTGATCCTAGAGGTACTTGGTTATCTAAGGAGCTCGACATAGTTTGGGGCACTTGGTTGTTGAAGGTGCTCAACAATGCTTACACAAACTCAACATATACTAGGGAGCTTAGCTGGTTTGGTTAATGTGTTGACAGAGTGGCTTGTTCAGTGAAGGGACTTAGTTATGCTTGGGGAACTGTTGATAGTTGGCATGGTTTCTTTGATGCTTAGTTTGGTCTTGGTTATTTGTTAACCAAGTTGTTTGTGGGTCGACCTTGGCATTTAATCTGAGTTGTAGGTATTTAATATGTGTTGTAGTTGACTTATTGTTAATCTCAGATTGGTTTTGACAAGTGAGTATCTATACACTTAAGTCATTTACTTAGTTCATGCCAAACAAGTAATATATGTTGAGCACAACATGTAAGTTAGTGCATGCCGAGTAAACAATGAGTGCCGAGTCAATCAAGTACCAAGCAGATAGTATGTGCTGAGTGATTCAAGATTCGAGCAAGTAGTGCATGATGAATCATTTAGATGTCTAGTGATAGTATTGAAGTCAGTTGATGATGAGCATCAAGGACTTTAGATGCTAAGTAACACAACTTTTTCATAGTTGTTTGTATTGGCACAAACTACTATGTGAACCATTTTTGGGCTGACTTAAGGATTGAATTACTATATTTTGTTGATAAGGATGAATCTTAAGTGGGAATCCCTATGTATTACATGCACCCAATTAGGTAAAGGGAAGGTTTAAGTGGCAATATGGATGAATCATAGTCGTTGATTCATACCTAACCTTAAGTCACCTAGGTCTTCTTAAGGAGGAAAAACCCTAAATTTGTAATAAGTGGAATGGGAATGAATGAATGATCAATGAGATTTTTGCACGCGCAAACTAGGACATTCATGGTGACCAAGGTATCATGATCTAAATTGTATTACAGAATCAGTTAAAAGAGAATACTGAACAAAAAGGAGACATTTGATCAAAAAGGATAAAGTATATATCAGTGTAGAGGTGATCTATCATCAAGCAACATAGTGCTAATCATAGGATCATTGCTAAGAAATTTTAATAGGTGAATTAGGTAAATCTCTTAACAGAGTAGTTCTAAAAGTCTGTATTGAAATCCTCTAACAAGGTGCTTACTTGATTGTGAGTTGAAGTCCTTTAATCAGGCACACTTCTAACAGGGTGTTGAAATCCTTTAATAGAGTAAGACCTAATAGTCTTTGTAAGATTTTAATAGGGCAGATCTTTTATAAGGTAGATCATGTTTCATGATCAAACATTGTCACGTTCTTTGAATACACTTTATTACTATAGTAGTGAAGATTTGTGGGTGTCATCTCCACCCCAATTTTACCTTCTCATTGGAGAGTTTCTAGATAATCATATCTTGTGTCATATATGTGTGAATTCTTACTTGTTTACATATTTTAGATGTATATGATTTACATGGTATTTTAGTTTACTTATTGAGTATGTGAGATAGATGTGTGGTGAATATTTTTATGGGTTAAAATTTAAAGCACTGATTCTCCCCCCCCACCCCCCCACCCCACAACCCTCTTAGGGTTTATCTTTGCTATTGTAATTCCAATAATTGGTATTAGAGCCTCATTCTCTAAAAGTGAATCCTAATAGCTTTGAGGGAAATTTTTGGAAATGGAAGTCTACAAGTTGGAAAAGGTTATTGAGAACTAGGAGATTGAAATACAACCCATTCTACATTTGTTGAATGAAGCAAGAGAAGATCTAAAAAAATCATTGAGAAGAAGGAAGGAAATTTCTATTGAGGAAAATGATACTAAATACCAGGAGATGGACACTACTAAGCTATTTGTGAATAAAAACTCTAATGAATTTGATGCGGGAGTTGCAGATCTAATGGAAAAGAATAGAACCCAAGCTAAAAAGATTTATAGAAATCTTAAGATAGAACAAGAATCAAAAGTCATATTACTATATGAGATGAAAAAATAGAAAAATAAAGCTATAAAAGACAAAGTCATGATTGAAGATGACAAAAGAGGTTTGATCAGCAAACTAGAAAAGATATCATTAGAGGTAACTAGGATTGCTAACATGGAATTGGAAACTTTTGGTCAAATGATGATTGCAAATCATGAATTGAATGCCAAAGATATTGAGATCACAAAATTGAAGTTGTAGAATGATCATTTGAGCAATAATCTAAAAAGGGAAAAGGATTTTGTTGAAAGTTTCAATAAACTTAGTGAAGCTATCAAGTACTTTAAACAATTTATGTGATCCCCTAGATCTAATAATGATACATTTGGACTGGGATACACAAGTATTGAAGAAGGAGAATCATCAAAAAGTGTTGAAGAAAGAAATAACAAAGACAAGAACTCAAAACTTTCTTTGTCATAATTGTGGGAAGAAAGAACATACTATTAATGTACGTTGGAGCAAGACCGTAAATTAGAATGATAAGTAGAAGAGCATGGGTCGCTGCCATAAGTGCAACAAGCAAGGTCATTAGGCACATGAATGTAGGACTATGACCATGCACACTCAAAGATTTGAAGGATGTTGTTATAACTTTCAAAAGTATGGACATAGAGCTTTTGAGTACCCAAGTGGTCATCAAACAAGAAAATAAAGAGAAATAAGAATGGCAACTATTATAATTGGGATTATAATACAAGGTATAGTTGTCACTACTATCAATAGTATGGACATGTTCCTAAGAACTATATCAGAACACACTTTAGAAGTGATTACAAAAGATGGTTGAGTCAAACCACATGTTTTAGCTATTTGAAGACTAGTCATGTCAGTTGATATTGTCCAACAAGGTCAAAAGCACGAAGTTGTGAGTTCAAAAAAGGCAAAGACAAGGTAGATATTGAAAATGTCAGAGATGAGATGAACAAGACATGGAAAGAAAATGAGGGTTGCAACACATCAAGTGCAAATGGGATCACTTCACCCAATAAGTCAGGTGATCACACCTCATCAAACTAAGCAATCTAGAGGTATGTGGGACTAATATTTAAAAGATACACCATACATTAGTTCCAAGGATTTAGTTCTAAAAAGATTACGTAGGCATGAATAAAGATGAAAAGTGTTATTAGAAATCAAGGAAAAATCTTTAAGTTTTGTCAATTTTTCATGTTACTACTAAGCATGAAAAGGTTTCTTATGGTTGCTGAGTAAAATATTAGTTGATGCCAAGATAACAAAATTGGTTAGTTGAGGCCAATCTCATAATGGTTGTTGAGCAAATGAAAAGACATGTGGATGCCAAGTGAGACAGAAATCTATTGATGTCAAGCTTACAACTGTGTAAGCCCTTTGCATTAATTGCAACATTTTTAGTGCTATTTGGTCAATTTCTGCTCATTTAACATCATTTGAATTCAAGAAAAATGTAAAGAGCTAAAGGCAATCTGGAGAACTTCATCTAAAGTGTTTGTAGAAGATTTGAACAGCTATTCAACACCATTCCATCAGGATTTATAAGGTATTTACCATGTGTCAAGCTACGTAGTTTCAAATTTCACAAACCCTAGGTATATGTGATGGCATCTAGTTCTTCCAAAGCTAAATGTGTAGAGGGTAAAGAGGTTTTAAATATTTAGTTAATTAGTAATGAGATCAAACAACCTATTTTCAAGGCTATTCCAAATGTAGCATACAAGCAAGATCTCTCCTATGCATTGTCTATGATACCATCGTAGGTGTTGATGATTCAAGATGTTAGGAATTGCTACAATTACAAGATTGGAAGCATTGGATACATGGAAATCATAGAATAATATGGAAGACTATGTGAAATAGAGTGTTAAAGGAAGAACACAAGATTTTAGAGAAGAAAGGGTTAACTCATGCCCTAGATTTCCCCAACATTTTCAAAACTAAGTGGATTAAGATTGTCTTGAGTAGAATTCATGATAACTCAATATGGTTAGAGAATGAGCCAATTAAAATCACAAAGAAGATAATTGATAGGGTAACAGGGTATCCAACCCTATATTGGCCAAAGACTATGAGAAGTGAGTTAAAGGAAGTCATTGAAAATAACATAGGAACTGTATGGAATAAAAGGGGAATGACCATTAACACTATAACAGATCCCTTGATGGCTTTTGTAGTGAGGGTAATAGTAAAAAAGTTTTATCAATCAAGTAGATTAAATAGTTTACCTTGCATTATAGTGGATATGGACTACAAAATTGTAAATAAATATCATACTTATGATCTTGTCAAGCTACAATTGCAGCAATTGATTGAAAATCTAGGAGCAATAAGGAAAACAAAGAGTGCTCAGTGCAAATTTGGATCTATTCTGGTATGTATTTTCTTTTATGCATAGAATACATTTCCTACATTTGGAAATGTTGCATGGAATATAAATAGATCAATTGTAGTTCAAATAGGAGAGTTCATTGAAAAATTAGGTAATAACTTTGAGTTAGTGATGACTAGTTATTTTGAAGATTTCAAACAATCTATGAAGAAAAGATCAAGGATACCAATTTCATTAGTGGAGAAACATTATGATGATGTTTTCTTCCTAGTTGATACTAGGATCACACATTTGTACAAGAAACAATTCCAAGAGTGAAATGGCTAAGGCCATTAGATTATAAGATAAACATTAGTGAGGCCTCCGTAGCAATCATAACATTATTGGTAGAAGAAGTAGACAAAGAAGCCAAAGCATTTGGTAACCATGAATTGTCCAAATGAAAGATAACTATGGAGTTGAAGACTACTTTTGTAATTAGAAAGAAGAACAAGTTGGTGAAGAAACTAAAAGAAAAATTTGGTGAAGGAGCTAAGGAAGATGATGATGATGATGATGATGATGATGATGATGATGATGATGATGATGAAGAGGAAGAGAATACAAAAGCTTAAGCACCATTGGCACTGACACAAGGTTAGGGAGAGGATCAGCAAGAGGGGGAAATAGAAACTACAAAAGGTGTCAAGGAAGAAGTCAAGGAAGCACATATTCCTACTAACAAGAAGAAAAGAAAAGCCAAACACAAGCAGTGACGAGACCAAAGAAGGTTCTAAAACCAAGTTAGCCTAAAGAAACAACACCTACCACAAGGGCTAGTACATGACTTACTACACAAAGTGCTAAAGAGGCAGCTAACACTATAGAGTAGGAATGTGGAGTATAGAAAAGACCAAAAAGAAAGTATGTTGTTCAAGCTGAATATGATGAGGAGAGGACTAAATCTAATAACAATAGCCAATTTCAAGTGGTTAGTCACAATCCATCCTTGGACCTAGATAACTTATGTGAGAATGTTAGAAGTAATGCACATTTGTCAAGTTTCTCGCACATTGAATTTGATAATTATGGAAAAGTTGAGAAGAATCAAGTAGAGGCAATATATTCCAGGATGGCTAATTTTAAGAAAACTCCTATAGAAATTGCCAACTCCATACCTAAGAGTTTATATGAAAGAGTTGAGAAAAAATGACACTATTGTTTAGATACAGAGAAGCAAATTAGGGAGACATCTCTTGCTCAAGTTATGCCAGAACACAGAAAGGCTGAAATGACAAAAGTCATTAAGAAATATGTTGTTAGATTTGTACCTAAATATAGGGCATTTAACATATTATAGAGCAACACAGAGGATGTTGTTCATAAGTCCAAACAAATGTGGAAGATTACATATGGACTAGCCATAGCCAAAGATGATGAAGAGGATAATAATGAAGAAGGCACAGTTAAGGGAGCCATTATTATGGATGTTGATAATTAGGAAACTATTGAGGTAGAGTAGCAACAAGATCAGAGTGTATAAGATACACAAATTTCAAGTGTGAACGCTTCACAGGTGAAAAGTGCAATCACTAAAATTGTCAAAGTTAAGGTTGTCTCTAATCCTACTAATCAGAATATCAATCCCCTAATAGAGGAAGATTTCAAAAGTATTTTCAAGACAAATTATGTGACAACCCCATACTAGTAAGTGTGGATGAAATTTAGAAGCCAAATTCTATGACAACAGGGAAGGAAGTGAAAACACAAGAACTACCTACAATCACTCCTCGAGTCACAAGTGTACAACCTTCACAACACTTAGTTGTATATCAAAGGAAGTAGATGGTAGGATGCAATATCAGTACACTCATAGAAGGAACTCTAGTCTCAAAAAATGCACAAGAACCTAAAAAAGACAAGGTTGAGATAGTTGGAGAATACAAGGTGGACACACCATTCAATAATGGGACACAAAGCCAAATAGGTCAAGTAGATGTTCCTACACCTCTAGCACAAGATCAAGCTGCAACAAAAATAAAAGAGGTATAAAATAAAAAGCCTAAGAGAAAAATTTGATACCCAAGCCAACAGAATAAGAAGCAATTCAAGCACTGGTAGAATCTGGAACTCCTTCCAATCAAACTCTTCAGAGGCTGAGCACAGATGCAACACCTTTACAATTCTCAGTGTTGCATCCTAGCTCATCTAAGGTAGAAGAGGTAATAAATTATGGAGATATTATCCTAAATGAATAAATTGTATTGCCCAAGTTTAATATTGTAGAAATAACAATTGAGAAGATGGATATACTTCAAGAGGCCCTAGTAAGAAAGAAACATCAAGAACTTCTAAGAAGGGAGCATAGGTAGAAGCAAGCTTTGATTGAGATCAAAGAAATTTTCTTAGATGCATTCAATTTTCCTACTCCATATGAAACTAAGCCAATAATTAAACAATTGACCAACGTAGTGGAAAGAGTAAGTGACACAGACCTAGATACCAATGTCAAACTATTGGAATGGTTTGAGAAGAAGTTTCAAAACAAAGTGAATGAGAAGATACTAGTGATATAACACTAACATGGGTTGCATTGGCAACTAAGATAGATACTGTGAAGAAGGTACTAGAGAACATTTTCTCTTTGTACACCAAATTGTGTAACCCTACACTCTTCTTGCAAGAGATAAGGAATCACATCCTGATTTTGAAGAGTCAAATGAACTCATCAAGTAAAAAATTGCCCACGACTCTAGCTCAAAGTGAGAAACACTTTAGGACCCTTCTGCAATCCCAAATTCAGTTAGCAACACTACAAGAAAATGAAGTCAATATCAAGGCTAAACTGATCAACATCTAGACTACATTGACTCCTTACATAGAGATATTACACAAAGAGCTAGGCTATGTAGAAACACTTAAAAAGAAGGACCCCAATATTTCTACATTAGATGGCCTAGTACACCTTGTTGCTAAGCTGGCCATCCAAATTAAGTCTTTGTAGGTAGCTTGTGATAATTGGGATGCAACTCTTAAAATTGTACTTAAGGTTCATAAATCCTTTTTGGACAAGTACATTCTTAATGTATGACCCATTGACATCAGTGTCAAAAAGGGGGAGTAAGAGTAAAGGGGAAGTAAGGGTAGAACATAATGGGTGAGTAAGAGCAAGTGAGTAAGAGCAAGTGGGAGAGAAAAGAGTAGAGAAAGAGTATTAGTTGATGCAAATCTACTCAGCAAGAGACAAATTTTGATACATAATACAAAACAGGACAGATCAAAGAACTCAAGGAGAGTTATAAGATTTTGAGGTATAAGTCATGTTGCAAAATTTTGATATTTTAAAATTTTATATAGAAGTTGAATAATCATTTATGTTGTGCTTGTAAAAATAAGAGTATTAATGTATGACCAAGTGTTTTTGACACTCATGTCAAAGGAGGAGATTTTTAATCTTAGATTGGTTTTTATAAGTGAGTATCTATAACCTTAAGTCATTTACTTAGTTCATCTCGAACAAATAACATATGTTGAGCACAACATGTAAGTTAGTGCATGTCGAGTAAATAGTGAGTGCTGGGTCACTCAAGTGCCAAGTGATTGAGGAGCTAAGCACATTGAGCATACCTAGTCATTTAGATGTCTAGTAATAGTATTGAAGTTAGTTGATGTTGAGTATCAGGGACTTCAGATGCCAAATAACATAGTTTTACCATAGTTGTTTGTATTGGCAGAAACTACTATGTGAACCATTTTTGGGCTGACTTAAGGCTTGAACTATGATTTTTTTAATAAGGATAAATCTTAAGTAGGAATCCCTATGTATTACATTCACCCAATCAGGTAAAGGGAAGGTATAAGAAACAATCTGGATGAATCACAACTGTTGATTCATACCTAACCCTAAGTCACCTAGGTCTTCTTAAGGAGGAAAAATCTTAAATTTCTTATAACTAGAATTGGGATGAATGAATGATCAAGGAGATTTTTGCATGCACAAACCAAGACATTTATGGTGACCAAGGTATTATGATCTAAATTTTATTACAAAATCGGCTAAAGGAGAACAAAGGAAAGAAATAGTGAATAGAAAAGAGACATCTGATCAAGAAGGATCAAGTATACATCAATATAGAGGTGACTTTTCATCAAGAAATAGATAACTAATTATAGGATCATTACTAAGACATTCGAATAGGTGAATCAGTTAAATCTCTTAACAGAGTAATCCTAACAGGCTGTATTGAAATCCTCTAACAAGGTGCTCATATAATTGTGAGTTGAAGTTCTTTAATTAGACACACTTCTAATAGGGTTTTGAAATCCTTTAATAAGGTAAGACCTAACATGCTTTGTAAGCTTTTAACAAGGCATATCTTTCATAGGGTAGATCATGTTTCATTATCAAACATTATAACCTTTATTGGATAAACTTTATTACTATAGTAGTGAAGATTTGTGGGTGTCATCTCCACCCTAGTTTTACCTTCTCATTGGAGGGTTTCTAGGTAATCACATCTTCTATCATATATGTGTGAATTCTTATTTGTTTACATATTTTAGATGTATATGCTTTACGTGGTATTTCATTTTACTTATTGAATATGTGAGATGGATATGTGTTGAATATTTTTATGGGTTAAAGTTTAAAGCACTGATTAACTCATCCCCCTCCCCCCACCTACCCTTAGTTTACCTTTCCTATTGTAATTCCAACACTTATGGCTTGCATGGGCATTTAATGTAACCTTGGGTTTATTTTAATTTGTAATTACTGCGCTAACTTGTAGCTTAGTTGGGTATAAGTAGTCGGTCTTATGGAGTTTTAGGCATTCATTCAAGGGGAGTGGATCCTAAGTTCAATGTGGAGTAGTTGAAGAGTGAATCTTGAGAAGGGATACTATCTTAGGGCTTGAGAAACAAGGAGATTGCTTGGTGGTCTTGCAAGCACAAGTTTAGATCTTCCTTGGAGGTTTCTATCGATGTAGATCTAGACTAGCTAGTGTCGGGATTGGATCTTGAAGGATCTTGTAGAATTGTTGTTGTAATGGCTATTATATTTGGTCGTAACCCAGAAGGCCTCATAGCTAGGCACATTGCATGTAAATAATTATTTTCTAAATAAAAAGTTGCATTTGGTATCAGATTGTGTATCTTATGTTGTGCTTTCATTGTGTGGTTATTAGTTGGGGACTAGAACATCTTCTTTGGAGATTGTCCTACCTTACACTACTCTAGATGGTATCAGAGCAGAGTTGTTCCTGAGCATGTAGATAGATTATCAAAGTTGAGGCAGTTTCACTGTGGAGAAGTTGATATGAGAAGATCTTGATATGTTGGTGGTTTGTTCTTTCTGGAATCCTAGATCTCTTGGTTATGAGGTGGCAGATTGTGGTTCTAACTTAAAATTGAAGAGGACTTGTAGATAGATCATTGGATGTGAAGATGGAAGGTTGATCTTGTTGGAGCATGGTTGCAGAGTGTTTGTGTGATGTGTATTTTAGATCCATGTTCTTGGAATTGTGATGTATTCCTAGTTGTTCAAAATAAGTGGTAGATTATGATCTGACTTGCAGATAATTTGGGTTTGTCACAAGGAGTGTGGGAAAGATTTTTTACAAAGGGTTTGTGAAGATCTAGGAAGATATTCTAAGAAGATTGGACCTTAGGATGATTGTGAATCTTTGTAATGTGGTGGAGAAGAGGCTTTCTAAGGTGTCTTCTTAGTTTAAAGCTAGTTTAGCTGATTGAGTTGATGATGGGATGGGGAGGGCATTATGTAGAAGTTTGTGGAGCTGGACTCTACCAATCTAGAAGAGAGTTGTCTAGCTAATTAGAAGACTTGCTTGAGAGAGATAGCATAGCAAGGTCGAGGTGAAAGAGGTTGGTTTTTATTGATTGGTTTGTGGAGTTTGACGTAGATGTTGCAGAGAAACTTGAGGTTGTTGCTGAGGATATTCCTAATCTTGTTGATACTAAGGTTGAGATTGGTTTTCATGATCAGTTGAGTGTAACATGGAAATTGTAGAGCATCTTGTTGTGAGCAATACGATTGTTGGTATTGAGAGTTTCACATGTGTTGATGGAGATCTATACATTATTGTTGATATGGAGTTTGTTGTCATTGGTTTGGATTCACTAGTTGCTGATGTAGATGAGGATTTTTGATAAAGCATTATATTCTATTTGTTTCTAGGAATGAGCATGCTAATTGGATGGTTGAGATTCTAGTGTTTGACAAATGGATGCAGATGTGGATGATTTTCATGTTGGTTTTCTTGTTCCTATTGAAGTGGAAGCCTTTGGTGAAGATTAAGATGGTTGTTGAACTTTCTTTGGGCATCAAAGTGTCAGAAACACTTTTATATTTACCTGGAGAGTCAGATGCAAGAGTATCTTGGGTTTTCTCGATGGTGGCTACTTTGGATTTCATGGGAGGATTCTTGATAGTTTCTTTGGAGGGTACTTGGACTGATACTCAGTTGAAGAAGAGGTTCTTGGTAGAGGTTACTCTGTCATCTCTTGGTAATTCTTGGTTGGGAACTCAGTGGATGAAGGGACTCAAAAATCCTAGAGGTGCTTGGTTGTTGAAGTAGCTTAGCATAATTGAGGACACTCGGTTGTCAAAGGTTCTTAACAATGCTCACAAAAACTCATCATATAATAGGGAGATCGGTTGGTTTAGTTAATATATGGACCAAGTGGTTCAATCAATGAAGGTACTTGATTATGCTTGGTGGAGTTGTTGATACTTAGTGTGGTTTCGTTGATGCTTAGTTTGGTCTTGGTTCTATGTTAATCAAGTTGTTTATGGGCTGACCTTCGCATTTAATTTGGGTTGTAGGTATTTAATATGTGTTGCAGTTGACTTGTGGCTTGCATGGGCATTTAATATAAGGTTTTATTTTAATTTGTAATTGCTAAGCCAACTTGTGGCTTAGTTGGGTATAAGTAGGGGGTCTTGTGGAGGCTTAGGCATTCATTTAGGGGGGTGAATCCTGAGTTCAACATGAACTATTTGAAGAATGAATTTTGAGAAGGGTTAGTAGTTGAGGCTTGGGAAACAGGGAGATTGCTTGGTGGGCTTGCGAGCACAAGTCTAGATCTTCCTTGGAGGTTTCTACCAATGTGAATCTAGACTAGCTAGTGTTGGGAGTGGATCTTGAGGGATCTTTTAGAGCTGTTGTTGTAATTGCTATTGCATTTGGTTATAACCTAGAAGGCCTTACAATGGGGTACATTGCATTAAAATAATTATTTTATGAATAAAGAGTTGTATTTGATATCAGATTGTGTATCTTGTGCTGTGTGGTTATTTGATGGGGGCTAGGACATCTCCTTTGGAGATTCTCCTACCTTGCACTGCATCACTTAATATTGAGATATCAATTCATTTTTACAAGTTCATTTTTTTCCAAGTGTCATTCATTTGTGAGCACTCTTTTGAGTTACATTGTAAGTTTAACCGATTATAATTTTCCTTAAATTTGTTGACTTGACTTCTAATACATTTTAAAGTTTTTAGGGGATTGTCTAATGACTTTCTTGGGAACCTAAAAGAAATAAACCTAATATATTACAAAGTTTACTGAATTTTTATTTATTTTTAAGTTTAAACAACATCAAAGTAACAATATTGCAAAAGTAATATACACATATACATCAAGAACACGTAATAAATTACAAATACAATTTCAATTCATCAAGGGTTCCTTCACATTGAGTCACATTTAAGAAAGTTTAATTAATAAGTTTAAGTTTCAATTACAATGTCTATAATCATAAAATGAATAAACACATACATAGTCATATAAGAAAATGCATAAGTACAACTAATAATATGAAAGTACATCTAATGAATAAAATCCACTACAAATGTCATAGGATATCTGAAAATAAATATAGGTACATCAAAATATAATAAAATATTCCATAGGATCGCAAAACACATGATATATAGATACATCAAATGAATAGAAGTCTTTAAGATAAGAGAAAGAATGATAATGGTACCACTATATTTTTCAATCTGAGGGCGACCCAAATGGTAAGAATACACTACCTCCCGACTGTGTGGTCACCTAATCAGGCTCCCACTCCCATCATGCAAGAGTGATAATGTATGATCCATACACAAATAATCAAATCATAAAATAATCCTAGGCAAGGAATCTTGATAGCCAAAACTACATCAAGGGTAACACAAACTACTAAAGAAGAAGAGATAATCAAAATCGAAAGGACACTCATTCCAATACTAACATCTCATACCAAGTCAACATACAAATACCAAGACCAAAAATATACAACCACCTCAAAATTAATGTCAAGTGTCACAAGCACAATGACCAACAAATAACAACTGTCATCAATAAAAGTAAACTATCAATCACTAACTCCAACAATAAAAACACCACTAATGAATAAGTGATCATTCATTAATAAAATTAACTATCAACAATAACTAACATCCAATCAATGAGTAATAACTCACAATAAATGCACCATCATTTGAAAGTAATATCTAACAACTACACCACTAGAGGCAAATATTTAAAAAAATTATGAAGGAGACTTAGGCTACATACTATGGAGTGTCATTACATGAGCCAAATCTAAGGTTACCTTGGCAGTCTCTCAAGACCCTAGTCCCCTAGTGAATCTATGCAGATCTAGGATACCCTCTCGTGAAGAGGAGGAAACTAGTCATGCCTCTCAAGATATCATCTCCATCACATCCTTGGTCTATACAAGCACTCAACGCATGGACAAGGAAAAATCTCTAACTTGTCTTTTTAATGTATCTCAAGGAAAAGGCATATGCAAAATATTTTAATTACTATATTATCATTTGTTACACAACTTACAATGAGTTTCCCTAGCAACCACTTTGGGCTTTGACCCCCATTACAAGCCACTCCTATAGACATGCACCTATACTACCTTCCCAAAAATCACAAACCATAGTAGTGTCCCATACCACAAGAGTAATATTGATCAAATTTGGTTTCTTAACAAGCAACTCAAAAAATAACATCGGTTCTTGAAACCCAAGTTCTCATAAATGCTCAATACCATAAAGCTCATAAAACATAAATCTTAATTCAAATCATAAAGTTCATCATGACATCCAGTCAAATAATCATAAAAGAAATCTCAAAAACGCCTCTAGTGCACATCCTAACTTGGCCAACTAAACAACCCACAAATAAAAAAACTATAAAAAAAATAAACATCACAACACTATAAACAGAATATTAGAAAACACATAGTTTTCAGCCACATGATTTAATTCTACCAATTTTTCTTATTTAGTTTGGGTCATAAGGATGTGTTTAGAAATAAAGTAACAATACAAATGTTAATATAAATTGTTATGTCAATATACTTATTTAAAATAATAAGTATTTAAATGTCCAATCTTTTTGTGCATATAAAATATCATGCAATATTATCATGTTATTAATTTAAATAATCTTAAATCATAAATGATTTAATTAATAACATTAATGTATATTATTAGATTGAATAATAATATCAATTTTATATCTAAAATATTAATATGACTTCTATTTAAGTCTAATATTAATATTTATTTTTCCTTTAATTCATAATGCAACTAGAGATAAAATTATAAATTTAATTTAATCATTTATAATTTCTCTCATAAAGTCAAATAGTAATTAACTAAATGATTACAAAGTGCACTCTACCACAACTTCTCTTAAAATATAATAAAATTCTAAATATTTATTTTTTAACTTCCCTCTTGCATTAATAATTATAAAATCATTTATATGCAACTAAGAGTTTAATTAAACTTAAATAATCACTAATATTAACATTCACTTTATTCTAACTAAATGGATAATATTTGTTTCATTTAGAAATGAATAAATTAATAATAATTTTTAAATAAATAAATTTGAAAATTAAATTATATTTTATAAAATAAAAATAAACATGCAATTAATATTTTTGCATGTCTTTGATCTCTCAAATCATGAAGCATCCTATACTTAATTTTCTATTTTTAGCATATTTGTTTTCACATGCATATAACCTTACTATACTTAGCATTCTATTTCTATCATTTTTTTTACATGCATGTATACATTTAGTTACAATGTGCTTTCCTCTCAATTAATCTTTTGCTTTCCAAATGAATATTGTAATTAAATTATTTTAGATGTAAGAAGAATATTCATCTATATTTAGAAAAATCATGATAATCACATAGTTCTAATGACAAAAATTAAAGTTGAAACCCTAACTATTTGACTTATTATTTTCTTCCAACTTTCAATAATCAAATTTTTGTTAGATTAGACAGGGGTTTATAAGAATACAGTCCCAATAATTTTTTATAATTTTTCTATAATTTTCCTCAATCAAGTTTTTTTGATTAATATTTTTTTCTTTTTCAAAATCTAAAACATAATTTGTTATTCAACAATCAATACAGTAAATTAATAAGCAACATGCAAACACTTAAGAAGACACATAGTAGACAGATCTTTCAATAAAATTCTACAATGGGTTTTCAAACCTTACGTCAAAATCATAGCTAAAATTTGAAACAATCTTTAAATGCATACAAATCCAAATCCTCTGAAACTTTCAATAATTCTTTTGATCTAGTTCTAAAATTTTGCTCTCAAAAGCATAGCTAAAATTTGAGACAATCTATGAATGCATGCAAATCCAAACCCTTTGAAACTCTCAACAATTTTTTTGATCCATTTATGAATTTTGCTCCCCAAAACCTATGCAATTGCAAAATGAGCTCTAGATCTTTGATAAAGAGTTATCTTCTGAATTGGAGCTTTGATAGTGCAATCTCGAGAGAGAGCTCACAGTCAATTACTGTTTATTACTTTATTACCTTTTACCTTTTCATTCACAACACTTTTAGATATTTGATTGCAAAATATCTTAATTTAAATAATTAGCTTTCTCTCTTTAATTAATTTTTGAAGCATTTTTAATAATATATTTATTAATTTAATTAATAATATTATTTAGAGTTTATTATTAAAATAAAAATCCTAATTAATTATCATTAAATTAAATAAATATAATTGTATAAATTAAATAAATATAACTACACCACAATTAGAACTATAACTTTATTTTTAAATTTCATTCTTTTAAATTTTATTTTTCTCCAGTTTATTAATTAATGCAAGCACTAATTAAAGCATAGTTTATTATTTAAATTGATAATAATAATCAAAGGTCATTGTTTAAATGCAACTCTAATTTAATTATTATTAAATAAATAATTATAATGAAGCAATATTAAATCTTTGATATTTTAATTCTCTTTTTTGTCCAACTTCTTAAATTAAATCTTTTAAACTAAAGTACATATTTAATTAATTTATAATTAATTAAATATCATCATATTTTATTTTCTCTTTAACTAGTTTTCTAAATTTAGACTTCTAAGCTAAGATTTTTAAATTAGAGCACATATTTAATTAGTTTTTAAATTAATTAAATATTCTTATGCTTTAATATTTTCTTTTTAATCAAATAATATTTAATTATATGATTAGCCGAAATATTATAATTAAATAATTTACCAAATAAATCACATAGTGAAATTCACATAAAAGTAATATTACCAAAATAGGTCGAAACTCAATATCAAACAACACAAACAAAGATAAACTTATAGGGTTTAAAATGGGTGGAAAGTCAATTACAAGTCCTCCTTGCAAGACAAGTATTTAGGCTATGGATGGGATTGGACCTGAACATTATCTCCCCATTCTTACCATTGAGTTATCATGATAGGGCATGCTCATCCTGGCAATTTAGGGAAGTCAATGCCTAGTACCTACATTCTGCATAAAAGACAAACATGTACATGTGTATATATATGTATATATATAAACACAACAAGCAATGGCAGAGAATGGTACATTGCATAGATCATGACTAGTAAGTGACTACAACTCCCTCCCTTAACCACGTCAAACATGACAAACAAAAAGATAAAATAAACACACACACCATACACATGCAAGTATGGGGTAAGTACCATAATAATTATAAGTCAAACATCAAATGCTTAGATAAAATAATGCATCATTATGAATATGAAGTAATCATCATTAAAGCATCATCTGAAATTGCTTTGAAAGGAATCTCATTTATTAACTACAAATCATTAAAGTATCATTAATGCATTAGTAACCATAATCATTAACCAACACATGAAATAAAGTCAACTAAGTAATCATCATTGATATATCTCAAGTCCAAGTTATGAAATAATATCCTTAAACTAACACATCAATGGAATAGGCATAAAAGAATTTGGTAAATATAATGGAAAAAAAAACTATAGGTGGGTACTACAGATTAGCTATCAAACCAAACACTTCTCATTTTCTATTAGGCATCTTTTCTAATGAGCTGTGACTCTTTTGGTGAACAATTCATTTTTGAATTGGTGATATCATAAATTATAATCCTATCTTTTTTATACCCTTGCTTTAGTGCACTTTATTCTAGGTCATTTTGAGCTTATTTTGGCATTATATTGTCTAATTTTTTTTCATGTGTTCATAACGTGACCTCATCCCATGTCTTGCATCTAAAAACTCAAAAATCACCTCTCTTTTGTCTCTTTCTAGGTGGATGATGGTGCCTAGCACCCTAACCCCTCCATAAAGAGTCCATATTCAAATGTGTATGACTATTCATTCCCATTATTTGTGATTGAATGCTTGATATTTTCATATGATCATTCGAGTTCAATCTAAGTACGAAAATACCTCTAGAACACTATATATGACAATAAATTTTTACTCACAATCTAAGAATCAGAGGCTATAATTCTGAGTGAACAATCTTAATTCCTTCATCATGAGTAAGAATGACTGATATTCAAGTATGATTTCATGATGGATTTTTAAATATTTTTTCATATATTTTTTGAATACTTAGAAGAATTAAAGAGAATTGCATCACTACCATTATCAATCATTGACAATATTGATCAAATTAACAGTACGACATATTGTCTACAATAAGTCAATTGGTAATATTTCTCATATCTATTCAATTCAACTATGTAGTTTTTGAGTCATCGACCCATGTTTTTCCATCACCTAAATGCAATGAGTGTTGTGTTTCAGATATTCTCATGAGAGATGGTTTCTTGTGAAACACTCCTCATAAGACATGGGCCAATGAGTATGACTCAAAAATTTAATAGCTGATTTTTGATAGTAATATCACAATATTAATCGATTCAAAATTTTATTTATAAATGTCTTTTCCCTACTCAAGGTTATCTCTATTTCTTTCAACATTATTTTTTTGGGTGTGGAAGCACCAACATGAGGTTTTTCTTAGGAAATACTATATTTTTTTTCTTCTATGTGTACAAGTTAAAGATCTCATATAAAAAAGTTACAAAATTTCTTAGAGCAATTAGAAATATACAATCCTAGACCTTGTTTAGGGAAAAATCCCTATAGTTGATTGAATCCCTTGATCAATAATTTGAAATCGTATTTTGGAGGGAAGCATCTACAAAGCATCTTGATCCAAAATCAAAAGCCTTTATTTATGAAGATGCCTTTAGGTCTTTCTTGCCTAGCTTGAACTAGACTAGCCCTTTTACCTCCGTATTTTAGTAAAATATTGTAACCTACATCTTATTTCCAAATCTATACTCTTTTGTTAGTTTTAAATTCTGTATCTTTCATGTATATATTAAATATTATCAAATTTGTAGCATTTTACCCAGACATTATTTTCTTATATATGATCATATCAAATCAAAACAAAAATAAAAAAGGAAGCAATAATATAAAGCATTCAACTCCCATTTAAAATGAAAGTTTGATCTTGTTGGCTAGTTATACCAATAATTACATTGATTTCAATACTAGTCTAATCCATTTCATATAGGTGGATGTAACATATCTTACCCTTCCATTTCTATAAAAATCTATTTTTTAATTTAACACTAGTACATTTGAGTCAAATTTTTGGTGGTCATTCATTAGAATTCTGACCCATTTCTGTTAGACTATAAACAAATGACATCATAAAAAATTTTACATCAAAAAGTCCAACAACTCTCACTGGCATTAGAATTCTAACTTTGTATTCATTAGATGTTCAACAAGATGTTGCGTCTAAGGATGTTGTAAGATTGTTGAGGATTGATTAGATTCTCATTGATTGATTGTCATATCTTTTCTATTTTTTTTTACCAAGACAATTTTCAACAAATTAGATCTTCTATTCCTTAAGTACAATGTTCCCTATGATCATATTTTCTCATAGACCTTCATTACACATGTCTAGGATCAATTTTGGATAGATCACAAATTGATCTCTTCTATATCTTTCATACTAACCACTTGCACATTCCAAAGGTCGATTGTGTATGATGCGGAAATGAATCTACTACCCTACACAAAGATGAAGAATGAAAACCAAGATTTTCCTCCTAATGTAGGTCCGATTAATAGAACATAAAGTGCCAACTCGTAACCTATCCAAAAGGGTGAATTTCTTGGACTTACTTCTCCCTCACCTCCATAAAGAGAGGGATTTATATAAGTAGATATGTAATGTAAAATTTGAATGCAAAAGGAAAGGACATATGTATTAAAATAGAGGATAGGAGGAAATTTACCCCAAGTGATACAAACCTATAAATGTATTGTCAAATGATGTTCATAACCACTAAAACTCTCATTATGGACTTGACAATGTGAGATAATGAAAACCCTAAAAATATTTTCCTCTAGGTTAAAGTCAACTTGTAGGGGTAGTGTCAATCTAGGACAAGGTAAGTTTGTAGGGTTGGGGATGATATACGACCCTAACCTTTTGTGTGTAATAGAGAAACATATTTCAAATATCTAAAGTTCTGCCAAAAGGGTATCTGAATCTATAATCTATTATTCTTTTAGAGATTTGTAACTTGTAAGAAAAAAGGTTTTTGTTTAGTTGATGGGTAGTTTTCCTTGTTCAAACCCTAGTTTAAGAATTAACTTTAAAATTGAAATAAATGAAGATAGAAATGATAGTGAGTAATAAAAGTACATCTAACATGAAGAGATATAAATTTATAAATACACTATTGAATTTAGAATGTATCAAATATGTTGATGCAATAGCCTTGACTTGACTTCAAAGCCATAGGAAATAAAATCAAGTAAACAAAAACCTTCGTGGATGAATGTAGCTCTTGGAGAGATGAATGAAGAGGATAGAACAATGGATTCCAAATGTATGAAGGGAGATATTGAATGCTATAAATGATATGAAATACCTTGGATAAAATTTTTAAATCTCTTGAATTCTTAAATATTTTATCTTCAATGGTTGAGTGTTTGAATGTGTGTTCTTGATGTGAATATATGGAGATGAGATGCATGCATATATAAAATAAGGAAATTGGATGTGCTTATAAAGGATTTATAATAAACATTCTCTTATTGGCCCACTAGGCAAGGAAATAATGCCTTAGATCAACCCTTATACAAGGGTTGGGAGGGGAACCCAAAATAGGCATAGGGGTAGAGACACATTGTTAGAAAGTAACATCCACCAATGACTTTGAGAGTGGGAGGGGATGAAATAGTTATACATTTAATCCAAATTAAAATGAACTTATAAAATCAAACTTTAATAACTAGTAAAGTGAACAATAACAAGAGATAGAACATACATAATGACACAATGATTTGTTAACTAGGGAAACCCTTGATCTGAGGGAAAACTCTAGTGGGATGGTCCCCACAATATAATGTACTAATATAAAACTTCCTTGTAAGAGGATATGACCCTATTAGGAGACAATTCAATAAAATTATTAGATATGAATCTTTGTCAGAAGACTTTGAATATCTATTAGAATATTTTATCCATGTTAGGAGTACAAGGAAGACAATTGAACCCACTATCCAAATTTCTTTAGATATGTTACACAAAATAAATCTCTAGGATAATATATATCAACAGTGAACTAACCAATACAACAACCTCTTTTCCAATAAAATTACTTTGAAGTTATGAAACCAATCTCAACATCTTCCATTTCCTTTCTTTAATCAAATTTTCATCCTCAACATGCATACATCAATTACATAATACCACACAATGTACACATGTATACTTTCACACTTACAACCAAAGAATTCATCTTTCCTTTATACCATATCCTAATGACTATTCAAGTCAAATTGTGAGGGATTTAGCAATATAAAAGGAATTATATAGGAACTCAATAAGATAGTATAATAATTTTTCACTTGCCATAATACACTTTACAACTACCAGCATAAACCCCATCACAAGCATCAACTACCAGCGAACATATCACACATTACATGTCAATGACCTCCACAGAATAATCTCCAAAATCTTTTATCATAAATGTAGCCTCATGAATGTGTATTCAACCATGATGTAACATTTCTTAACTTTATTTCATCACTTACTAGATACAACTAAATTACACGCAAGTTATTTCTTACACACTAGCATGCAAGGAGTTTTCACTAAATCAACTATAACTCATCCAATTCTTCATATTAACATGAGAAAACATAGATGTAGCATATAAACACACCCACAAACACTAATATAACCTTTTATATCTTAACTCTTCATACCCAAACCTCACTAATTAAATATACATCTATGATGTACTTAAAACATACCAAATTAGATATATATTAACATGGATGAAAAATCAAGTCATCGATGAAATACATAATAAATATATCCAAGTGCCAACTAGTCAAAAATCTCCCCCTTTTGTATACACTCAGTATTCACCCCATTTAGTATCGATGTAAATGTATGATGAAAAAATATTAACCCAACTATCTCCTCAAAACATCAATTGAATGTAACTATCTAAATACTCCCCTATTGACATCAATCTTCTTTTGAATACTCTCCTCCATGGATTCTACTCTCCCATATGATATTACTCTCCCAAATATAACATCTATATATGATTTTTTACATATTGCTCTCCCCCATTTATATTAATCAAAATTGTGTCACTATACCAACCTATGAATCTAGAGTGCTCTCATTATTGAACCAAACACAATTATATCAAACCATTGCATAAGAGTTCTTGAACAACTCTTCTCAAAATTAATATTTATCCCCTATAAGAGTGTTGAGATTTGATTGAAAAGATCATTTTTGAGAAATATTGTTAAAGAAGACTATGTGTTTCAATCATTTTTTTCTCATTGATGTCGAACCTACTATTTGTTGGTAAGACAATTGTTTGTAAGATTCAAGTACTATCACTTAGTTGATTGATGAAGAGGATTTGATCAATAAGAGGTAACAATAGCATCTAGAGGAAAGGTTGAGTTATGATTATATAATGAAGTACAAGGATCAGTTAAGATAGTGATGACATGATGTATTGATAATCTACTTAAGGCTACAATGGCTAGTTAAACTTAGAAAAGTTTAGAAGGACAAGTTACACAAAGTTTTTCTGTCAAGCTTGACCGAGTGGATAGTAGGTGCCAAGAAAAGTTATTACAAGCTTAGTAGAAAATTAGTTGGAGCTGAGTCAAAGTTCATTCTAGTGTATTCTGAGAAAAATATTTGATGTTGAGTAAAGTTTAGTTGATGCCAAGCATCAGTAAACTTTAATAGGTATTGAGTATTTTCAGAATGGATAATGAGCAACATAGTACATGTCAAGCATCAGAAGGTTGATAATGCTAAGCTACTACATTATTTAAAAGATTGAAGATTTAATGAATCTGAGCTGACAAGTTTGTTTTATTGGATTTTGTGAACCAAATGGAAGATAAGGTTGATGACTTGGTGGAACAAAATTTGAGGTAAACTATTTTTAGGAAAATTCAAATGGATTATAGAAGTTTCTATAAGAGATATGAGATATGGGGTAGATACATTGCATCCTACCTAATCCATCCGAACCCTAAATTGGACGATGGAAAATGAGTAGGAAAATATCTTAATTTCCTATTTTTAGGAATGTTTGGTCATGAAGAAAAGTTGTCATTTCAAGAACCTAAGGGAGATAAGTTGTCAGGGGTTTTGCTTCATAAAGTGACCTAAGAGAAGAGTTTGCAATGGCATGTTAAGAAAGAAGGCTTAAGGAGATGAATGCTTGAAGAGTGAAAAAGCTATCAGAGTTACAAAGTATGAAGGCCAAGTAGAATTGATGACAAAACAAAGATTTTTAATCTACAAGAGAAGTTGTAAGTTGTATTTGATCAAAACTCTACTATTACTCTCTACCAATTGTATCAGTCTAGGGTAAATCCTTTGGATTAAGGTTGACATAATAGCCATTTGTAAATCCTTTAACTAGGTGGCATTCCAAGTGAATAGCTTAAAGTCCTCTAACAAGGCTCATTTCTAGCAAGGTGATTGAAATCCCTTAATCAGGTCACATTTAATAGTGTGCATTGTAACCTTTAACAGGGTTTCCCTTTCATAGGGCATCACTTCAGAAGAATGAAAAGAAGTAGGATGTTACTGGTTGTTTTTCCCAAATTGGATTTCCACATAAATCATTGTGTCAAGTGTGTTGATGCATCTATTGTATTGGATGATTTACATTTCTAAAAGTTAATTTGACAGTAACTTACAAATTTTAGTGATTGCATAATCTTATGGATGCATGCATGAGTATGAATGTTTTATGGGTTCACTAAGCTATGAGAATTTTTATTTATGCATTTGGACCTTGGATAACTGACTCACCCGCCACCCTCCCCCCCCCACAACCAACTCCTAGTTATTCTAAAGTATTCCAACAATTGGTATCAGAGCCATCTATTTAAGAGAATTAATTTGAAAGTACTAGAAGCACAAAGATTGAGATGTCTAAAAGAGAAGTACCCAAGCTCAATAGAGATAACATTCCTACATGGAAAATTTTGATGAAGCTATAGCTTGGAAGACTTAGAGATCATGCACAATGTACCATTTTTGTGGAACATGTTGATCTTGCTAGTGCCTCAACTACTGAAGATATGAGGAAGAAGAAAGAACACAATCAGGTAATGTTGGAGATTGCCTCTACCTTAAGCTATGCTAAACTTGATGATATCAAAGGTCTTGACAGTGCAAAGAAAATATGGGATGCCCTAGCTACCATCAATGAAGGAGACACCAACATTCTTAGAGCTAAAGCTGAAAGCCTCAGAAGTAAGTTTGATGAAATGGGAATGGAAGAAGGTGAGAATATTGCTCAATATGTTGAAAGGATAAAAGAAGTGGTTAATGCAATAAGAGGAGCAAATGGAAAACTATATGATGAAACTATTTAAAGTAAATTTTTGAGAACATTGCTACCTATATATGCTATTAGAGTTTCTACAATTCAAGAACTAAGATGTATTCTAGGGAAAAAGCTATAACTTGAAGGTTTGTTAGGTAGACTCACTACTTTTGAGCTATCTAACTTTGATCATTACAAACTAGAAAAAGATTGAATTTGCTTTCAAAGCTAAAGTGTCATTAAAGGAACATAATGAGAAGAAGAAGAAGAAAAAGAAGAAGTATGTGTCCAGTGACATTAATAGAAATGAGGAGGATATTGACTAGATTGAAGCACTACTGGCAAGAAGATTCCATAAAGGGAAAGGAAAGTTTAAAGTTAAGTTAGCCATCATATATTTCAATTGAAATGAGGTTGGTCATATTGTTGCTAGATATCCAGAGAAGAAGAACTATAGAGGTGGTGAAAAATACAAGAGTAGAAGATCTGAAGATAGCAAAAATTGCACAGACAAAGACAAGAAGTCTTGTTACATTGCTAAAGAAAATGATTTTGATGTGCATGATGATGAGGTGGTATATGTTGCAATGAAGGATGGATCTAATGAAGACGAGGCAACTGCACTTGTGACTTGTGTAAACAAGAATGATAGATGGATCATTGACAGTGGATGTCCACATCACATGATTGGAGACAAAAGTAAGTTCATTACCCTAAATTTTTATGATGGAAATAGTGTAAGATTAGGCAATGATGCATCATGTTTGATTAAAGGAAAAGGTTCTATCAAACTCACAGAGAATATTTCATGTGTTAATGCTTACTATGTTGAAGCACTGAACTATAATTTGTTGAGTGTGTCACAATTGAAAAATCTAGGATGCAAGATTGAATTTGAAAACAAGATTGCTAAGATATATGACACAAATAAAAATTTGATTAGAAAAGGTGATGAAATTAGAAGCAATCTATTCTATCTTGATATAGAGGATGCTACTTGTCTTATTGTAAAATTTGATGATGTATGGCTATGGCACAAGAGGTTATGTCATGTTAAATTTGATAACTTGGTTACTATTAGTAACATGAAGAAAATTAGAGGTTTCCCTAAGTTGAATAAGTCTGATAATGTAATGTGCAAACAATTTTAGTTAAGCAAAATGACAAAATCAAGTTTCAAGAGTAAAACTTATAACTCTAAAGGAATACTAGAGATTGTTCATACTGACTTGTGTGGACAAATTGAAGTGCAAAGCTACAAGAGAGATAAGTACATAATGTTATTTGTTGATGACTATTCTAGGATGATGACAGTTATGTTTCTAAAATAGAAATTTGATGCTTTTCAAATGTTTAAGTGGTACTTAGCAAGAGTTGAAAAGGAAATAGATAAAAGTCTAAAATGTTTGAGATCTAAAAAAGGAGGAGAATTCACATCAAATGAATTTGAAATGTTCTATAATGATAGAGGAATCAAAAGAAAGACATCTACCCCTAGAACCCATCCACAAAATGGAATACTTGAAAGAAGGAATAGATCTATAATGGACTATGCTAGAACACTCATGATGGAGAAAAATGTTACTCTAAAATACTAGAGAGAAGTTGTAAGAATAGTTGTCTATACCTTGAACCGTGTGCAAATCAAGAAAGGTACTCATTCAACACCTTTTGAATTATAGTATGGATATCCACCCAATGTAAAATATTTTAAGCTATTTGGAAGTAAGTGTTACATTTTTAAAGATGTTAGGAATGGCAAGCTTGATGCAAAAAGTGAAGAAGGTGTATTCTTAGGATACTCCACAAGAAGTGAAGCACACAAGTGTTTGAATACTAGCACTAACAAAATTGTGGAAAGTACAAATCTGAAATTTGATGAATATATAGAAGTACATGAGACTAAACCTATGAAAGACCCAAAAGACTAGAAATCATTTGTATACATTTATGAAAGAATGCCTGCTGAAGAAGATGTTGCAAATCAAATTATAAATCAATAGCAAGTTACAGTGAGTTCCAAATCACACCCTATGAATGTCAAGTTGCACTCAGAAACTGAGCTACATTCATATGCTAAGTTACAAAATCAAGTAGATGCACATTCTAACTTTGAGATTAGTACACACGAAAGAGATGTTGAACTACCTAATAGAGATATACACCATGATTCTAAAGTTGAAGGACAAAATGAAGAAATAAGAGCTAAACCAAGATTGTCTAAGTATGTCAAAAGACATCATCTTACTACTCAAATCATTGGAGATAAAGATGGTAGAACAATGACAAGAAATAGATTGAGAAGTTAAACATGTTTGCTAAGCTTGAAGGAACCCAAAATAGTTAAAGATGCACTAGAAGATGTTGACTGGTACAAAACCATGGAAGAAGCAATTGAACAAATAGAGAAGAACAAAACATGGAGTCTAGTTCCTAAACCAAAATAAAAAAATGTGATTGGTATCAAGTGGATATTTAGAAATAAGCTAGATGAAAATGGTGAAGTCACAAGAAACAAAGAAAGATTAGTTTGAAAGGGATATGCACAAGAAGAAGGAAGACTATGGAGAGACATTTGCCCCTATTGCTAGATTAAAAGGAGTAAGAACTCTACTTGCTTATGCTACATACAAAGGTTTCAAAGTTTATCATATGGATGTTAAATCTACATTTTTGAATGGCATATTAGAGGAAGAAGTTTACATAGAATAGCTAGAAGGTTTTGTTGATATTAACAATAAGAACATGGTATGTAGACTACACAAAGCTTTATATGGTTTGAAGCAAGCACCAAGATCATGGTATGATAGACTTCATAATTATCTTGTGAAGATTGGATTTGACAGGATTGATGATAATAGCAATCTGTACATAAAGACAAAAAAAAAGGCAAAGGTATTTTTTTATCTGAAATATTTGTTGATGATATCATATTTGGAGGTCAAAATGCTTTATGTAAAGATTTTGCAAATTAGATGAAGCAAGAATTTGAGATGTCTCTATTTGGAGATATCAATTTTTTTGTGGGTTTGCAAGTATATGAGAAGAAATATGGTATATACATCACTCAGTCAAAGTATCTCAAGGAAATATTGAAAACTTTTGGATTAAAGGATTCCAAATAGTAAGTACACCTATGGTGATTCGACACAAATTGTTAAAGAATGATGATTTTTCTAAGGTGAATCAAACAATGTACAAGTCTAAGATTGAAAAATTGCAATATGTAGTACATAGTAGACTTGATATTACATTATCTATAGGGATAGTTACAAGATTCTCTGCTAATCCTAGCGAAAATCATTTAATGGTTGTAAAGAGAATAATGAGATATCTGAAAGGAATGGAAGAGTTTTGTCTATACTACAAGAAGAATGAAAAATTTGAATTGAGAGTCTACACTGGTGCTAATTGGGCTAGAAACATTGATGATAGAAAGAGCACCAGTGGACGAGCATTTTTTTAGGCAAGACTAGTTACATGGACTAGCAAGAAACAAAATTTTTTTTCATAACCTATTGCTAAATTTGAATATGTTATTGCTGCTATAAATTGCACAAACATTGTATGGATCAAATAGCTACTCAAAGGAATGAAGGAAGAAATTACAAAACTAGTGATACTTTATTGTGATAATATAAGTGTCATCAATATATCAAAGAATCTAGTGATGCACACAAAGACAAAGCACATTGCAATCAAGTACTATTACTTAAGAGAGTTAGTTCAAGATAAAGAGGTGAAGATGGAATATGTTAACACAAAGGAGAGAATTGTTGATATCTTCAAAAAACCATTGCCTAAGGATTCTCATGAGTATCTAAGAGGTAAATTATGGGTGATACCTATATCAAAGGCTATCTAAGTAACAAAAGGAGTGCCCTGCATCAGACAAGCCAATATTCATATGTTGGATATTGATGTAGAGTATCTTACTTTAGGAGCTTCCTAAAGTAATCACAAAACTAAAACTTCAAATTAGTCACAAGCAAGGTAACAAAGGAAGAAATTGAAGAAACTAAAAAAGCCTATATCTGCATGTTAAAGTATGATCCTCTACATATTGATGTAGAGGATCTTACTTTAGGAGCTTCCTAAAGTAATCACAAAACTAAAACTTCAAATTAGTCACAAGAAAGGTGACAAAAGGAGAAATTGAAGAAACTACAAAAGCCTATATCTGCATGTTTAAGATGACAAGTTTTTGGCATTATTGTCAAAGAGGGAGATATTCTACTGATCAAGAACTAGAGTGTATAGGGAGATATTCTACTAATCAAAGAGGGAGATAGATCAAGCTAGTATTACTTTGATTAATGAGAAAGAGAGAAATATTAGAGATATCAAGAGATTGTTGATTAGAGAGATAGAGAACAATTTGAGAAAGAGGGAGAAATACTAATCTACCTAGTCAAAGGGAGTTATAGGAAAGAGTGAATTTTTTAACCTAATAATAAGAAGGAAGTTGTTGATAGAGGGAGAGATATCACTACAAGTTTTCTTTTTGGTATTGTCTTACTATTTTAACCTAGTCAGTTTGGTTGAACATAGTTGTTGACCATTCTATTAATTTGGTTGATTAGTTTAGTTTGCCATCAATATTAAAGAGGGAGATCATTGAGATCTAATTAAAAAGATCATTGTTGACAAAGACCATTGAAGAAGACTATGTGTTTCAATCATTGTTTTGTCATTGATGTCAAACCTACTATTTTCTAGTAAGATAATTTCTTATAAGATTCAAGTCTATCACTTAGTTGATTGATGAAGAAAATTTTATCAATAAGAGGTAACAATAGCACCTAGAGGAAAGTTTGAGTTATGATTATGTAATGAAGTAAAAGGATCAGTTAAGATAGTGATGACCTAATGTATTGATAATCTACTTAAGGTTACAAAGGTTGATTACACTTAGAAAAGTTTAGAAGAACAAGTTACGCAAAGTTTGTCTTCCAAGCTTGACTAAGTGGATAGTAGGTGTCGAGAAAAGATAGTGCAAGCCAAACAAAAAATTAGTTGGAGAAAAGTAAAAGTTCATTCTAGTGTATGCGGAGCAAAATAGTTGATGCTGAGTAAAGTTTAATTGATGTCGAGCATTAGTAAACTTTAGTTGGTGTCAAGTATTTACATAGTGGATGCTGAGAAATGCAGTATGTGTCAAGCATCAAAAAGTTGATAATCCGAAGTTGCTACATTATTTAAAAGATCAAAGATTCAATGAATCTGAGCTAACAAGTTTTCTTTCTTGGATTTTGTGAACTAGGTGGAAGATAAGGTTGATGAGCTGGTGGCACAGAATTTGAGGTAAACTATTTTTAGGTGAATTCAAATGGATTCTAGAAGAAGTTTCTAGAAGAGAAATGAGATATGGGGTAGATACATTATACCCTACCTAATCCATTTGAACCCTAAATTGGATGATGGAAAATGAGTAGGAAAATATCTTAATTTCCTATTTATAGGAATGTTTGGTCATGAAGAAAATTTGTTATGTTCGAGAACCTAAGGGAGACAAAGAGTCAAGGGTTTTTCTTCATCAAGTTACCTAAGAGAAGAGTCTGCAATGGCATGTTAAGTAAGAAGGCTTAAGGAGATGAATGCTTGAAGAGTAAACAAGCTAGTAGAGCTACAAAGTATGAAGGCCAAGTAGAATTGAGGACTGAATAGAGATCTGTAATCTACAAAACAAGTTATAATTTGTATAAGATCAAAGCTCTACTATTACTTTTGAACAATTGTATCAGTCTAGGGTAAATCTTTTGGATTAAGGTTGACCTAATAGTCATTTGTAAATCCTTTAACCAAGTGGCATTCCAAGTGAATGGCCTAAGTCCTCTAACAAGGCTTGCTTCTAATAGTGTGATCGAAATCCCTTAATCGGGTCACATTTAACAATGTGTTTTGTAACTTTAACAAGGTTGACTTTTCATAGGGCATCACTTAATAAGAGTGAAAAGGAGTAGCATGTTACCGATGGTTTTTCCCAAATTATGTTTGCACATAAATCATTGTGTCAAGTGTGTTGATGAATCTATTGTGTTTCATGTTTTACATTTTTGCAAGTTGATTTGACAGTAACTTATAAGTTTTAGTGATTTCATAATCTTATGGATGCATGCATGAGTATGAATGTTTTACGGGTTCACTAAGCTATGAGAATCTTTATTTATACATCTGGACCTTGGATAATTGATTCACCAAACCCCCCTCTGCCTCACTTATTCTAAAGTATTCTAACAAAGAGTAGCATTAAGCATTTAGTCCATAATAAATAGTTCTCTAATTACACTGGACTAATGCAACATTTTCATCAATTACTCTTAAATTGGTCCAGGCATTACCCTAAGCATACCTCTAAGGTAGTCAAAATTATCCTTAGCCAAATTTTTAGACAAGATATATGCTATTTGTTCCTTTGTACTGACATATTCCATTCAGATTTCATTTTTAATAACTTTCTCCCTAAGAAAATGATAATTTATAAAAATGTGTTTTGTCTTTGAATGTAAAATTAGACTCTTTGACATGCTTATTGTACTTATATTGTCACAATGAATAATAATAGGTTCGAAAAATTCAATAACTATATCCTTCAACATCTTCATCTAAGTTGTTTGATTACATTAGTTTGTTGCTACTACATACTTGACTTCAACCATAGATTGAATAAAATATAATCATTTTTCTTCCTTAGCCAAGAAATCGATCTTCATCCCAAGAAGAATTCACCACCACTAGTACTTTTGCATTATCCACATCACCTTTCTAATCTACATCTACTTATGCACATAAATTGAAATCATTTGATCTATCATACCATAGTCCATATCTAGTGTACCCTTCAAATATTTGAATATTCTTTTTATTGATACTAAGTGAGTTTCATTAGAATCTTCCTAAAATCTTGCAACAATACTAGCTACATTTTCTATATCTGGTTATTTATGAGTTATGTATTGAAATCCTCCTATAATTTATAAGTACCTTATTTTCATTTCATTGTATACTCATCCTTTCTTGACAATTTGTAACCTATAATCATGGGTGTACGAATTGGCTTATATTTCTTCAATCAAAATATTCTTAGTAGATCCTTAGGTACTATATTTTTTATATTAAAACTCCATCCTTACTCTAGTTTATTTACAATCTCAAGAAATATTTCATTTCACCAATTATACACATTTAAAATTCATTCTTCATTTCCCAAGAAAACTTGTCACTAGCCTCATCATATCCTTCAAAGATAATAAAATCAACAAATATTATAATCATCAATAAACCATTTGAATTTTTATTAATTAAATATTATTGTTTACATTAGCTTTCTTGAATCCCAATATTATCAATTGATTTTCAAATCTTGCATACCATACTCTAAGAGTATGTTTCAATTCATATAATTCCATCTTTAATTTGGAAAACATTTTTTTTTTCTTTCATAAGAGGTAGACCATCAAGTTTTTTAATATAGACTTATTCCTTAATTTCTCCATTCAAAAATTTTGAGTTAACATCCATCTAGTATACCCTGAAGTTTTTGATGGATGCATAAGCCAAAAATATCCTTATCACTTCAACTCTTGCAAACAAATGAAAACATTTCTTCAAAATCAATTCCTTCTTGTTGTGAACAACCTTTACATACTAACCTTGCTTTATTTCTTACCACTTCACCTTGTTCATTCATCTTGTTTATGAATATCCATTTTGTTCCAATAGCATTTTTATCTTTATGTCTAATGACCAGTTCTCAAGTCTTGTTCTTTTCTATCTTATCAAATTCTTCTCTTATAGCCTTCACCCAATATTCATCTTTGCATGTTTCATCTATTGTCTTAGGTTCAAATTAGTTTTTTTTAAAATATTTCTTCATTTATCTTGTTCAATTTTATTACTCATTTTCTTGTGCTTCCAATTGTGTGTTCCAACCTAGGGTGATTTCTTTCAACATATTTAGGTGTCCTTTTCTCTTCTCTAGCTTCTTGTTCAAGTTTATTGTTGGGCGTTTGTTTTGCATGAGGTCAACGACATGAATCCATAGTGTAATTCCTCTCTTGAAAAGCAAATATTTTTAAGGATCCACTCCAAGGTTCAGTGTTTGTCTTGCGACGTATCAAAATCCGCTCAGTAGAAGATAAATGTGAATGTTCACAAGGAGGCCTTTGCTGGTTCCAAAAACTCTTTTACCTTGGAATCAAGTAAAATCTATTCGTTGTCTCAAAATATCACACCAAAAGAACAATATTTTTGTATTTTCTATTTTTCAATGAATGCAACTCTATCAATGCAGCTACTATGAGGTCCTATTCTAACAGGGGGGTTAACAAAGCAAATAACATGAAAGTGAAATTCCTAAATGGACATAAGCTACAGAACACAATACACCACGAGTTAAACCTTTCAAGAAATCAGTAGGAAACTAATGAAAATAGGAGAAATGCTTCCTAGAATCCACTAATGCAATCGTCGGTGAGAATCTGTAAAAAATCGAATGATGTTTCACTCTTCATCAAATTGCAAGGCCATGGAAAATGTGCTCATGTAAGACAAAAAGCTATGTAGACACAATCAGGTGATCTCTTCTCAAGCTCGTTACCTCAATGCAATTCTTATAAATGTAGCAAACACCAAAACTAAAAGATCGCACAACCAAAAACAACGCAATAAACCTTGGGCTCAATCACAATCTCATGAATAAAATCCATAAAACAATGACACATCCAGGCAAGAGTAACTACACTTCGAATGCTAGCACCAAAAGCATAACTTTATTGCATAATAACAGCGACCTCTTTTTACATTTTACAATGGGGTATTTATAAGAAATCGTCTCTTCAATTTGTGTTGAGAGTGAGATATATCTTAATGCAATAAAATGCTTTTAAAACATTAAAACAAACTAAATATATACAAATTGGTAATCTGACTGGTGCTTAGAGGGACTCCATTCATATTTTATTCATTAATTGGATTCATGAGCCCTTTACATGTCAAAAACAATGAAAGCATGAGAGAAAAATAGGAGGAAGCCATCAGTCGAAGTAGAAGTGCATGAAGACACCAAAAATAGAAGTTGGCCCTTCACTTGATGTGTGTCGGTGTTAAACTTGCCATCAGAATGTGTTTCCAATGCATGGAAAGTGCTCTTTTTGAAACTGGCAGTCAATTGTCGGCGCACCTCTAAATTGCAGAGCTTCATGAAAATGCAGACCTGCAGACCTACGGAACTGCAGAGCTGCGAACCTTGACTAAGTCAAAAATCTCAAAAAATTTCTAAGTGTCAAAATTGAAATTCTGGCATCTAGGTTTTGTTCATCTTCATCCTAAAGATATGTTTGGATATTTTCCCTTGAATTTCTCTATAATCTCAATAATCTTAGCAGCATTGGGAAGATCCAAAGCCTCATACTTATCTTTAACCTTCTGTCTGTAGTTGTCCACCTCAATTCGAGTTTCTGCAAAATCCCCAAGTTTGGTATCCAACTCTAACAATGCTTCTTCTGTCTTGAAGGCTTGTCTAATGTCTTCATCACTAGATGCTTCCTCTAATGTCTTTCTGAAGTTTTCTACAACTACCTCAACTGACAAAAGCTTCTCTCATTCTTCATCTTCAAAAATATCCAAGCATGCATCACTATATAACTTTTCTGCTTCCAAAATTTGCTCTCGAGCTTGGTCCTTGAGCCTATGTATTTCATTATGCAATGTTTCTATAGACACCTAAATTTGATTACACTGCTTTGGTAATCCTATTTAGTTATCTCTAAAAGAATCATTAATTAAATTCCTATTTAATTAATCTTTTGTCATCCCCTAGCTGATTAATTTAATTAATTATCTATAGTCCTAATTGATAAATCAAATAACCTATTATTTATCAATTAATCTTATTCTTCTATCTAATTCCAAAATCTTCATTTATTAAATAAATCTATTTGATAAATAAAGCCCTCAAATCTAATAACCCCTAAACTATCCTAAACCCCCTTTTTTAGTCTAATCCACCCCATCCACCCATACTAACCAAGCTTAGCCACTAACTCACCCACCCTCATGAATCCCATCCACTTGCAAATCTCTAACAAGCTTAGTCTAATCCTAAATCACCTCTAATTCCCCCCCTAACCTTGTCGCATTCCCTAAGCAAGTTTAAGACTTTCCTAAGCCAAGCAAAGTCAACAATCTCAACTCCCTCCAAAATATCCCAACCACCCAACAATGAATGCTCTTACAAAGGCAATAAAGACTCTTACAAGCTCTTACAAGCCATAATGAAGGGTCTTTATGAAGATATTATCTCTTGAGCCTCCTTTTTTTACTCATCTATCCCCTTTCATCCATCCACTCACCCTATGACATGTGTCACTCCCTGGTTGGTGCTAAACAAGCACAATCCATGTGCTCTCCTTTGAGTGCATCCTAGCCCTCCATAAGCTTTTTTCTCTCCTTGCATCTTAGCCCTCCATCCCTCAAGCCCTTAGCCTATAAATTGAATCCCCTCCCAATCCATTTTATCGCAATCCTTAAGCCAAAGTTATAATTCTAGTTTGAGAACCAAAAGTCATCAACCATACCCTTATAATGCCAAATTGAGAGCTCACAAAGCTACCAATTTTTCATTTACTCATCCCCACCATTGAAGCATAGAGAAAGTTTGAGCATGCATACCAATCCTTTACTTAGACTCATCTCTAAATCAAGTGACCATCTTCATTGGGAGAGTCGTTCTATGGTTCATATTCTCATTTGAGGGTTTCACTTTGTCTCTCATATATGTTATGATTTTTATGCTAGTTAATGCTTTGTTCTCTTAATAGATTAGTATTTCTTGCTAACATATTTCTCATATACATTTTGGCATGCTTGGTGGGACCCCACTATGGGTCATTTAATCATCTATTTCTATCTATATGTTATTTTTTCTAATAATCTAATGTTTCTTGTTGTTTAAGTGAGTTGTAAGGTGTTTCACTTGTTTTTGCAAGTTGAAGAATACACTTGGGAAGAAGAAATACCCTCTAAAATCCAAAAAAAATCAAAAAATTAAAAAATTTGCGCATTTTAGTTCTTTTCACGCAGTGTCGTCTCCACAGATTGACGTCTGCGCCTGCAAACTATCGTCCCCACCAGCTACTCTGTCGTCTCTGCAAACAAATTTTTGTCTCCGTAGTTTGGCATCTCCGCTTGGTCTTCTACTGTCAGTGCCACCACTAGACTATCATCTCTGCTTCCTTAACTGTCGTCTCCACAAATTAGCATCTCTGCTAGCTACTCTGTCGTCTTCACCACCAACTCTCCTATTCTGTCGTCTCCGCTGCCGCCAACCGAAACTGTCATCTCCGCAGATCAGCATCTCCGCTTGTCTCCAATTTTCTACGCCGCCAAACCAACTTGTCATCTCCGCAAATTGGTGTCTCCACAGATCAGCGTCTCCGAATTTTGACGTCTCCGCCTGATGAACTGTCATCTTTGCCTATTTTTGTTGCATTTTTGTTTTAGCATATCAGTTCCTGCACTTTTGGTGGTTCCATAGAATAGACATTTTTCTAAGCATTTTTACACCTAGGAAAAACAACAAAAAAAGTTAAAAAAAAATTTCCCATAGTTAAGCTTTCATTTTGGAAGATTTTGGGTGACTAATCAATTTGCTTTTTTTTGTCTTATTGCAGGTTGGAGCAACAGATTTAATTATATTTTTTAAGTTTTTCGTGGAATGAACTTGAATGGTTAAACACATTTTTCTTTGAATGTATGTTATTCAAAACACACTCTTGAATGCCATGGATTAAAATCAATTTTCTTTGGAATGCATGCTTAAAACAAACAACTCAATCTTGAATACAAAAGATCAATTAACCATTGCAATATCTCACACTTCAATTTTTGTTGCATTAAAAAAAAAAACAAATCTCTCTTTTGCATGCAACTTAGACAAAGTTAATTTTTGAACACTTAAAAAATTTGTTAAGTTAAAAACAAATCAACAAAAATCAAATTTAGTAGTTTTTTCATTGGACTCACCCTCTTTAATCACATATCAATTTAACCATTGGTTGCAATCTTAGCGCCATCTATGGGGATGGGTCCACCTAAGAGAGTGTTAAGTGTTCCATAATCAGATTCTACTTAATTCTCTTTTTTAGGGTTTGTCTAATAGAATTTCTTCAATGTCTAAAAATCTAGATTAAATCGATCACACTTCAAGTTTGGGCACTAAAATTGAACAACTATTGACGTGGAGGGCCTCCGGGGATGCGCTTGACAATTGAGTTTCACACATCTTTGTTTTGGTTTTAAAACAAACAAACACTCAATCTTGAATTCCTTAAAGAAAATTAATCGATACTTGACGTGGAGGGCCTCCGGGCGCGCTGGTTTAATTTTTTGTTGACCCTAACTCTTCTTCTTGTTCGCATTCTTCGATCGATTTTTCTTTGTTGGCGCATTTAAAAGTTGGAATTGAACACTTGCATCTTAAACATGAGTGCTTGCAAAGTCTAGATCAGCACACATAAGAGTCAGTTGGAAAAGGAACAAGCGTGTTTTTTAGCCCAAGGTCATCCAAGTCTTCTCTCCCCTTGTCGTCTTTCAAGGCCATCTTGGGTGCATAAGATTAGGATCCAAAACCTTGTTTCTCTTTTTAGGAGGCCTACTTGGGGATTTCATCACCCCTTGGGATGACCTCAATTCCAGCGTTCTGGCGGAGTATAAAGAGCAGGAGGTGAATCCAAAGACACCTCTCTTGGAATCAAGATTTTGTCACTCGGGCTAAGCCTCAAGGAACTTTATACCCTTGAGAAGTGAAAGAGGAGAAGTGGGTTACCACTCCTCTTGGCTGTGTGATATTTTTTTTATTTCATTTATGAATTTGGGCCTCACGTACCTTGGATATATGGAGGACTCCCTAGCTAAACCAACTGTCAGCCTTGCAGACAACCATCTAGGATGTTAATGTGTTTGAAGTGACTGATCGAAAAATTTGTAAAACATACACACTCCTTGGCACAAGTATCACATTCCGAGAATCAAAAACTTCTATTTGGTTGTTCCTATCTATTGCTTGTCTTTTTATTTTTTGAATGAATGTTTGCCAAACTTGGTCAATCCTAGCTTAGGGCATACTTAGTTTAGTTACTACCTATTCCAAAAGTCGAACTAGTTGAAGCAAAACAACCAAGATCTCTCAATGCTAAGCAGATTTAGGAATTGATGTCAGAACAACCCAAACCCAAACAGAAGTTTCACAAAGTTAAACTCAAGCCATCTCAAGCATACCAAGAACTTTCAGCCAAGAGAAAGGAACTAACACCAAGCCCTCGAATTGCCAAACTCCACAAAGAAAAGGTTAAAGTTTCCAACGAAGCCCTTCACGATGCCTGGTTAGATCGCACTATCCAACTTAACCAACATCCAGGAGTTAATAATGCTTATTCCTTACCAACTAGGCATGATTTCTATGGTTAGACCCCCTTGTTTCTCCACATCTTCTTGCATAAGCTTCACTTTAGAGTCATCTTTGTAGGAAAGCCAGCCATCTTTAGTCTTCCCCTTAAGTATTTTAGCTCATCCATCTCATTTAGAACCAAACCATCTAGCCAGCAATCCAAAATCTTCACATCCAAGCCTTCAAAATTGTTGTCACTTTTGCCAAAAGTTTGCCATTCCTAACATCTTCCAAATCCACCAGCCTCACCAAGGTTATCCCTTTGACAGAGCTTTGTCTAGGGTAATCTAGCTTTGTCACTTGTTATCCCTCATCACCTTGAGCTAAAGGTTGGGATCCACAAGTGGTCAATTGCGTGTTCTTCCTAAATGATCATCAATCTATCCTTAAGTTGACACAATCACCACCAAGCTTGCACATAGGAAAGCAGATCTTTCGTGCTTTGGCAACATATCTTTGAAGTTAGCATCCCCAACCTAATCCTCCTTAGGTTTTTTCATATAGCTTTGCATCAACCTAGGAAATCATTTGCATAGAAAAGCTTTCCTCTTTTGCATCCATCAGCATTGTTGCATCTCATCCCTAGGAAACATTTTGCATTTTCATGCCACCCGTCACTTGCTTAAGCAAGAAGAAGAAGGAAACAATGGAGTCCTATCATTTGGATCCAAAATCATCGCTCCCCTTGAGAACTCAACCATCCTTCAGCCTAGAGAACGCTATACCACCACCTACTGACATTGAAGCCTTCATGAACCAACCAGAAAATGCAGTATTGGTGAATGCCATTATAGACAAAAACAAGGAAACAATCATGGCTAACTTTCAAAAGGATAACATTGGAGCCTTCAACTTTGGAAGACCTCCCCCCTTATTAGAGCCATCTCACACATTGTTTGGACAACTCCCACCACCTATAGGCTCTTATGATTCGAATTATCCTCAATATGTGCCAAAAGAAGAGCCTCAACCCACCCCATATGATCCAATAGACCCAAACATAGCAGCCTCCACTCAAGTTGAAATCTCCCTCCCACAAGCCAATCCAGTCACCACCACTCCACCATTGGTCGATACCACTCCATCCCAAACCCCCTTTTCCCAAAACACCTCACCATTCACTCCCTTCACTATTGTTGTTGCTACTCTCCAACCTAACCTTCCAAATCCACCCATCTCCCAAATCAATGCTAGTATCTTTGGCCAACCTCAGCAATACACAACTGGGATGCCACCCATGGGGCCAAGTAACCAACCCTCCATCACCCCCAGCTTGTTTACCTCAAATCAGAACACAATTCCATCATTTCCACTAGGTCCTTGGAGCTCAGTGCTATCAGCCACAAATCCACTAGCTACTACCCTCACTTCACAAAGCTATCAAACCCCACAAGCTACTACCAATGTTCTGCCAAGCTCTCAAGTGACCCAAGCTCCTGCCACCACTCTACTAAGCTTTCAAATCTAGCCACCAAGCTATCAAACCCCATTAGTTCCATTTCCAAGCTTTCAATTCCCACCACCTCCACCACTAACTAATCCATTACCTCCTATTACCAACTATTTTTTTATGCCACTTCTAGGAGGAAATCCACCACCAACTACCAATTACTTGGCCTCTTTTGCCATGCAGATACCTTCCCAAATGGGGGGAAAACCCACATATATTGGTCAAACTCCTCAAATCCAAAGTCAAGTTCCACAAGCTCCTCGATCCTTTCCCCAAGCTTCACAACCATCTTACACCTTGCCTCCACAAAGCAATCCATTTATCCCACAGCCAGCATATGTTCCTCAATCCCAACCTCAAATCCAATATCAGCAACAAGCCTTGCAACACATGCAGCAATATGTGCCACCTCCACCTCAGCAACCCATCATCTACCATTTAGTTACCCAAGCCATGTACAATCCCTACCAGCCCATACCTCAAACCCATCCATATTCCATTGCCCCATCTAGCACATACCTACCTCAGGGCACTCCTACATTGGGGGCACCCTAGCCATCACCCATTAATTCAGAATGGGAAGCCATGAAAATAGCTTTGAAGAACATCCAAGAAGGAAATGATCCAAAAACCTTCAAGTTTGAGAAATTGTGTCCTTAGCCATTTGACAGAGCCATTACCATGACACCATTTCCCAAGCATTTTGAGACATCCAAGTTTGACAAATTTAGAGGAAAAGGAGACCCTGTCACACATATCAAAGAATTTTACATGCACTGCCAAGAAGTGGCATACGATGATGTCATCCTCTTGTGTCTCTTTCCCAAAATCTTGGCTGGACTAGCTCTTGAATGGTTTTATAGAATACCATATGGCACAATTAAAAACTTTTCTGAATTATCTGAGGCATTTGTAGCCCAATATGCCCATCTTGTTGAAACAGAGCTATCAGTAGTTGATTTTGTCCACACTAAGCAAAAAGGTGGAGAAAGCCTTCTTAAATATCTGCAAAGATGGCAAACCCTTACCACCCGCATATCTTGCACCTTGCCAGAGCACCATTTGGTGAAAATGCTTATTAATAATGCCCATCCTAGCTTGGCTCACCACATGACCATGAACTGATTGCAGACCTACAAAGACATCAAAGAGAAAGGAATGATCCTTGAGAAAGGACTCATTAAAGATGATGTGGTCAAGATTTACAAGGAAGCCAACCAAAATCAAACACATTCCAATGACAAGTCTAGGTATTGGAACAAAAACAAGCACGTTGCAACAAATGGTGTCACTGACACTAGACATGTGAATATTGTTGGTCCTTCTCAAAACCAGTCCAACCCACCATATCAACCAAACAATCAACAAGCTATCAACTACCAACAGCAGAATAACCAAAGCTATCAAAACCACAATCCAAGACCCAACTTCCAAGGGTCTAGCAATCAAGCTAATGCCATCAATGTAGTTGTAGGGCAAAAGCCTAGGTTCCAACCTGCACTTAGAAACTATACACCCCTTGGTGAGCCATTGGATGTCATTTTTGAGAAATTAGTCAAGGAAAACCTCATTAAATTTCCTCCTACCCAATAAATCAACCCAAGCTAATCCAAAGCTGCATGGTACAAAGACAATGAGTACTGCAAATTTCATATGGTAAAAGGTCACACTACCCTCAGATGCATGAAACTGAAGGATTATGTGCAAGACCTCATTGATCGAAAAGAAATCACCACTGGTGCCTAAACCTCTCCCAATGCAACCTTACAGATCTATCAAAATGATTTTCCTCCACAGAACAACCAAAATCATGGAAAAGCACCTATCCAAACCAACAACAACAACACCAACAATTTCTAGCCAAACCAACAGCATGGGAAGAACAATGACCACACTTCATCCTATATAGACTATGGTAGCCTCATAGGTTGCATATTCGAGAAAGAGCCTTCTATCAATGGAATCAATATCCAAGCACCAAACAATGAGTGTGCAGTCACCACTTGAAGAGTGTGATTTAACATTGTAGGCCCACCCGTTTCACCAGCACCATCAGCTCCATCAAAAAGCCAGTACAATATCTTGGACCACCTTGGGAACATGCCAGCCCAAATCTCCATTTTAGACCTTCTTAGCACTAGTCTTGTGTACAAAAACATCCTTGACAGTGCTCTTATAGAATCTCATGTCCCTTCAGATATCAACACTACTAATTTTTGTAATCTCATTGGACACCTATCCTCCTCATGCGCCCTATCATTCAAACCCACCGACATACCCGTGGTCAAGCTAGATCACACCCTTCCGCTCCGCATAGCCATCATGGTATCCAATTTTGTCGTGAAAAGAGTAATGATAGATAATGGATCAGCTTCAATATTTGCACCCTAAAATTCATAAAAAAAGTTGGGTATACTGAGGTAGATATCATCAGTGAAGTTATCACCATCAAAGCTTATGACAACTTGGAAAGAACCATAGAAGGAACTATTTTGCTGCCAATCAAGGTTGGGCCAGTCATCCAAGAAACACTCTGCCATGTTATTGATCTAAACCTACCATTTAACATCCTCCTCGTTCGCCCATGGATTCATGCCATGAAAGCCGCTCCATCCACTTACCATCAGTGTGTCAAACTTTTGCATCAGGGCACTGAGGTAACCATCCATGCCGATCTAGAACCCTTTGCTTACTGCAAAGTGGTTGAAGCTTCATATATAAATCATTTCCCTGGAATTGATATCAGCACAACCATCGCCAGTTCATCCCACACTTGTAATGACCCAAAAACCATCCTCGCCTCCACCCTGTCTACCATGAAGATCAATAACAAAATTTGTGGAGAGTATAGTCGGTTAGATGCATTTGTTGTCGGGGCACTCCCACTTGATCCACATGCCCATGGATGACCGACATATCACAAAGCTAAGGAGATTCCACCTCCTTGATACAAACAGTTTGGCCCAACAACCTTTGTATCCTCAAAAATCCCTCTTCGTGAAGAGCTCACTCCGGATATCAACAATTGGTTACATAAGGATGTACCTCAAAGAAATCAAGCACGCCTTGATCACTTCAGCCAGAAGTATCCCCAAGAACATAAGCTCATCACTGAAAAATGGAACTATCAAGGTGGTGGTCTAGGACTAGAAGAAAGAGGCATGCAGCGCCCCATCAACGCACACAAGTGGGAATCGAAGTCAGGTCTTGGCTTTGGCATACCCACAACTGGGGGCACCAATATGGACAGTCATGCTTTTTTGAACATTCACCATGATCTTGTCAAAACCAAAGACATTCTTGAGGAAGTTGAAAAGAGAGCCTACAATGATATCCCAGACCAAATCTCCCTCGGAGACTCTGTCCTCCAAGAACTATCCATCCACCTCATTGACCTACCACTCGCCCATCCACAACTCATAGATTGGGACCAACCAAGTGTAATAAACATTGATGAGTTCACATTAGAGGAAGCACTTCTGAGATTCATGGGAGCTGAAACTCCTCACAAGAAAATAAAGCCATATTTTGCCTATATCTATAAGTTAGATCCCAAGGGGTATTTTGGAGAAAATCCCCAACCTAGTTCCGATACACCCAAAAATGGAACTAAGGTGAATTCGAGACTAGCTAAGGCAGCGAAGAGAACCCCTTAGCAAGCATATCCAGAGCCACAAGTAGAACATGAGGATTTAGCATTGCCTCCTCAAGATAATCGACTAGAGGTGTCTTCTATTCTAATTGAGGATACTCGAGAAGTCAACATCAGTTCTTTAGAGATCCCTAGACTTGTTGAGATTGCTACATCCCTATCATAAGACCAAGCTGACCACCTCTTTGAGGTCTTAAGAGAGAACATTGGCCAATTTTCATGGTCATATCAAGACATGCCAGGACTGGATCCAAAGCTTGTAGTTCATTATCTTGCAATCGATCCAAAGATCAAGCCCGTCAGACAAAAGCTTAGAAAAATGCATCCCAAGGTGGCATTACTGGTCAAAGCTAAATTAGAAAGAATGTTAACTGCTAAGGTTATCCAACCTATCAACTACTCAGAGTGGATCTCCACCATGGTCCCCATCACTAAACCCTTCGGTGACATCAGATCTGCACTGATTTCAGAGATCTTAACAAAGCTTGTCCAAAAGATGATTTTCCCTTGCCCAACATAGATATGATTATAGATCTTATAGCTGGACATGAAATTTTGTCCCTCATGGATGGATTTTCTGGGTATAATCAAATCAAGATTGCAGAAGAGGATCAACATAAGACAGCATTCACTACCCCTTGGGGAACCTTTTGCTACAACATGATGCCTTTTGGCCTAAAGAATGTTGGGGCTACCTATCAAAGAGCTATGACAGCCATTTTTCATGATCTCATCCATAGCATTTTGGAGGATTATGTGGATGATATCTTGGTCAAGTCTCATACCTTCATGGATCATCTTACTGACCTAGAGAAAGTCTTTGATAGGTTAGCCAAATATCATCTCATGCTAAATCCCAAGAAAGGTGTCTTTGGGGTCACATCTGGCAAGCTTCTAGGCTTTATTGTTTCTAAACGAGGTATAGAGATTGACCCCAAGAAGGTCAAGGCTATCTTAGACATGCCTCCTCCCTAGACACTGTGACAGCTTCGCTCTCTTCATGGAAAGCTTCAATCTATTTGGCGCTTCATCTCCCAGCTTGCAGATAAGTGTACACCATTTTCACATTTACTAAAGAATGAAGAGAACTTCAAGTGGGATCCTTTATGTCAGTGCGGCTTTGATCAGCTCAAGCAGTATCTCACCAATCCCCCTATCTTGGTTCCACCAGTTCCTGGTTGTCCCCTGATTTTGTACATATTAGCAATGCCTACTGCTCTAGAGGCACTTCTAGTACAGCTCGATGACTATAGCAGAGAAAGAGCCATCTACTACATCAGTAGAACCCTAGTTGGTTATGAACTTAATTACACTCCTATGGAAAAAGCTTGTTTGGCAATTGTTTTCTCAACTCAAAAGCTTCACCACTACATGCTAAGTCATACCATCCAACTAGTCTCCAAGATTGACCCTCTCAAGTATATGCTCTCTAGAACAGCACTTACAAGCCGTTTGGCCAAATGGGTTATGCTCCTTAGTGAATTTGACATCCAGTATGTGGATAGAAAGGCAATCAAAGGGCAAGCTATAGCAGATCACCTAGCTGATGCACCTCTAATAGATGCATATACTTTGATCACAGAATTTCCAGATGAGCATATCTGTCTAATTGAAGAACAGCCCCCATGGAAACTTTATTTTGATGGCTCATACACATCTCATGGATGAAGGGTAGGAATATTGTTGGTCACACCTCAAGGGGATTACATTCCAAAAGCCTTCAAGCTACAATTCCCTAGCACCAACAATATAATTGAATATGAGGCTCTCATAGCAAGATTAAAGATAGCTGCAGAATGGAACATTGCCAAGTTACAAATCTTTGGTCATTCTTAGCTCATCATCAAGCAAGCCCTAAATTAATATCAAACCAAAGATGAAAAGCTATTACCCTACAAAGAGCTAGTTGATTAGCTAACCCAGCATTTTACAAAGCTCCAGTTTACACAAGTGCCTCGAATGCCGAACAAAGCAGTAGATGCTATGGCTACTATAGGCTCGCTCTTGGAAATTCCCTAAGCAGCTACACAGTATGAGTTTTTAGTCAAGTAGCTCCTCACACCCTCCTATGCGAATGAAGATTCAAATCATGTTTGTAACTTGGTTGGTCCCCAATCCCCTTAGTACCATGAGATTCATGCTTACCTTAACGATGGTATCATATCCCCTCACCTCACGCGTACCCAATGCCAAAATCTCATCTGAAAATCATCCTACTATGTTATCATAGCCAATACCCTATATCATCGGGGTTATCATGATACTCTCTCTCGATGTTTAGACCAAAATGAGGATGTGATGGCATTAAAAGAAGTACACTCTGGAATTTGCAGTGCCCACACGAGTGTTATTTTCCTAGCATGAAAAATCCTTAGAGTAGGCTACTATTGGCCTACCATTGAAGAAGACTCCTATGACTTTGTCAGAAAGTGTCGCCCATGTCAGCAGCATGCAAATCTTGTCTCCAACACAAGATCTACAGCCTATTGCACCACCTTGGCCTTTTTCTTGTTGGGGCCTTGATCTAGTTGGAACTATCACCCCTCTCTCATTTGATGGACATAAATGGATAATAACAGCTATAGACTATTTCACTAAATGGGTGGAAGCAGTCCCCTTAGTCTCAGCTACATGAGTTTGGGTCTCCAAGTTCATCTTGTACCACATTGTTTGCCGCTTTGGCATCCCATCCACCATCTTCACCGACCACAAAGGTAACTTTGAAAATCTCAACATGGAAGAATTATGCACTTCCCTCCGCATCCATCACCACTTTTCTAGCCCATATTTCTCACAATGTAATGGCCAGGAAGAGGCAATTAACAAAACCCTCCTCAAAATACTAAAGAAAGTTGTCAATGATTTCGGCCGCGATTTGCACCTACAAATAAATCCAGCCCTATGGGCCTGTCGAACTTCCTTTTGTACATCCACAAGAGCAACTCCATACTCCCTAGTCTATGGTGTTGAAGCAGTACTACCTATAGAGGTTGAACTTTCCTCCTTGTGCATATCTTTGCAAGGGCAAATATCAGATGAAGAATACAGAGTAGCTCAACTCACCCAGCTAGATCTCTTAGATGAGAAGCGACACAAGCCTATGATCATCTTTTAGTCTATCAAACTCATCTCAAAAGGAATTTCAACAAGAAGGTGCTCCCATGACACTTTCAGCCAGGCGACATGGTCCTCAAAGAAAACATGAAAGTTCAAGTAGATTGAGAAAAGAAAGGCAAGTTTGAACCTACCTGGCTTCGTCCTTATGTTGTCACTACATCCTTTGGCTCCAGAGCCTATCAACTATCTACACTAGAAGGAGAACTCTTGAATGATCCTACTAACATCATTCATCTCAAGAAGTTCTATGCTTGAAGATCCTTTGTATACCTAGCTTTTGAAAAATACAAAAAAAAATAGTAAAGAGAAATAAGTGTCCAATGGTGAAAACTTTGCAATTCAAGTGTCTTGGATAGGTACTTTGGTGAAAACCTGGTAATTCAGGTGCCTTGTGTACTAAGACTAATCCATTATCTATCACTATCCTATCCCTCATCCATCCATTCACCATCCCATAACACACTTGCTTGTTCCCTTGGTGTTCCAACCAAATATCCAAAATCTAATGGAGCTCTTGAATACCTCCTGTACAGCTTGTAAATCCTGTACAGCTTGTAAATCTTGTACCTCAGCTTGTAAATCTTGTACCCCAGCTTGTAAATCTTGTATCATCCCTTGTATCATAGCTTGTATATCCAAATCTTTTCCAAAGCTTGTACCATATTCCAACTTGTAAATAATCTTGTATCCTAGCTTGTATCCTATCACATGCACACAAAGAATCCCATTTTCACTTAAGCTTTTTGCAAACCATCTACCTATCCACCTATCAATTATTGTAGACATCCCACCCTTCACAAACATTTTCATCTCATAAAACCAAAATCTGAACAAAACCTTGTACATTTGTAACATATTTTGGTCTGTCATCTTGTACATCCTCTTTAGCTTAGTACCATTGTATCTATCCAGCTTTCGTATCAGTTCCTCCTTGATTAGCATCTTGCACACATTGCACAACCCTTGGTTAGCTATTCCAATGCATCCTTTAGCTAGATCTCCTGTCACCAAAGTGTTATCCTTCTTAGTTTAGCTTGCCAGACGCATCACTCATCCAGATCCATCATCTTAGGTGCTCTCCAATAGATCCTTGCAGGATATAGCTTTCCTCATGTCTGATCTTTGTCCGTTAGTACCTTGTCTTACCCATCTCGTTGGCAAATGGTTCTCTTTTGGATTTTCACTTTCTTTTGATTTGGAATCTTCCCTTTGGGTCTTGAAGTATCTTTTCCAAACAATCTTTTTGTTCCCTCCTCAAAGTTGCCACAATCTTCCATATCATGGTATACTGCAAATGGGGCAATCTGGGTGTAAGGTCTTCATCAAGTCTTTTGTTTGTTTTTCTTTTGTGCTTGTGGGTTACCTAGTGTCGGTTCCACTCTGATTCTTCTGAGATTCATGTGTGATGCCAGGGCAATCCTTGCATGTTTGTTTTGAGTCAGTTCGTCAGTCCTCTGGATAGTTGGTGAAAAGGCCTTAATATTTTTGGTAACCTTGGCAATTAACCAACAATCCTATAGAAAATCTAGTGCTCAACTACATGGTGGTACTTCTCTTTGAAGTATCCCCCCGCTCAAAAAGCTTCAATGGACTCCCTTCATCTCCATTATCCCCCATCCATATCCAGCATCTGTCTCTCCTACCCTATCTTGTGCAACTGTATCTCTTTGAATCAATCATCACTCTTAGCTTTAGGGATCCACAATCCTAGTCTTTGGGATCCACCAATCCAATCAATCCACCAAGCCTCACCGTTCGACATCCACAATCCTAGTCCTAGGGATCTCTGAAACCCATCTTCCACCAATCTGACTCTTTGAAATCCTGTTGCATCAGCTTTATAATCCCCTCATCCATCTCCCTATCCTGGATTCCTTTTATAGCACTCTGCTCCTTCATCCTCCCCCTAATCCTGAAAGTCTTAAGCTTATTTACTCTTGTGCCTCTGATTTTCCCCTTTATCATTCTCCCGTAGTGAGAGTTTGAGCTAATTCAACCCCTTCTCTTTACCACTTTGAGTCTCCTTGCTTATCTCGGATTCTTGTATTTTTCAAGAAGCCTTCGAGCCTCCTTTTCTCTCCCCACTGCCTTCTTGAGGGGGCATCTCTACGTCTAGTCTCTCCTCTTCTTATCCGAGACTGGGGCAACCTTGTTGCTAAAACATCTTGCTCGTGTCTTCTTCATTTGAATTTCTTTGAAATAGTGTTGTCTCAACACTATGTCAAAGAGGGGCAAAATGTAGACACCTAAGTTTGATTACACCGCTTTGGTAATCCTATTTAGTTATCTCTAAAGGCATCATTAATTAAATTCTTATTTAATTAATCTTTTGCCATCCCCTAGCTGATTAATTTAATTAATTATCTATAGTCCTAATTGATAAATCAAATAACCTATTATTTATCAATTAATCCTATTCTTCTATCTAATTCCAAAATCCTCATTTATTAAATAAATCCATTTGATAAATAAATCCATCAAATCTAATAACCCCTAAACTATCCTAAACCCCCTTTTTTAGCCTAATCCACCCCATCTAGCCATACTAACTAAGCTTAGCCACTAACTCACCCACCTTCATGAATGCCATCCACTTGCAAATCTATAACAAGCTTAGTCTAATCCTAAATCACCTCTAATCCCCCCCCTAACCTTGTCACATTCCCTAAGCAAGCTTAAGACTTTCCTAAGCCAAGCAAAGTCAACAATCTCAACTCCCTCCAAAATATCCCAACCACCCAACAATGAATGCTCTTACAAAGGTAATAAAGACTCTTACAAGCTCTTACAAGCCATAATGAAGGGTCTTTATGAAGATATTATCCCTTGAGCCTCCTTTTTTGGCTCATCCATCCCCTTTCCTCCATCCACTCACCTTGTGACATGTGTCACTCCCTAGTTGGTACTAAACAAGCACAATCCATGTGCTCTCCTTTGAGTGCATCCTAGCCCTCCATAAGCTTTTTTCTCTCCTTGCATCTTATCCCTCCATCCCTCAAGCCCTTAGCCTATAAATTGAATCCCCTCCCAAGCCATTCTATCACAATCCTTAAGCCAAAGTTATAATGCTAGTTTGAGAACCAAAAGCCATCAACCATACCCTATAATGCCAAATTGAGAGCTCACAAAGCTACCAATTTTCCATTTACTCATCCCCACAATTGAAACATAGAGCAAGTTTGAGCATGTATACCAATCCTTTACTTAGACTCATCTCTAAATCAAGTGACCATCCTCATTGGGAGAGCCATTCTATGGCTCATATTCTCATTTGAGGGTTTCACTTTGTCTCTCATATATGTTATGATTTTTATTCTATTTAATGTTTTGTTCTCTTAATATATTAGTATTTCTTGCTAACATATTTCTCATATACAATTTCTATCACTTTATTTCCTTCTGCAATCTTTTCTATCCAATCATCTATCATGTCTAGCTCTTCGCTAGTATATACATCAATTAGAATGCGGTACCTTTGTCCTTTTATGGCCTATAGAATTTGCAAATCCTTGCTCCAAACTTGTACCTCATTCATAATGCTGAAGTCCTGCCTCAAAATTGCCATGATCTTATCAACATTGTCTTGTGTAGCATGCAATAATTTTAGACTTCCTATAATTATAGTGATACTCCTATCCTCAAGGTTTTCTCGCCAATCCTGACAAGCTCTCAAAAGTGGATTGAGTCGTACACCTTCCCCTTCTTTCAGAATGGAAGTCAAAGTCTCCTCAGAGCATTCAAAATCAAGAGGACCAATAACTTCAGCTAGATATCCTTTCAAGATCTCAACTTGCCTTCGAAGTGCTTTGATTTCAATCTCATCACGTTCCATGTGGTTAAGAACCTCTTTGACTCCCATAGTCATCACTTGTTGAGAAGTATCCCATGTAGGTTTCCCTAACGTGATATCCTTTACTTCATAGTCCTGAAGGCTGACAGCTTCTTCATCTGTACCTTTCAGGGGATGAACCACTTGTGCAAATAAGTCCTAATTCTGAGTAGTTTTAATGAATGCAAATGGTGTTGCATCCTATAATGGAGAGTCAGGCCTTCTCAAAATTTCTGCAATGTCACATATATCATCCTCTAAAGCAAGGAATTGATGCTTAGCACTTCTCATTATTTCCTTTCGGAACCATCTCGGGATATGTCTTTCTTCAACATTAGCTCTAGATGATGAAGGGATGTGTTCAACTATCTCCTTCCCTTTGTTGTTTTTTCTTGGAGTTTCCTATTGTGAGGGTTCTTCTTCTATAATCTCAGTTTCTGTAGATCCCGTAGTTTGATCCTCAACTTCCTAGGAAGGCTGTTGTATACATTCCATTACCTATGTCTCTTTTGGTGGCTCATCAGTAACCCTTGGTTCTGGTTATTCTTGTAATGATGATTCCTTTTGAACATGTTCCTCTGAACTCGGAGGTGGAGGTGTCACTGAAACCTTATCTGTCATCATAGCTAGAGATGAAGATGGGGGTGTTAGATGAGGACCTTGTGTTTCAGGTGGCAACTGCATCCAATCTTGCTGTTGAGATTCACTTGTAGGAGTATCTCTAATCTTATCTCCAACCAATTCTATACCCATCGGCATGAAATCAAAATTTGGAATGGAAAAAATATCATCACCTAGCTCTCCTTTCTCATTCACCCATCGTTGTACTTCATCCTCCGACGAAGAGAGCTCTATTGTTTTAGCTTGGGTGGGTGGTGGTGTATTTGTGACATTCTTCTTTCTTTCCAATTCTGTAGCTTTGGCAAGTCAGGTTCTCCCTTATAGAGGCACTTTCTCTTCCTCCCCATCTGACTCTATTTCATCCTCATCTGATTCTTCCTCGGGAATGGTTTTAGGAATAGATGGATTAGGCACTAATCTTTTATGAACTCTCTACTTCTTGTTCATTCTAACCTTGACCCTTCTTTTCTTCTATGGAACCATAGGAGAAATGAGCTCTTGATGTATCGGAGGAATGGATGTCTCTGGAATCTCTCCCTCCTCTTGCTGGCTTGAAAAAATAGGAGGCAATGGAAAATCAACCTAGATATGAGAAATCTCAGAGTCCTAGGGGTCCTGGGGAGTAGATTCATGTTGCTGCAAAGGGGCTTGTTCTTCAACATGCTCTGTCTAGATCCTCTGAGGAGAGGCTCTCTTCCTCTTTTCTTTCTTCTTCTTTGGTGGATGGTAATATCCCACTCGACGATCAAGCTGGTAGACCATTTCTGGCCTGATAGGAGACTGGAGCGCAAAGATAGGAACTGTGACTTTCCTCCCCTTTACCTTTTTTGGGTGAGCATGTATATGGAATACCACTATATCCAGAACTGGATCAAGCGGAAAGGGTTTCTTGATCCAACTCTTTGTCATTCTGATGAGATGTCTTGCTTGATGATTAATATTGTCTCCTTCCTCTCTATCAATTTTTGCATTCAAAATGGGCCTCTCACCAACTTTATCTGTATTGAATAAGGGATCTAATAGCTCCTGTGAATCTTGTATCCTTATCTCATCCAGGATGCTCAAATGGAGAGCCTTCTCTGCTAAATACAAAGTCATTCTACAATAGTCCCTGATACGGACATCATAGTCATTTGTGGCATTCATCCAATGATCTTCAATGGCATCCTTGTGGTAGAACTCTTTTCCTACCAAATTATCCACTTTACCAACACTATCAAAGAACGGCCGGGGAGAGTTATATTCCTCAAGAGGATAGTTCTCCCACTCCTACTCAAAGGTTAGGATATCCTGCTTTCTCTTTACTTGGTATGCCCCTATTACAAAAGGCCAATCCCAACAAGGCCTTCATTGTTTCTTGATCCTCTCATAAGCTGGCTCAATCTGCCAAGAAATTTCCATTAGAACCAACTTATCACTTGGGTACCTTGGGAGCTTCTTTGGATGGATAGATGCACCACCAACCCGAAGGTATGTGAATGTTCAAAACTGGATAAAATATGCACCGAGAGCTGTGATTTGTGCCTTGGCCTCATCAGACAATCTCTTTCCATAGTCGCCTTCAATGAATCGAATGATGGCAAAGATAAAGGCATCATTCACAATTCAATACTCTTTGCTTTGCGGCGAGAGTTTTTTCTTAACTAGCTAAGGATAAACTATATACGGCCATGCGTTAGGATCCTGCATACTGCCCCTTTTGTACAACCCGAGATAGTTATTGGCTCTCGTTGCAAGTAGATATATCACATAAGAAGTCATATAGAACTTCTTCTTGTCCTTTACTATCTGCAACTAATCACACAAGTTCTCACTAAGTGTGGTAGCCCAATCCAGTGGCATCTTTGCATGTCTGATGGTTTCAATGAAGTTAACCATGAATGAAGCGAGATGACTGCTGCAGGCAATCCCATAACTCTGCTCAAGAAAATGATTGAATATCCAATGTCATCCCTCATATATCCTCGAGCCATATCTACTTTTTTTATTGTCTTTCCTCGAGATGGCTTCTCAATGAAGTATGAGGAATATATAATGTCCATGGCCTCCTGGTGATGATCCTTATGCTACCTCTCAGCTACTTCATATGAAAGCCTGATAAACTAATCAGCTCTAGGTAAGTGAAAGACTCTCTCGATATTATTAGGTCGTAGATCCAAGACTACTTCCCCAGTAACACTCTTTACCACCCTTTCCTTGGGAACAAAATGTCAGGATAAGGTCATGATCAATTCAACTGACTGAATAGTCCCAAGATGTGATGCTGCATTTACCAATCCAGACCGTATTAAGGTAGATCTCAAAGAAGATATTTCAGTTGGGTTGTAACAAACCCTCAAAAATTCTCCCAAGTCTGTGTGTCTAAGTTCTGTGTCTTTGATCTCAGAGTGTTCATTGGGCAATCATGACTTCGGGGTTATGCCTTGAAACTTGTATACGACTGGCTTTGCTATTGATCTGGATGTGGATGCCATTTGATTGTATTACCTGCACATCACAAAATGAAAAAATAATTAATTATTGGATACATAAAACCCATTAAAAATTTTTTTTAAAAAAACGATACTCAAAAACCAATTTTTATTTTACTTGTGGTTTTTTCTTTTTTTTTTAATTTTTAATTTTTTAATTTTTTAATTTTTTAATTTTTTTGGATTTTTTTTTCAAATATATATATTAAAAAGAAATTAAAAAATTAAAAATAAAATGTGTGGTGGTCGCGGCCCAGAAGGGCTCGGGCCGCATGCCCAAAAGGGCAATACGATAGTGCGGCACGTGCGCGGCCCTAAGGCACACACGCGCTATGTGCCTAAAAGGGCAGTGCAATAGCGCAACACGTGTGTGGCCCTAAGGCACGCGCAGTGCCGCGTGCATGTTGTGCGCCCAAAAGGGTGGCGCGCACGGTGCGAATGGAGAGAGAGAGGGGGAGGGAAGAGCTTTCCTCACCTTCCTCCCTTGCCCAAATCAAGGTAGTGAAAAAAAAAATGAGATGAGTAGGAAGAAGGAGGGGGTTTTATAATCCCCTCTCCTTGCTTTTTAAAGCGCATGTGCCTCGATATGCGCGTGCACAATTTTTTTTTTTGAATTTTTTGAATTTTTTTTTACTCAGAAAATCTAACTAATAAACTAATTCTCTTCTTCTGACTCTCGAAATGAGAATCGGGAGTCGAAAAAAAGTTTGCGGGTCCCCATTTAGGACTCAGAATGGGGCATGTGTTGTGAATACCACAACATTTATTTCTTGGTTCCTCATTATATACCTACAAATCATTATCTATCTTGTAGAATAGGTTTTTTTTTTTGTATTCTAATTGTTAGGCCTTTTACTTTTGTATTTCCTCCATTATTAGAACAATAACCTAGTATTCTCTCTTGTATTCTAAGTTTCTCATCAAACCTTACATTTGCACTCTCAACCTTTTTTTCAATCTTTGATTATAACATTTGTATGCCTTGTTTTCCAATGATTAACAAAGAAATATACCTTCATCACTTCTAGGACCAAAATTTCCTATGTAATCTTCTCCCTTGATATAACATTTTATTGCAAGGATTGTAAAATATTTCACACTACATTTTTGTCCAAACCAAAGTTCATAGTGTCTTACTAGTACCTTGTCTTATCTGAACTCTATTCACAATGTAGACTACTGTAGTAACTACTTCTCTCCATTAGATATGTTCCGCATTTCCTTCAAGCATCATATCTCAAGATGATTCACTTACTAACCTATTCCTTTTTTCTACTATCTTATTTTATTGTGGTGTCTTAAGGGTTAGAATTTTTTCTCTTAATCACATTTTCCTCAAAAATGATGTTAAATTTATTTGATGTAAATTCATAAATGAAAAGAATGAAATACCTTTCACCATATAATTATCTAGTTCTTGTAGGACTATACAAATTTTATGAAAAATCTCAAAATTCTTAGATTTAATAAATAACTTTCTTGGAACTAAAATCATTTTATGTTTATAAATCTCACGTTCCTTGTAAATAATTTTAGAAGGTTTCATGATCTTAGGCAAGTCTCTTGCTACATTACTATTATGGATCTTTACAATGTTATCAAATTTTATATGATACTTGAAATCATCAACTCCATTTTTTACATGTGTTTCTAAAATTATATATTCTAAGGTTTCTAGAGCTCTTCCATGACTCAAAAGAGTTTTTAGATCTTGACTATTGTAGAGATTAACCACATACATATATCTTTTGAAGCTAACTATGAGATCTCTAGAGATGCTACTATGATAGAGAAACTATTTTGGCCATTCAAAATTGTATTATGTTCACATATCTTGGAAACAATGTCTACAAATTCTTGAATACACCTCTTGATTTTGTAGCTAATGCAATATCATTTCCTAATCTTCCCAAGATTTTGCATTTGTCATCCTTGAATTGTAAATCATATCCCTTATACACCAATTATCCAACACATAAAATGTTATGTTTTGAGGATTGGACATATAATTTTTTTTAATGTTAGTCTTACCTTTAAGAGAAATTCATCCTCATACCTCAAATTAGATATTGAGTGTCATCACCAAATATGAAAACAATACTATCATATTTTTCTAATTTCACAAAATTATTTCACCCATCATATGATGTGAAAATCCACTGTCATTGACCCAATAACTTATTTCCTCCACATCGGTAACCAAATATCTTTTAACATTCATGATATGTCTAGGGTCTTCCTCCTCAATAGAAATGAATCCTCATTCTTCATCACTCTTACCCTCCTTCATAGATTCTTCATTAGCCACACCTTCATCAACATAGTGAAAATCTTCTTGATATCTAGGATGATACTTCCTATATTTTTTAATGCTAGTAAGACATCTTGATGAAAATAGATCAATATTATGACATAAGAAACATTTCAAAGGTGGTTTACCTTCATACTTACCAAACACCTTTAGCATTATTCTAATAATCATGGCTTCAAGTTTTTGAAGTTCTCCTTATTTTTCTATGATCTCTACCCATTCCTTGTATCAATTGTTTCATGCTATGATGAACTTTCTCTTTATTCATATTTTATTTTGAAAATTGTAAACATAGATGTTGTTTCATCCTTAGGTAAAGTATCTCCAAATTTACTCATCTTAAATGTAGTTAACTTAATGATAAATATATCTTTCTTAACTAGGACACTCTTGATTTCTTCAATAGTTGCAACTTTGTGTTTGAAAGTAGGAGTCAGGGATCTAAGGCCCTTACCAACAATATCATTTTTGGTTATGAATACACCATTATTTCTCATTCTATAAACAAGTTTTGTTACTTTCTACATGAAGAAAGTAACATTTTCATCTTCACCCATCCTTGGGGCTTTGAATTTAACTCTTAATGTTTTTAACCTTCCCATATTGACATGTTTTTCTCTTTCATAAGGAGTTTCCATATTTACCCAGATTTAATTTGTTGTTACCAATCATATGACATCATAGCTATCTAAATTAATAAGTGCACTTAATAAGGATTCCTTGGCTTTGATATTGACATCAAATTGCTTCATTTCATCTACACTATTATCATTTACAAGATGTATAAGAGGGGTATAATATTTGATTATTATATCAAAACCACTCCAATGGGTCCTATTACTATTGATAAGAGTAATATCATCATTCATTGAAACAATTTTTCCTAGATAAACATCTACATCAAAATCAACAAGTCAACTAATACCATAGATAATCAAGTAGATACTACATCTAAAGGTAAAATTATTTTTTCCTCTCTGTATCATCCTAAACATAAATACACTTATTTATTTGAACCTTTACATGTGATGATGTTGAAGTTGATTGATGTTAAAATTATTAAATTTCTTGCTATCCATCCTTTTGATACTATAAAATCTATGCCTAACTCATTTGATCTAAAAACAATTTGTCAATACCATCATCAACTTGGCCATGGTACTCAAAAGTATTATTCTTTGAATAATATTATCCAAAACCTTCTTGATTTCAATGTTATATCTCTTGATGAAAATGTTTATGTATCATCTTAAAATGGAAGCACTTCTATTTTAAGAACATTTATCCCTCCTTAGGGGGTGTTTTGGGCCTTCATCAAGTTGTCCCCTTTTTTCTACCCTCTTCCCATATTCTGTGCCTATTTAGGGCTCTATTTGGGTCTCTCAGGCACTATTTTTCCCTTTTGGCTCATTTTCTAAGGGTCCTAAACCCCTAGGTCAAGGTTGACCTCAAACTTAGCCCAAGTCAAAGTTAACCTCGACCTTGACCTAGGTCCCCCTTTGCATCAGAATTTTTTTCAATGTGGGGAGAAGTTCAAAAAAAAATTTTGCTGCTTCTAGGTCAGTTGTTTTGGGTTTCAGAATGGTAAACTCTTAAATTGTATTTAATCTTGGTCTATTTCTAGGGGTTAAGGCTTAATTGGAATTTAATTCTCCTATATCAGCCTCTGTAGAAGTTTGTGTCCTTAACTAGTATAAAAGGAAGCCTTCCTCTCTCATTTTCACATCCACTTGTCATGATCAAGTAATCAAGTTTTGAGATCAAGTTTTCTCCCAAGAAAATTCAAGAAAGAAAATCAAGTGAGCGAGCCATCACCCATTCAAGCATTAAAGTTCTCCATTGAAGATCAAGGATTTAAGCATTAAATCATTTGAAGGGATTTGGTTTAAGCATTCAAGATTCATCTTTTAAAACCTAGATCTATCCATCATGGTGGTGTGATTTTCCTTCAAGATCTTTTGTTCATCTTCAATATCTATCCATTCTTCCCTCAAGGCGCATTTCAAGCATACAATCATGGAGGTTTTTAATATAAATTTATGGTTTTGATTAATATTATTGATTCTAAGCTTTCATATTAATATACTTGTTTATATTTGAAATACAGTTACATATCTATTGAATATTATAGCTTCATTGATAGATCTACTTCTACTACTTGCTAGCATTCTCTATTTCAATTCCATTATTAATGTTGATTCCAAACTAGTGTTTTACCAAGGCAAAACCCTCATCCAAACAAAAAAATCCTTTTTACTTATAGATATAGGTGCAAGATAGCAAATATCAGTGCAAATCTAGATACCCTTTTTGTTGAACTTTTAGGATCTACCAACACAATTTTCGTCGGAGCAGTGTAGGTTAAGGTAAAAAATAAAGGGGTAAGATTGTGCCCTGGGATAAGATCTTGCCCCACATTTGGGTCCAGGTGGACCTAGCTCAGAAAATAAAAGGGTTTCTAGATTTTGTAGATCTTACTGTTTTTCTTGAGGAACACGGAAATCAACAGTTTTTGAGCCTATTTGATAGGGTTTTTAGCAGGTTCCTTTTCAGAGGTAAGTACTTTCACTTTATCATTTCAATATTAGCATTTCTAGATTTACATTCCATCCCCTTACAATTCAAATGTATGTATAAAAATATGGGTTTAGGGTCTCTTTCATGTGCATTATTCTAAACTCTATTCATCCATATTTTTATATCTTACATTTTGGTGAAACCATGTATGACAACTCTTTCTTTTTGGTGTTAGATTGGCATCTCGTGTTAGATCTTGCATGTTTATAAAAATAGATTTATTTTATACTCTTGCATTTATATTTCAAAAATACAAAAATATTTACATGCTTTAGTGTTACTTTGTGTTCAACATGTATGATTTTTTTTTTAATCCTTTGATGAGTTTTTTATTACAAACAAGGATAGATCCTTCAATTAGGTACATGGAAGTGAGGATGAAAATTGTTCAAATGAGATCTCCATTGATGCTATTCCTATTTCATCTTCATATACAACCTCTTCAATTGATCTTTACCATAGGGTGTGTGCATGGTTACCTTCATGTTCCATTATTTACAACATTGATGCACCTAGAATATTATATCCTCAAAATTATATTCAAGCTATAGAGGCATTTAGGAAAGTCATTTTTGATAGTGATCAAGGTGTTAATATCATGTGTGTTATCAAACTTTTAATTCAATAAGTTCAAGATTTGGGATTCACTCCTCATGTCACTAGTGTGGAACCTTCTTCAATTCCTTTAGCTAGAATTCCTACCTACACTCCTATAGTGCTTACATCTCTTTCATCTCATCCTATGAGTTTTTCACTAGTGTCTTTACCTACCTCACATCCTTCATACCATAATATTCCTTATACCTATTCCAACCCTCTTCCAACTATGGTTCCAAATGTTCCTTTGGTTGTGTCTTCCATTCCCGTCACTTCATATGCTCTTCCTAATTGTATCCTTCCTAACCTAGTTCCTAATCCTCATAATCCTAATCCTATCCTTCTTAATCCAATTTCTAATATTCATATTCCCAATTCTCCATCTAATATTCCTAGTTCACCCCACACTTATGATGAGGCTCGAACTATGGTTTATGATATAGATGTGTAAGAATTCTTTAAATTATCTTCCCCTTCTTATCCAATCCATAATGATATTAAAGGGAAGAGAACATAAACTTCCCCTTTGATATTTCTTCATAATTTTACCCCTCATTCTTCTATCAAATGGATCTTTTCTCCTCTCATCTCTTCACTAGGGGGCAAGATGTATTTCTTTTAGTTCTCTAAAATCCATTATGTTTTGTTTTGAGCTTAATTGGTCATATTTTCTATATTTTATACCTATGGTTTTGTATTATGATAATAATCATCCATAGTTTTATTTTATTATTCCAAATATCTTTTCTAAAAACAATTTTTTTGCAAAGGTATCCCTTGTCTTCATCCTTGAGGGCAAGGTTCTTCCTTCTTTCTCTTTGTCTAGGGATCTAATTTCCTTAGCTTAGTCGAATTTGTTTATCTTGTAACATTATTTGATTATGATGACTAATGTTTTGACTATGGATATCCTTTTCTATGAGAGCTTGTTGGCCTAGCTCATCACCTCTTCTTTATTTTGCAAATTATGTTCTTTATAAACTCTAGCCCTTTCTTTAGGGTTAGAGTTTGATTCCTTTTGTCCAAAATTTTACTTCCTCTTGATTACAGGAAGATTTTTTATTGAATCTTAGGTCCTTTTCTATTTTTCTTTGAAAGATAATATTTTATCTAAAGCACTCCTCTATGATGGGGGTCTTGTTGATAAGATCTCTTTCTCTTCGAGGATCATTTTTTCATAAGTGACATATCCTTTTCATGATTATCTATGCTCTTGGATGTAGGGTTCAATACCCTTCACTAAGAACATAGTGCACATTGTTGTTAATAGGATATCTCCTTACATTGTGAAGTAGGTATACTCTTTCTCTTCGTTATCATGTGTAGTAAACAACCATGATAAGGAGGGGGGCATATATAGACTCTCCCTTGTACTATAGTTTTTTATTATATGTTAAATCCTTTGATGGTAACACACATAAGTTGCTAAATCATGAAGAAACATGCATTTTTAAATTTTCAATATGCTAAATCCTCTTAAGATAATGCACATAAGTTGCTAAATCCTGAAAAGAAACACATCTTTCAAATTTTTCAATATGCTAAATCCATGGAAGGCAATGCACATAAGTTGTTAAATCTTGAAGGGATACACATTTTATATTCATAGTGATACAAGAAGGTGAATCTATGAGTATTCCAAAAGTCGTGAAAAGATGCATTATAGTTTCAAAGCATAGTTTTTGGGCGAACTATCAAGTTTTTCTACCTATTGGGCTCTCCCTCCTTGGTGATTCACAGTAAGGTGGGCATCTTACTAGACAAGTTAATCACTTTCTTGTTCTCTCTCTTTTTACTTTCATACTAGTATGGTTGGATCATGAAGCTATGTTATTTATAGTGTTGCTCTTGTCTTTCTTATGTAATCATTTATGCTTTTATGATAGCTTTCCAAATATGATATCAATATAGGAAACATTTCTTAGCAAGGTTTCGTTACTAGTTGACTTGGGTTCATTTTAGTGCTAACCCCTCTTTTTTTGTCTTTTAGCTTTGTTTTTGTTTGTTTTTGAACCCTTGTGCATGTATGTTGAGTTAGGATCCTTGGCCTAGGGGATCATGTTGTCAACTAAGTGTTATTCTATCTCATTTTGAATCCACTTGGATCTTTCTTCTCCTATACCATGAGCATGTTTTATTTCCATACTCCTGCTAAAGTGGGATCTTAATGTATCATCTTAAAATGGAACCACTTCCATGTTAAGAAAGTTTAGCCCTCCTTAGGGGGTTTTTTGGGCCTTCATCAAAATTTCCCCTATTTTCTACCCCATTCCCATTTTATGTGCCTATTTAGAGCTCTATTTAGGCCTACCCAAGTACTATTTTCCCTTCTGGCTCATTTTCTAGGGTTCCTAAACCCCTGGGTCAAGGTTGACCTTAACCTTGATCTAAGTTAAAATTGACCTCAACCTTGACCTAGGTCCCTCTTTTCATCAAAAATTTTTCTAGATGTGGGGAGAAGCTCAAAAGTTTATTTTTCCACTTCCAAGTTAGTTGTTTCGGGTTTCAAAATGGTAAAGTCTTAAATTATTTTTAATCTAGGTCCATTTCTAGGGATGAAGGCTTAATTGGAATTTAATTCTCCTATGTCAGCCTCTCTAGAATTTTGTGCCCTAGACTAGTATAAAAGGAAGCCGTCATCTCTCATTTTCACATCCACTTTTCATGATCGAGTGATCATGTTTTAAGATCAAATTTTATGCCAAGAAAATTCAAGCATGAAAATCAAGTGAGAAAACCATCACCCATTCATGCATTCAAGTTCTCCATTGAAGATCAAGGATTCAAGCATTCAAGTCTTTTAAGGGATTTGGTTCAAGCATTCAAGATTCATCATTCAAATCCTAGATCTATCCATCATGTTGGTGTAATCTTCCTTCAAGACCTTTTGTTCATCTTCAAGATCTATTCATTCTTCCCTCAAGGTAGATTTCAAGAATACAATCAGGGAGATTTTTTATTTATATTTACGGGTTTGATTCACATTATTGATTCCAAGCTTTCATATCAATATACTTGTTTGTGTTTGAAATACAATTACATAACTATTGAATATTATAGCTTCATTGATAGATCTACTTCTACTACTTGCTAGCATTCTCTATTTCAATTCCACTGTTAAGGTTGATTCCAAACTAAAGTTTGACCAAGATAAACCACTCATCCAATAAAAAGCTCTTTTTCTTATGAATGAAAGTGCAAGACATCGAATATCAGTGCAGATCTGGATACCCTTTTCACTAGATTTTTAGGATCTACAAGAAATAATTTCGTCAGAGTAGTGCAAGTCAAGGTTAGAAATAAATTGGTAATATTGTGCCCCAAGGTAAGATCTTACCCTGAATTTGGGTCAAGGTTAACCTAGCTCAGAAAAGGAAAGGATTTTTACGTTTTGTAGATGTCACAATTTCAGTTTAGAAATGCAAAAATCAACACTTTCTGAGATTGTTTGACAAGGTTTTCAGCAAGTTCCTTTTCAAAGGTAAGTACTTTTATTGCTTTATTTAAATATTAGCATTTCTAGATTTATATTACATTTCCTTAAAATCCATATGTATGTATAAAAATATGGGTTTAGGGTCTCTTTGATGAGCATTATTCTAAACCCTATCCATCCATATTTTATATCTTATAGTTAATAGTATGAATAAATTTTTTACACCTCCTAGTTAGAATTTTCATATTTACACTGACTCTTTTCCTTTACATTCAACAATTGTCATTAATCAACCTTCCTCTCCTATGACTAATATCAATTATGATGACAAGGTAGAACAAGATAATAATGTGGTTAATCATCTTTAGTCTCAACCAAAACCTTTGGTTTTTCCCTCACCCAAACAAAAACCTTTTCCTCCTATCTCCTTTTATCATTCTAATATTTTAAAGAAATTTAATGGTCCTCTTTATATTACTAGTAGGGTAGTTCATATCCCTTCTCATGGCATTTTGACTAATTGTTTCCAAGAAAACTAGACCAAGAAAATGCTACCCAATATGCATATATCAAATGTTCAACAATAAGATGAAGACTAACTAAAACTTGCTTGAGTTTTGCAACTCAAAGCAACCAAAAGATCAAGTCCTCAAGAAACCTTAAACAACTCAACAAAGGCACCCAGGAGAGGCCTTGTTGGTGTGTTTAGATTGGAAAGATGTTGATGTGCTCTCCCAAAACACAACTATGGTGAATCTCGTGATAGAAAAATGAAAGTATGATAATGATCCTATGCTAAATTAATGAAGAACACCTCAAACAATAGCTATGGATATAGCCATGCTTGAGAGCATTCAAGGATATGGAGGTGGAAATGTAAGAAAGAAACTAATCTAATATGCAAGTGAAATGAGAATGGAAATGTAAGAAACAAGATAATCTAACAATGCAAATGCAATGAACACTATCAACTACCAAAGGTTAGTATGCAACATGAAAAATCACTAACAAGCTCAAATGACAAACTAGCATGATAACAATGCATGTGAGGGAGATGCAAATGCTTGAGACAAAGGCTCTATTTACAAGCTTGAGAGAGGCCCTGGTGAGGTGGAATCTATGTGGCATCCACATAGGTGTCACATGAGAAACATGTAAGCAAGCCATGCAAGTGGTCAACATTCAAAGTTTGCTCACACATGTGTGAGCAAACTTGAAGAAAGGAGTGGGGGACAAAGTTGTAAGAGGTGTAGAAGGCATGAGGGGTGTGGAATGTGTGAGTGTTCCTCACACATGTGTGAGCACACACTTAGGATTAAAAGTGGATTTAGCAAGGTGATTAAGGTAAATTAAGTAGGATTAAGTAGTGGGTAGGCTTAGAAAGATGAAAGTGATGGTTGTAGACTCGGTTTTAGGCTAGGTTTAAGATTAAATTAAATAGGATTTAATTTAATCATGGATTTAGAGAAATTAATGGAGATAGAGGAATTAAATAAATAAGATTTATTTAACAATGGGATTTATGGAAGATCATGTATTAAATAAATTTAACACATTAGGGATGGAAGTTATTAAAATAAAATTTAAATACATTAGAAAAGTGAACTTATTTAATTAAATAATTTTAATTAAATAAGTAGAAGAATATGATCAATATAATTAATTAATTATAATGTCAAGGGTAATATTAAATAAATTAATATAGTGCTTGGGATCATTTTAAGCATCTACACTAATACATCTTCCTCCATGAATTTTATCAATGAAGAGTATATCTTTATTGAATGATTCCATAAGGATTCCTATGATACATATAATGTTTGTATTCAAACTTGTAATGGTTTTCTTTATCTCCTCGAAGATTCTATCAATCTTCATGTGACCATTTCTAATAATATTTCACATACTACCTTTATTATCATTCTAACTTTTGATCAATTTCAAGTTAAACTTGGTACTAAGTGGCTATTTTCCATGCAAGGTATACCTTCTCATGCTCATAAATGCATTAAATGTTCTCATAATTAATAAGTTATTTCCATTAATAATTATCTTTGCAAGCCTTGAAATCCTTGAGATTATATTGAGATAGAATCCTATTGGAATTCTCTCCCTAAAAGACTATCTACTCATTGTAATCATCTTTGTCAATTGTCTCAGTGATACAAGGTAGATAAGATTTATTGAACTTATCCTTCCTAAGGTTTATCCTCCTATATTTGTCTTTCCTACCCCACTTATTTATCTTCTTAACATTCCCTAACCCATAGTTGTTCCTTCTTTGGAACCTATGTTAGTTAATCATAATCCTTTAGGTTCATCTTGTAAAACCATTTTTAATCAACGTGCTCTTAAGAATTATAAGAAAAATTAAGCTAAGGTCATGTCCCATACATTTTCTTCCCAAATTGAGTCTTCATCTAAACCTTCCTTTAGTCAACCCATACTTGATTCATTGGATGAAGTTAGTTATAGTGATAATATAAAAATGGATGAACATGATGGTTCTTTACATATTTTAGATTCCATTAATCATGATAGTGATGATACTCTTAATGATTACAATGCACATGTTACTACTGATGAATACAAAAATATTGATATGGATTATAATTTTCCTAGAATTATTTCTATATAATTAACAATCATTCCTAGTGCCAATAATAGTAACTCTAACTAGATTCCTTGCTTTGGTGTAGCTATAGTTTCTACCTTGTTATATGTTATTCTTATTATTCCTCTTAAGAGTTTCCCACATTTTCTTAATAATAAAAACTACGATGGGGGACAAGAAGCACACTTGAAGTGGACTTCTTTAGAGTGGTAGCCTTTATGTGTTTTGATTGTCTTATCCCCCATGTTGTTCAAGATGATGTGTAGGGGGGAATTTTAATAAAGGAGAATAACCCTAAGTTCATCACATAATCACATACATGTCAAAAGGATTGAGTCAAAGGCAAGATATTATTTCAAACTAAATGCAATCCAAGAGATAAAGGAGCATCAACACAAGCCAAGATCCAATGATTATGAAGGTAGGGAAAAGAGTGCCACTTTCCCTTGAGATCTAAATTAGTTATTTATAGATCTATGAAAGGTATACAATATAAAGTAAATAAATTCTTAAATGAAATGCTAAATTGACAAAGGGGGTTAAAGGTACTTATCTTGAAATTTGAAACCTTGATTTTTGTGTCTGTTAGATTGTGGTGACTGATCATGAAAGTACTATACATACTTCATAAAAAAAATTTGGGTCATGGTCAACTTTGTAGCCGACATATGGCCGACATGTTGTAACCCTAAAATGGCATAAAATACTTGTATAAAAGGGTTTAGAGTCAGGTATTTTTTATTATGTTGCGATGCAAAATTTCTTCTTGCAGTGGTATTGAGCTGTAAGGGATTACGGATTGTAATCAAGCTGTAATCACTAGATTGTAATAATATTGGATTTGTAGTTTGGTGGACGTAGCCCAGGCATTGGGTGAACCATTTTAAATCTTGGTGCCTTGTGTTAATTTTTGTGTGATCTATTATTTTTTGTTATAGGTTATATTTGCATGTACTTTTTATTTATGTCCGTGGTTTTATCCTAACAAGTGGTACCAGAGCCTAGTTGTCTTTCAGTTATCATCTACAAGAAAGTCTCACGATTAAGTAGGAGTCTCACGATTGAGTGGGAGCTATGGCAGATGAGGGTAAGTTAAGGGTTGATAGGTTTATGAACATAACTTCTAGTTATGGAAGATGCAAATGGAAGACTATCTTTATCAGAAGGATTTATGGAAGCCATTGGAAGGAAAAGCCAAGAATCAAGGATCAATGTCAAATGATGAATGGGATCTTTTGGACAGAAAGGAACTTGGAAGCATTCAGTTATGCCTAGCACAAAGCAAAGATGATAGAAGAGTTGATGAAAACCCTAGCAACACTATATGAAAAGCCCTCCACTTCAAACAAGGTATTTCTCATTAAGCATTTATTTAATATGAAAATGGCAGAAGGTGGATCTATTGTAGATCATTTGAATGAGTTTAATACTATTACTAGTCAGTTATCTTCTATGGGTATCAATTTTGATGAAGAAATTAGGGCTCTCTTAATTTTGTGTTCTTTGTCTAAAAGCTAGAATGGCTTGGTAATGGTGGCGAGTAATTCTGTTCCTGGATCTGGTACCCTAAAATATGATGATGTGATTAGTGTTGTTTTGAGTGAGAAAACTCGTAGAAAATCCTCAGGTGGATCTACATCAGGAAGTGCTTTGAATGCACAAAGCAACGGTAGAATGACTAAAAGAGGAAGTAACTCTAAAAATCATGGAAAATCAAGAGGAAATTCAAAGGGGAAGAGGTCTCAATCGAGAGGATCGAACGACTACTGGTACCATGGGAAACCAAGTCATAAAAAGAAAGATTGCTAGAATCGAAAGAAAATGAAGGAGATAAATCAGATGGAGACAAGGAGGCAAATGTGGTAAGTAAAAAATATGAAGAGGATGCTTTTCTTTTGTCTTTAGAAAGTGTTGATGATTCATGGGTTTTAGATTTTGGTGCTTCATTTCATGCTACACCTCATAGAGGTTATTTCATTGATTATGTCGAAGGGGATTTTGGGCTTTTTTATTTGGGGGATAATGAACTCTGTCAAATTGTTGGAAAGCGAAAAATTAAGATTAAGTTGCAGAATGGGAATCATTGGCTACTACATGAGGTAAGACATGTTCCAAGGCTAAGTAGGAATTTAATTTCAGTAGGGCAACTCAGTGATGAGGGTTGTGTAGTTACTTTTAATGATAAAAATTGAAAGGTTTCAAAAGGTTCCCTTGTAGTAGCAAAAGGTGTGAAAGTAGGCACCTTATATCTTTGTACAGGTCATATTGTTCCTTCTACTTTGATTGTTTCAGAGAATAATGAATGTTCAGGAACAATTGCTGCAGTTGAGCAAGGAGAATAAATAGTTGATGTAGATTCTGATATAGCACTATGGCACAACAGACTTGGGCACATGAGTGAGAAAAGTATGAAAGTACTTCATTCAAAGAAAATTTTACCAGGTCTGAAATGTGTTAATATGGATTTCTATGAAAGTTGTGTGTATGGAAAACAAAAGAGAGTGAATTTTGTAAAGACTAGGAAGGAAAACAAAAAGGAGAAATTAGAGCTTGTGCATATGGATGTATGAGGACTGGCTCAGGTATCTTCCCTTGGTGGCTCTCATTATTATGTTACATTTATTGATGACGCAACTAGAAAAGTATAGGTTTATTTCCTTAGACAAAAATCTGATGTATTTCAAACTTTTAAGAAATGGAAATGCTTGGTTGAAAATGAGACTGGTAAGAAATTGAAATGTCTTAGATCTGATAATGGTAGTGAGTATTGTAGTCATGAATTTGAAGATTATTGCTCCACTAATGGTATTTGTAGACAAAAAACTATTCCAAGGACTCCACAAGAAAATGGAGTGGCTAAATGCATGAACAAGACTATAATCGAGCGTGCAAGGAGCATGAGGTTTCATGTTGGGTTGCCCTTACACATGTGGGTGGAGGCTATCAATATTGTTGTATATTTGATTAATAGAGGTCTCTCTACTCCTTTGGGCTATGGTATTCTATAGAAGGCATGGATTGGTAAGAAGGTGAGTTATTCTTTTCTCAAGACCTTTAGTTGTGAAGCTTTTGCTCATATAGACTTTAAAAATAGAACCAAGCTAGAAGCTAAATCAAAGAAATGTGTCTTTATTAGATATGGAATTAATTTGGTTATAGGATTTGGGATTCTAAAAATCATAAAATTGTAAGAAGTTGGGATGTCATATTCAATGAGAAAGTGTTGTACAAAGATCTATTGCAACAACATGAGAAGAAAGAAGATGATTATGTAGTGTTGGATGATACTCCAAAAGCTAATGTTCTAGCCATTCCTCATGATGTGCAACAACTGCAAAAATAAATACCACATATACCAGTGAATGTTAGACAGTCAATGAGGAAAATTAGACATCCACAAAGATTTTCTCCCTCTTTATATTCTATTTTACTTGCTGATGCTAGTGAACCTAAAATTTATGATGAAGCTGTGCAGGTGGATACTAAGATTCAGTGGGAGTCTGCAATGAAAGATGAAATGGACTCTTTGCTGAAGAATAAGACATGGGATTTGTGCAAGTTGCCTATAGGTAAAACAACTTTATAGGATAAGTGGGTTTACAGGTTGAAAGAAGAGGAAGGAGGTAAGAAAAGATTTAAAGCCAAGTTAGTTGTAAAAGGATTTTCACAGAAAAAGGGAATTGATTTTGATGAGATATTTTCTCCTATTGTTTAAATGACTTCTATCCGTACTATTTTAAGTCTTGTGGCTACTGAAGATTTGCATTTAGAGCAGCTTGATGTTAAAATTGCCTTCCTTCATGGTGATTTGGATGAAGAAATATATATGGCTCAGCCACAAGGTTTTGAGGTCAAAGGTAAGGAGAACTTCATGTGCAAATTGAAGAAAAGTTTATATGGCCTTAAGCAAGCACCTTGGCAATGGTATCTAAAATTTGATAGTTTTATGCATGAACATGGCTATAATAGGTGTCATTTAGATTACTATGTTAATTTTAAGAGGTTGGATGATGATAGCTACATTATTTTATGTTTATATGTTGATGACATGCTTGTAGCTGGGTCTAACATGGATCATATTAAGGGGCTAAAATGTCAGTTAGCACATGCATTTTCTATGAAGGATTTGGAGGTAGCAAAACAAATCCTTGGTATGAATATTTTTAGAGATAGGAAGAATAGAACATTGATGCTATCTCAGGCTAATTATTTTGAGAAGGTGTTGCAATGTTTCTCTATGGAGAATGCTAAAGCTGTCAGCACACCTTTACCTGGTCATTTGAAGTTGACTAAGAAGATGTGTCCCAAGACACAAGAAGAGGAGGATAAGATGTCCAAGGTACCCTATGATTTAGCTATAGGAAGCTTGATTATGGTATGGTATGCACTAGGCTAGATATTGCACATATAGTGGGAGTCGTTAGTAGGTATATGAGTCATCCAAGAATTGAGCATTGGAATGCAGTCAAATGGATTCTTAGATATTTGAGAGGCACATCCAATAAGTGTTTACACTTTGGAGGCTCTACTACCGATTTATAGGGCTATGTTGATTCAGATTTGGTAGGGGATATTGATACCAGGTGGAGTACTACAAGTTATGTCTTTACTATTGGTGGGGCAGTCATGAGCTGGGTTTCTAGGTTACAGAAGATTAATGCTCTATCCACTACAGAGGTAGAGTATGTTGCTACTACAGAGGCAGCTAAGGAGATGATATGGCTTCAGTTCTTCTTGGGAGAATTGGTACATCCTCAAAAGGATAATTATTTGTTCACAGATAGTCAGATTGTCATTCATCTTGCAAAGAATTCAGCTCTGCATTCTAAGACCAAACACATACAATTGTGGTACCATTTCATTCGATCAATTTTGGAGGATGGATAGTTAAAGATGGAGAAGATACATACCAATGAAAATCTAGTAGATATGTTAACAAAGGTTGTAACAAGGGAGAATCTAAACTCCTCTTCAACTTCAGTTGGTCTTCTTGACTAAACATGAATAAAAGAATAGCAAAGTCCAGGGTGGTTTGATCCAGTGGGAGCCCCATGTGGTAGTGGTATTGCTATAGGATCAGTCTCCAAGTGGGAGATTGTTGTTTAGTGTGGAGCCTAATCAGTCCCCAAGTGGGAGATTGTTAGATTTTGGTGACTGGTCAAGAAAGTACTATACATACTTCATAAATTCTTTTGGGTTGTGGCTGACATTGTAGCCAGCATATGGCCGACATATGGTCGACATATTGTAACTCTGAAATGGCATAAAATACTTGTATAAAAGGGTTTAGGGTTAGGTATTTTTTATTATGTTGTGATGAAAAATTCCTTCTTGTGGTGGTATTGAGTTGTAAGAGATTACGGATTGTAATCAGGCTATAATCTAGATTGTAATATTATTGGACTTGTAATTTGGTGGACGTAGCCTAGGGATTGGGTGAACCATGTTAAATCTTGATGCCTTGTGTTCATTTCTGTGCGATCTATTATATTTTGTTATTGGTTATATTTCCATGTAGTTTTTATTTATGTTTGTGGTTTTATCCTAATAGTGTCATGTGTTGTTGTTAAGAATGAACATAACTAGAACTTTGCCTAAACTTGTGAGACAAACAAAACCCAAAAATCTTTTGGTGGTCTATCAAAGGTGAACTAGATCTTTAGAGGAAAAATAGATGATCAAGGGTGTTGTTGGCTCTTGATTTAATAGTAATTTTAACTACTAGGTAGCTAACAAAAAAATGTAGCTAAGAGTAGCTAACTCCCATGATGGATACATTTTGATTATAACCTAAGCCAACTATAAGGTTAAACTCCTTCACTTTAGGCTCTACAAAAACGTAGGCGGGTAGACCTTAGATTCATCTATATGTTACCAATGCAAAAACCATAAATTTGAATCAATGTTAAGTAGATTAAAACACCAAATTGTTTATGCTTATTTAAGAAAAAGGCATGAAATAGATACTAACATGACCTATGAGATTGGAAGGTTGAGTGTGGGTATCATTTTCAGCTCTATAACATGAAGGGAAAATAAGTTTGATTATGAATTGATTTTCAACATGACCCACATATGAAACAACAAGACACATATAAATCTTATGACTAATTAGTGCCCTATCTATTGGGTATTCCACAAATTACATCATGCATTAAGATATCAGTGATCTACCCCTTCACTTTGTGAATCAAACATCAATGTTCAAATTGAATCTTCAATACTCATCAAAGCCTTCCATGGAATCTGCAACACTATGAAAATACACCTAGCATTAACTTGATTCTTTGAATCAATAGAAAAACACATCAAGGCATACAACCCATAATGAATTACAACTAGGATCTATATTCTTTGTCCATAAATCATAAAGGATTACAAAAAACAGAGATAGGAGATAAGAATCAGAATGCAACTAAGTGATTTTGTTGCTTTATATTCATTTCTTTGAGACAAATACATTCAAAATGCATAAAACTAGCCTATGAAAGATAAAATAAATAAGAAATTAACACTTCAACTCCATATTGCTATTCATACAAGAGAAATATGTTGAAGGAAAGGTGGAATCATAGCTATTGAAACTTGTGCAAAATACTGGAACCAACACTATACAAGGAAAGAGAAAGATAATAAGTAGAAGAAGTAAGAAGGGTGGGATCTAATCTGAGAGTGAAACTTGTCTCCTTGATATTTCACCATCTACTAAAGGAAAAATTACCTCCTCTCTCCTCAACTTAGACTGAAATATGATCTCTATCATTTCTTGTAACCAATTGGAAATATATCTTCAAATGATGAAAACCCCTTTGGAGAAAGATCAAATATGCTACTAAAACTACTACCAGAAACTACACCAAATTGATTATAAGGTAAAGTAACACTGCTGGGAGAAACAAGTGGTAGATTCAAAAAGAAGAATCATGAACTATCATCATTGAGACAAAAACATCCATGTAGAGAAATTATTTGGATAAAATCTACTTGGACAAATCTTTGAATACCCTTTTACCATCGATACCTACACACATTTGAAATAAAAAATCTAGAAAGTTAGCTCCAAGACCTTTCCAACAATATATAATAGTCCTACCTTTGATGAAGATTTAGGTAAGTAACCCCTCATTGAAAACCAGGCAAGCTAGAAGGAAAAGATGTGCAGAATTTTATCCAGAAAATTGATTTATTATAAGGCCTAAAACTTTATAATAAAGGCATTTCTTATTAAAAAATGTGGAAACCACTTAATAAAACCTTTAGATTCCTCTAAATTTGATGAGCACTTACATTTTGATCTTAAACATTTAAAAATTTTGAACTTTTGCTTCAATGTTGTCTCTGGTCAAACATTGTTGACTGTGATGTGGCAACATCTAATTCTCTACTCTAATCTTACTCATCACTTTGTTAGCTACTCTAGATGGCCCTCCACATCAATGCCACATGTTGCAATTTGATTGGTGCTTAGATCTTTATCAGTATACCATCTCACTTAGAGCCACTCAGACATCCTTGCCATGTGTTGTGATCTCACTCCATCATGATAATGTCATCATCACTTTGTGGGCTTGTGAGATGTCACCATGTGTCACCAACTAACATCACCATCTCTGCATCTAACCACCACATGTCATCCCGTGATTCATCATTGTTTCCACATCATTAACTACCTTGTCACCACCATGACGCTACAACATCATCTACTCATTTGGTATCTGGGCCCACCATGCCACATGGTGGAAATGCATTTCATTTCCATTCTAACACTGGGATATTGTGATGAAGCAAACCTCTCCCACCTATCATTTTCACCCAACTTGACCTCCTTAGGAAATGTGTCATATAATTACTTCTCATTGGTCAATTAGAGTCATCATGAAATGTTTGCCATATTGCCCCTTGTTTTGCATGATTGTTCAAAATTTCTTTCTTAAACATCCAATAGGCCCAATGAACCCCACACACTATCTCTTCTTGTCTCAAGCATGGAGTGCTCAAGATACTCTTTGCTTAAGTGTTTCTCTTTCAAAAAACATAAAAGAAAAACTTCCCACTAAATGTGGGACAATAAATCTTAGATATTTTTTAAGTAGTCTAAGTGTGACCTTCACAACTTCTACCAATCTTCAAACCCAAATAGATTCACATACACACAAGTTGATCATCCTCCCAAAAATTTGACTTCAATGGTGCCCAATCCACATTGAGTAGAGGTGACCTATTCTAGACTAATCACTAAGATTCATTTTTTATTATCTTTGATCATGTCCTACTCCACATGCACAGACATCTCTAAAATCTTAACAACCATGTCCATTAAAACAATTAGCATGAAAATATTCTTCTGAATCAAGTTGACCCATGAGTATTTGAAATATCCTCATGTCTTCTGATCTTAGCAATTTGTCTCTTTTCTACAGGCTCATGCATTATTTTAAAAGCTTCTTGCATATGTGCATAATCTAGATACATTGAATTAGTAACCAATCTACAAAATTATCTCCACTACTTGGAAAATATGCTCCTAATTGGTAATCATCACATTCATTACATGACAAGGCTTTTAAATTTAGTTTTACATTGAAAGGGAATCATATTCATTTTCAATTCAGCCACAAGATTCAATCATCTCCCTTTTATTGTTGTTTCTATAGGAGTGGCATGGATGATAGTGGAAATATTTACTTTGGTAAATATTAATATTTTCTCTACTTGTATCCACATTGTCTAGCAAGAAATAGGTTTTCCTCCCAACTAAAATGCACAGTCCTATTTGGAAATTTGCACAGCTATTCAAAAATATATGTCCATCATTATGGATTTGTAACACCATTGGTTCGTTGAGAAATTTCATATCAAGGAATTTACTTGGGATGCAAAAAAAAATAAGATCTCCCTCTTCTACATTATTGTGTGCAACCCAAAATGCTTGTGTATTGGAAATGACAACCACATAGTGCCAACATAGGTATTACAAGATTCACTAGTTCCTTGCAACTATAAGTCCTAGTTTAACCATAGGACACTCATTATACAATCTTGCATTTAAAACTCTTATCCTCATTGTTCAAGCACCAACCCTTTAATCATTCTTCATTTTGTTTTGCATTATCTCATCTGTAGTCTCTCAATACGGTGCTTATGTGGTTTTAAAAATGACCAGTACTCTTTCCTTGTTTTTCAATAAATGACAACCAAATACTTAGGGACAACCACAATGCACCCATTAATTATTTATCTAATAAATTTATGACCTCCACATTCAAATTATGAGCTACAAGTAGGTTTCATAGAATATTCAAATGTGGCGACGTTTGAGATTATACAATGCATTCTATTGCAAAAGATCAGGCATGTTGGAGTGAGATGTCATCATTCTTAATTAAAAAACTATTGAAACTGCACCTATTTTCCTTCCTTTTTGTCCACAGAGTTGAGGAGAGAATACAATGATGGGATTGTTAACTTTGACTATAGTCATTTTTATAAGGGTAAGGCATGACCTTTTGGTTTTTGGAAAACTCAAAACTAATCTAAACACTCCTTATGTGCCTTCACAATGGAAAACATCCTCCTCATTTGTTTCAGATCCTTACCATGCCAAATTAGACTTTGTCAAAATAAACCTCCAACCAATGAGTTAATATAACAATATACTTGAGAAAAACTCTCAAGCATCCTTTAAATTGATGCCACTCTAGTATCTATTATGATGTTCAATGTTGGATAAGTGGGACATCATCAAATTTTTAACCTCACCAAACATGTACTATACATCTCCAAACTATTTCATGAGTTGATGAATAGTTGTGTTTAGGACCAAAAAAAGTGATCATCTAACAACACGAAGAAGAACACATTGCTTGCTTTACTAATAATCTTGCTAAAATATGCATTCCATTCTTCATTGCCTATTTTATGTATAATCCCATGTTTAGAGATGAATTTTGATGATATTCCTATGAGGGAGTATTATGGATATGTTACTATGATGATATGTTACATTCATGACTGAGTTTGTCATTGATGTCAACATAGTAGTTTTCGATGGTATCTGACAAAAGAACAATGGAAAGATCAAGTTGGTATAGACGACTAGTTGAGTATTCTCACTATTTGAAGTTATGACAGATACGTCTAAGTATCTAGTAAATGCAGTTAACGTCAGATGAAGAAATGATAAGTTTGGAAGAAGTTATGTAAGTTTTGGTGATGTATGTTCTTAGATAGAGTTTACAGAGGCATGTTCTAGTAAACTTGTTAAATCTCTTAGAAGAATTTTTATTTTGATAATAGAGGTTGAGGATGTGTAGAAGACATGTTGGTGATGATGTGGCTAAGTTTTCTCATCATAATATTGCATGTATGGAAAGTTATTCAAGTTGCAAGATAGAAGATTAATGTTATCGATAAGTGTAACATGTTCTTAATGTGGTCCTATAATGATTAATTGAGGTCTAATAGTCAAGTCAAGGAACTATTTTATGGACTTGATATAAAGGAGGGACATTTTCCTTTATCATGATATATATATGGATGAGATAAAGAAGTGTTTGTAAGTAGCAGAAAGAGTAGAATGTGAAGTTGAGCAGAGCAAAGAAAAAGTGAAGGAAACTTCATTGCTAAGGTTTTACTAAGTGATCCAAGGTTTGATATTTGCATCCAAGGTTTGTGACCTAGTCTGCAAGGTTTTATGGTGTTTGGTTTGGTTGATAGAACAAAGGAAAGAAGATCATAACTATAAATTGCATTTTTGAGTAGTGAGTTCTTCTTGTAGTTGAAATTGCATGTTTGGGCAGCAGGCTCTTCTTGCATACATTGTACTACAACTCCTAACAGGGTTTCCACAACTTCTAACAGGGTTGGAATCTCCTAATAGTGATTCAAAGTCTCCTAACAAGGACTCTATGTACTAAATTTTGTAATAGACTCCTAAAAGAGTCCATCCTCTAACAAGGAATATTTATATTAGTACATCATCTTGTGGGCATCATTCCCACTATGATTTTCCCTCTAATCAAGGGTTTCCCTAGTTAACATATCTAGTGTAATTTTCTATGTGCATATTATTATGGTTGTTGTTTACTTTGGTTGAATGGTTAAGTTTGTTTAAAGAAGATAAATGTTTAAATTGTTAGAATCCTTGAAGATAAAGTTTAACAACTTTAGGAGATCCATGGTGAACATGTTCAGGAAAATAGTCAAAAGTTCGATGGAACAAATTATGACAGTCAGAAGGAAAAGATGAAGATGCATCTAATGTGTATATGTCTAGGATATTGGATCTTGACAAAATCAGCAAAGATAATCATTGATGAAAAGGACTTGAAAAATTGTACTAAGGATGAAAGAGACCTTTTCATGTGCAACATGAGAGCTAGAGAAGAATTATTGACTGCACTTCCTAAAATTGAATACAATTGGGTAAAATTCACATTTGATTTGGAAAGCTTTGGAAACTAGTTTTGAAGATGATGCACATTCTAAGACATTGAGGTTGTAAATTTGGATCTATGCATTTCAAGATGCTAAGATGATGGAAGATGAATCTATAAGAACATATGTAGGCAGAATATCAAAAATTACTACAAATATTAGATCTCAAGGAGGAACCAAAGAAGAGGATGAGGTTATATGGAAGATATTGAAGACTTTAACACCACCATTTAAGTCAATAGTTCAAATGATACAGTTGCTAATATCTTGTGCCAAATATTTCACAAAGGAGACATGCTTGGAAGACTTGAAGTAGTTGAGAATAAACTTAGATAGTCTGAAGAATTGACCAGAATAGAGATAGCCTTCAGTGCCTTGACTCAAATTTGCATTCCCCATTTTGAGTATTGTTCCAATTTTTGAGATTTTCTCATTATTGTGAGACCAAAAAGGTTCCAAAGTTGGAGAATTTCCTGACTGTTGTAATACCATTCTCATTATTCCTCTATTATGAATAGTAGTAGTGTGTTTCTTTTGGAAGCATTTTGATACTACACGGTCATTCCTTGGTGTTACTTTCTAAATTTTGACATACATATGATGTATTAGTATCAATGATATTAGTACAAAAGCTTAACTTTCTTAGTTTCATTATGATTCTCATCTCCTTCATCTATTATATGTAATCTTTTGTGTTTAAGAACAAAGATCTTAAATTTAGTTATAATTCCTTAAGATTGTATGTCTAGATAAATTTTCTATTGAAACAAAGAAGCCAAGTAAATTCTTATTTACCTTGATAGGGTTGCAGTTTTGACCAAGACAATATTACAATAAGTATGAGAGTTTTTATGAAGATTGTGGTCTATTTGTAGCCATATAGATAGATCAAATGTCTGGATACATGAGTATACTTCATGTGTCCATGTGTGTGTTAAGGTTTAGTTGATGCCCAATGAATAAGGGACTAGTCAGCTTAGAGGTTGCATGTTCTCTGTCATTGCATACTTGGGTTATGTTGAGATCCAAATCTTTAATTGAATATCTTTTCCCTTTATGTTTAAGGAATTAAAAGAGTTTTCCCTCACTTGGTTTATCTAGTTCATGTGCTTTGTTATTAGCTATTTCATGAACATGAATACTTGCATAAACATAGAAGATTAAAGGGTTTTATCTGTTATCTAGATTCAGTTGTATGCCTTGCACTAGTACCATATAAAGAATCTGAGGTCTACCCACCTAGGTCTTGCAGAGCCTGAAAAGAAGAAGGAGAGTTAAATAGCCTTATAGTTTGCCCAAGATTATAGTCAAGTGCATCCATCATAGGAATTTGCTAGCCTTTGATGTATTGGTTTGGTTTCTTGGTTATCTTTAAAACTATTAAATTAGGAGCCAACACATTGAATATTCAACCTAGCTTATCAAGGAGCACAAGTGTTAGAGGAGATTTTCCTAGCAATAGCAGAGCTGATGAGCATAGAAAGATTGAAGGAGTAGCCCTTCTAGTAAGAAGAGAAAAAGATGGTAAGAAAATCTTTCAATGTTGGACTTGTGATGAATATGGTCATTATGCATCTAAATGTCCTAAAAGAGAGAAAAAGTATAAAGGAAATTACAAACCTAGAAGAAATAGAGAGTGTTTGAATACAAATGAAGAAAATAATTTTGATGAAAAAGTAGTAGGTGCTAATGATGATGAATTTGGATTTGGGGAAATTAAAGAAGAAAGTCCAGAGAAAGTAGCTTTGGTGCCACATATTGAAAATAAATCTAATTGGATAATTGACAGTGGTTGTTCACATCATATGACTAGTATATGAAAAAAATTCTTGACTTCAAATGTCAAGATGGAGGCATTGTCATGGTTGGTAACATTGCAACATGCCAATTTAAAAGTATTGGATCTATGACACTTGATGGTAAAACTAACACTAAGGATGTATATTTTGTTGATGGTTTAAGTCACAATCTTTTGAGTGTTGGACAACTAGTAGAGAAAGGTTATCAGTTATAGTTCATAGAAAAGGCATGCATGATCAAAGACAAAGATGGAAAGGTAATTGGAATAGGAACCAGATCTAGAGGTAATGTATTTTAGTTGAATCCTACTAAAATAACATGTTTGGTTGCTAAGGTAGATGATAGTTGGTTATGGCATAAGAGATTTTATCATATAAACTCTAACAATATTGTGAAGACTAGTAGTATGTTTTTTGTTAGAGATTTCCCTAAGATTGTAAAGCCTACTAACACAATTTGCAAGGAGTGTGTTTTCGTAAAGCATAACAAAACTTTTTTTCACTAAAAAAATTTTACTACTACAACAAAATTGCAGATTGTACACATAGATCTCAATGGTCCTACAAAGACTAAAGCATTCTATGGTGAAAGGTATTTTATGATTCTAGTTGATGACTTTTCTAGAATGATGTGGGTTGCATTTCTTAAAGAGAAATTAGAGGCATTTGATAAGTTTAAAATATTCAAGAATAGAGTTGAGAATGAATTTGGTATGAATATTAAATGTTTATGATCAGATAGAGGAGGATAATTTACTTCAAGTGAGTTTAACATGTTTTGTGAAGAAAATGGAATCAAAAGATAGCTACTAGCTTTTAGAACCCCTTAATAGAATGGCATTGCAGAAAGAAGGAACAGGTCAATTACAGAAGCAGTAAGACCTATGTTAGCTGAGAATGATGTATCCAAGATGTTTTGGAGAAAAGTTGTGAATACAACAGTCTACACTTTGAATAGACTACAAGTTAGGAAAGAAATTTTAAAAACCCCTTATGAATTGTGGTTTGGTCACTCACCTATAGTTAAGTATTTCAAAAAATTTGGGATTAATTTCTATATCAAAAGAGATGATGATATTGGTAAGTTTGATGCTAGAAGTGATAAAGGTATGTTTCTTGGTTATTCATTGAAAAGCAAGGCTTATAGATGCTATAATCCAAGAACTAAGACTATTATGGAAAGTGCAAATGTGAGAATTAATGAGAAATTCATGATACAGGAGAGAATAGTTGATTACAATTCAAATGATGATGTTGTTACTTAGCCAAGGAATGATAAAGAATTTATTGAGACTAACAATAATTTGCAGAATGAAGGAGAGCTAAGGTAAGATAAAATCTCAAAACCTTTAGTAGAACAAAGAGTTGAGATAGCAACTCCTAGTTCAAGAAAGAATATGATAAGAATTACCCATTTGAGCAAATCATCCAAAGTAGAGTCAATGAAGAACTATGTTTGATATCTCAAGTTGAACCTAAGAATTTAGATGAATCATAAAAAGATGTTTATTGGAAACAAGCTATGAAAGAGGAATTGGATCAAATGGTAAAAAATAAGACATGGGAATTGGTCCCCAGACTAGTAGACAAGAATGCAATTGCAACTAAATGGGTATTCAAGAACAAGATGAATGAACAAGGAAAAGTTGTAAGGAACAAGGCAAGAATTGAATGTAAAGGTTACTCACACCAAGAAGGAATAGACTATGATGAGACCTATGCTCCATTGGCTAGAATAGAAGTAGTAAGATTATTCTTAGCCTGTGCAGCACAAGAAAAATTCAAAGTATATCAAATGGATGTCAAGTCACCATTTCTGAATGGAGAACTTGAAGAAGAGGTATACATTGAACAACCTAAAGGTTTTCCTTTGATAGATGACAAGGACATAGTATGCAAACTAAAGAAAGTATTGTATGGCTTGAAGCAAGCATAGAGAACCTAGTGTGTGAGATTGGACAAGCATTTGACAAAGCTTGGATATAACAAAGGTATGGTAGACAGTAATCCATACTGAAAAGAAATTGATGATGGTTTGATGATTTTGGTAATATTTTTTGATGTCATATTTGGAAGAAATGATGAGGAAAGTGAGAAGTTTGCATAAGAGATGAAAAAAGAATTTGAGATGAGTATGATAGGAGAAATGAAATAATTTCTAGGATTACAGATTGTATAGAATAAAGAAGAAATCTTTATTTATCAGACTAAGTACTTGAAGGATTTACTGAAAAGGTTTGGTTTAGAAACCTGTAAACCCATTAGAACACCTATGATAACTGGACACAAGTTATCTACAAAGGATGAGACACCTACTTTTGAGCAGAAGAAGTACATATCTATGATTGGAGGTTTGTAATATCTAACTCACACAAGGCCGAATATAGAAAATGCAGTTAGAATTGTTGCAAGATTTCAAGTTGATCCCAAAGAAGCACATTATATAGTAATCAAAAGGATATTTAGATATCTAAAAGGAACATCTAATTTTGGATTGTGGTATGAAAGATCTAATTATTTTACTCTAAGTTCTTATATTGATGCTAATATGACAAGCAATATGGATGACAAAAAGAGCACCAATAGTGGAGCCTTCTTTCTTGGAGGAAGACTAGTTTCTTGACTAAGCAAGAAGTAGGATTGTACATCATGAAGTACCATGGAAGCATAATATGTTGTAGTAGAAAATAATTTCAACCAAGTTATTTGGATGAAGCAGATGCCAAAGGATATAAGGATAAAAATTAGTGAGCCTACTGTCATACATTGTGACAACACAAGTATGGTAAATATGTCTAAGAATATAATATTGCATTCAAAGACTAAACATATTTCAACTAAGTATCACATGTTGAGAGAGGAAGTTGTGGATAAGAAAATTAGATTGGAGTATGTGAGCACTAAAGAGTAGATTGTAGATATATTCACTAAGCCTCTTCCCAAAGAGACTTTTGAGATTTTGTGAGGTATGCTAGGGGCTATGCCCCTTCCTATATCAAAATAGAAGATGTAAGAGTGCATCAGTCTAGTGTAATAGAGCATCATTTTTTGTCTAGACTAAATGTTGATACTTCCTATATGGGGGACTATCTATGATGGATAGAGTTATCTAGGACTCTTGTTGGATGTTGTTTTTGAATAGTTTCTTTGGACACTTGAGCTAATAAGAACTAGTTGTTGAAGAATTTGATGCAGTGAAGTTGGTTCTTGAAACCTTTAACATGGATGTCAATGGGGTAGAAGTTTAGCATGAAAAACATATTAAGGAGAAGTACTACATCATGACAAGATCATAAGGGAGAATATCATGAGGAGAAGTACAACATGGAATCTTAGTTTGATAAAAATCACATTCAAGCATATCAATGGGGAGAATAATTGATGAAGGGGATTTGAAAAGAAATATGAATAGTCTTTTGTTGGTATTCTTGCAACTAGATGTTTTTCATCTGTGTTGCCATCAATTACAAAGGGGGAGATTGTTGAGAGATGAGTTTTGATGATATTAGTCTGAGGGAGTAATATAGATATGTTACTATGATGATATGTTACATTCATGATTGAGCTTTTCATTGATGTCAACATAATAGTTTTCTATGGTATCTAATTGAAGAATAGCGAAAAGATCAAGTTGGCATGGATGGCTAGTTGAGTACTCTCACTATCTAAGGTTATGAGAAATAGGTCTAAGTATATAGTATATGTAGTTAACATTAGATAAAGAAATGATAAATCTAGAAGAAGTTATGAAAGTTATGGTGATATTTTTTTTGAGATAAAGTTTGCAGAGGCATGTTCTAGTAAACTTGTTATATCTCTTAGAAAAATTGTTATTCTAAGAATTGAGGTTAAGGATATGTAGAAGACATGTTGGTGATGATGTGGCTAAGTTTGATCCTCATAATATTGCATGTATAGAAAGTTATTCAAGTTACAAGGTGCAAGCTTAATGTTATCGCTAAGTGTAACATGTTCTCAATATGGTCCTATAATGATTAATTGAGAAGGTCTAACAGCTGATTCAAGGAATTATTTGTTGAAGATCTAATTGAAAAGATCATTATTGAAGAAGGGAGATCATTGATTAAAAAAAAAATTCAATCATTTTTTGTCACTAATGTCAAACCTACTATTTGCTGAAATGACAATTGCTTCTAAGATCCAAGTACTATCACTTAGTTGATTGATGAGGAGGATATAATCAATAAGATGTAACAAAAGCACCTGAAGGAAAGGTTGAGTTATGGTTATGTAATGAAGTAAAAGGATCAATTAACACAATGGTAAAATGATTTATTGATAATACACTTGAAGATATAGAGGTTGGCTACACTTAGAAACTCTAGAAGAATAAAACTATCTGCAAAGCTTGACTAAATTTAGTAGTGGGTGTTGAGCAAGTTAGTTCATGTTGAGAAAATTATTAGTAAGTGTCGACAACATGCAAAATCTAGTGTGTGCTAAGTGAAATAGAAGGAACTCAAAAAATTTACGTGTTGAGCAAGATAAAGTGTAATAAGTACCAAGAATTAGTAAAACTTAGTTGATATCGAGTGAATCCATAGTAGGTGTTGAGTAACACAGTATGTGTTGAGAATTAGAAAGTCAATAGTGCTGAGCTGCTGCATTATTTGAAAAGTGAAAGATTTTCCAAATCTAAGCTGATAAGTTTGTTACCTTGAATTTTTTGAACTAGATGGAAGATAAGAATGTTGATATGGTGGTACAAAATTCTAGGTTAATTTTTTTTAGGTGAATACAAGTGGATTACACATGATGTTTCTAGAAAAAATAAGATAAGGGGAAGATACATCATATCTTACCTAATCCATTCAAACCCAAAATAAGAATAGGAATATTAGAGTGAGAAAAGTATTCCAAACTCCTACTTAAGGAGTTATAGGTCAAGAAACAAAGAGAGATGGGAGAGAGAGTGTGTGGTGTCAAGGAGAAGGCATTGAAAGAAGAATAAAGTATAGAGACTCTACTTTGATAGGTGACCACAGAGGTGATTGCATTTGCTTAATGAGCATGGAGAATCAAGGAGACAAAACTTGAAATAAGGACAAGTTGTTAGAGCTGCAGAGACTGAAAACCAAAAAAAATTGTGAACTAAATTGAGATCTAAAATCTGCAAGTTATGTTGTGAGTTATATCAGATCAAAAGCCCTCATTGTTACTTTTTAGCAATTGTATTAGTTGGGGAAAAATTCTATGGACTTAGGTTGGTTTAATAGCCATTTTGTAAATCTTTTAACAGGGTGACATTCCAAGTGAATGTTCTAAATTCTTTTAACCAGGGCCACTTTTAATAAGGTGGTTGAAATCCCTTAACTAGGTCACATTTAATAGTATGTTTTGTAGCCTTTCACAGGACATCACTTCAGAAGAGTGAGAAAGGAGTAGCATGTTACTAGTGGTTTTTACCAAATTGAGTTTCCACATAAATCACTGTCATGTGTTAATTTTTGATGTCTTAATCTTGCATATTGATTTATCAATAACTTGCTAAGAAGAATGTTTAGCTTCGATGCACGGTTAGTTTAAATGGGCTCACTATACTTAGTATAAAAAGTTTTATTAATACATTTGGACCTTGAATAACTAATTCACCCCCCCCCCCCCCCCCCCCCACCCTCTTAGTTATTTTGTTCTAACAATTGGTATCAGAGCTATCTACTAATTTGGTTTAAAGGTACTAGAAGCAAAAAGATCAAGATGTCTAAGAGAGAAGTTCCCAAGCTCAACAAAGATAACTTCATTGCATAGAAAAGTTTAATGAAGTTGCACCTTGGATCAATAGGTGATCATGCACAAACCTCAATTGAAGTAGAACATGTTAATACAATAGGTGTCCCTACTGTAGAATATATGAAGAAAAAGAAGGAGCACAATCAAGCAATGTTGGAGATTGCCTTTGCTCTTACCTATGCTGAATCTGATGACATCAAGGGATGTATCTCTATATTCAAGATGTGGAAAGCCTATTCAAATATTTATGGAGGAGATCAAAACATCCAAAGAGAAAAAAGAGAAAGCCTTAGAGGAGAGTTTGATGACATGAGAATGGAGGAAGGTGAGAACATTGCTTAATATGTCTCTAGAATAAAGGAAGCAATAAATCCAATAAGAAGTGTGACTGGCCATTTAGATGATGAAACTATCATTAGCAAAGTCTTAAGAACCTTATCCCCATCTATTTTATTAAAGTATCAGCCATCCAAGAGTTGAGATGTATACCAAGAAATAAACTAACTCTTGAAGGTATAGTGGGAAGGCTTACTACATTTGAGTTATCCAATTTTGATAACTATAGACTTGAGAATCTTTAATCTACTTTCAAGGCCAAGCTATTGTTGAAAGACACTAAAGAGGTGAAACCAAAGAAGAAGAAAAGAAAAATAAAATATGCATCTATTGATAGCAACACAAATCAAAGGTAAGTTGCCTATCATTTTTTTTAATTGCAATGAAGTACGACATATTGCTACAAGATGCACACAGAAAAAGAACTATAGAGAAGGCAACAAGTACAAGAATAGAAGAGAAGATGATAGCAGAGATTACAAAGATAAAGGCAAAAAATGCTAAATTGTTGAAGAAGAGAATTCTAATAAAAATGATGATGAGGTAGTCTATGTAGCTATGAAGGATGAGTTAGATGAAGATGAGGCAATAGCATTGGTAACCTGTGTAAACAAGAATGATAGAAGACAAAAGTAATTTTGTTACCTTAACTCAATATGATGGAAATAGTGCTAGATTTGGATATGATGCTCCATGTCTAATCAAAGGAAAAGGTTTCATTAAGCTTATAGAGAAAATTTCATTCGATAATGCATATTATGTTGAAGGATTGAACTACAATCTGTTGAGTGTGTCACATTTAGGCAATGTAGGATGCAATGTAGAATTTGAAAATAAAATTGCCAAAATCTATGACACTGATGAAAATCTAATAGGAAAAGGAGACCAAACTATGAGTAATCTATCTTATCTAGATATGGAGGATGTTGCCTATCTTATTGTAAGAGTTGATGATGTGTGGCTATGGCATAAGAGGTTGTGTCAAGTCAACTTTGATAATTTGATTACCATCAGCAAGATGAAGAAAGTTAGAGGTTTTCCTAACTGAAAAAATCCAACAATACAATGTGCAAACAGTGTCAGCTACGAAAGATGACCAAGTCAAGTTTTAAAAGAAAAACCTATACTTCCAAAGAAGTACCAGAATTAGTCCATACTGATTTATGTGGTCTAATAGAAGTACAAAGCTACAAAGGAGATAGATATATAATGTTGTTTTTTGATGACTACTCTAGGATGATGACTGTCATGTTCTTAAAGAAAAAATATCATGCATTTCAAATGTTCAAGTGGTATTTGGCCAAGGTTGAGAAAGAAATGGGAAAGAGTATAAAATACCTAAGATCTAAAAAAGAAGGAGAGTTGACATCAAAATAATTTGAGACATTTTGCAATGATAAAAGAATTAAGAGACAAACATCAGCATCTAGAACTCCCCTACAGAATAGAATTGCAAAAAGGAGGAATAGATCAAGGATGGACAGTGTCAGAACATTAATGATGGAGAAGAATGTTTCTCTAAAGTACTATAGAGAAGCTATAAGTACATTTGTCTACACCCTAAATTGAGTACAAATCAAGAAAGGTACAAATACAACACCTTTTGAATTATGGTATGGTCACTCACCCAATGTAAAATATTTTAAATTATTTGGTTGTAAGTGCTATATTCTTAAAGATTCTAGAAATAGAAAGTTTGATGTAGAGAGTGATGAAGGTATATTCCTTTGATACTTCACTAGAAGTAAAGCATACAAGTGTTTAAATACTAACAATAAAAAAATTGTGGAGAGTACAAATATAAACTTTGATGAGCATGTAAAAGTTCAAGTTGATGCATCCATCAAGAAATTTAAAGAATATAGAACATTTGTATATTTCTATGAAGGAATGTCTACTAAAGAAGAAGTCGCCAATTAAGTTGGGAATTAGCAACAAGTTTCAGTATCTACCGACTCACAACTAGTGAATGTTGAGTTAAATTTAGAAGCCAAGTTGTAGAAGGAAGATAATGCATATTCTAACTCTGAAATTAGTACACATGAAAGAGATGCTAAATTACCTAAAAGAGATGTGCATAGTGACTCTAAAGCTGAAAGACCAGACATGGAAATAAGGAAAGAACCAAGACTGTCCAAGTATGTGAGAAGACATCACCCTGTTAAACAAATCATTGGTGACAAGGAAGTCAGACCAATGACAAGGAACAAACTAAGAAATGAATCATGTTTGCTAAGCAAGATTGAACCCAAAATAGTAAAATATGCACTACAAGACGATGATTGGTGCAAAGCTATGGAAGACGAGATTAAGTAGATAGAGAAGAACAAAACTTGGACCTTAGTTCCAAGACCAACTGATAAGAATGTAATTGGTACTAAGTAGATATTTAGGAACAAAATAGATGAGAATGGTGAGATCAAAAGAAATAAGGCTAGACTAGTATGTAAAGGTTATGATCAAGAAGAAGGACTGGACTATAGAGAAACATTTGCCCCTATTGCAAGGATGGAAGGAGTAAGAACTCTACTTGCATATGCTCCATACAAACGTTTTAAAGTCTACCAAATGGATGTAAAGTCTACTTTTATGAATGGTATACTAGAAGAGGAAGTCTACATAGAACAACCAGAGGGACTTGTTGATGACAACAAGAAGGATATGGTTTGAAAACTGCATAAAGCAATCTATGGTTTGAAACAAGCACCTAGAGCTTGTTATAAGACACTTTACAAATATCTTGTAAAGATAGGATTTGAGAGCACAAATGACAACAACAACTTGTATATCAAGATAGAAAAAGGTAAAGACATTTTGATATATGAAATCTTTGTTGATGATATAATATCTGGAGGAAAAAATGTACCATGCAACGATTTTTCTAATCAGATAAAACATGAGTTTGAGATGTCAATGTTTGGGGAAATCAAATTCTTTGTTGGATTGCAAGTACATCAACTAAAACACGGCATGTTTTTGACTCAATCAAAATATATCAAAGAGATACTCAAAACATTTAGCTTAGAGGATTCAAAACTAGTTAGTACACCAATGGTAATAGGACATAAGTTATCCAAGAATGATGAATCAGCTAAAGTAAATTAGACAATGTACAAATCAATGATTGGAAAGTTATAGTATGTTGTACACAATAGACTACACATTGCATTATCTATTGGAATAATGGCAAGATTTTCTACAAATCCAAGATAAAATTATCTTATGGTAGTAAAAAGAATAATGAGGTACCTAAAAATAACATATGATTTTGGTTTATACTACAAGAGGACTAAAAATTTTGAGTTGAATCCCTACACTGATGCAAATTAGGGAGGTAATATAGATGATAGAAAAAGTACCAATGGATGAGCCTCTTTTTGGGTAAAATATTAGTCACTTGGACCAACAAAAAACAAAGTTGTACCTCATAGTCCACAGCTGAAGTTGAGTATGTTGCTGCTACTATAAATTGTACAAATATTGTATGGATCAAGCACCTGTTGAAAGGTATGAAAGAAGAGATAATTGAACCTATGATACTCTATTGTGATAACACAAGTACCATCAACATATCAAAGAATCCTGTGATGTATACCAAAACAAAGCACATTGTAATTAAGTATCACTATGTAAGAGAACTGGTGGAAGACAAACAAGTGAAGATGGAATATGTCAACTCAATGGAACAACTTGCTGAAACTTTCACAAAACCATTACCTAAAGATGCATTTGAGTATCTTAGAGGTAAGTTAGGGGTGATACCCCTATCCAAGGCTATTTAAGTAACAACAAGACTAGCCTACATCAAATGAGTTGATTGTTGAAATCATATAAATTGATGCAGAGGATACTTACTTTAGGTTTTACCTAAAGTAATTAAAATATGAAAATTTCACATAAGTCACAGGCAAGGTGATAGAGGGAGAAATTGGAGTTCCTACAAATGCTACACTTACATGATAAGATGTTGAAATAATATGCCTTTGGCATTGTTGTCAAAGAGGGAGAAATAGCAAAAATTGATCAAATCTATAGGATCAAATGTGTAAAGGGAGAAATAGTGGCTAAGAGAGAGAGAAATAGCACAAAAAAAATAAATCAATTAGGATGACAAGATCAGAGAGGGAGTAGAACAAAAAGAAAAGACAGTACATCAGCAAAAGAGATACCCCTAATACTTTGAAAGAGGGAGTAACTTATAGAATTTAGAGGGAGTCATAAGAAAATCAAATTTACTAATAGAATGAATAATTTTGGATACAAATTTTTCTTTTTGGTATTTGACTTACTATTTTAACCTAGTTAGCATTTTGATAACTTGGTTGATTAGTTTGGTTTGCCATCAATGCCAAAGAGGGAGATTGTTGAAGATCTGATTGAAAAGATCATTATTGAAGAAGGGAGATTGTTGACAAAGAATGTTTTCAATCATTTTTTTGTCACTAATGTCAAACTTTCTATTTGTTGGAATGAAAATTGCTTATAAGATCTAACTACTATCACTTAATTGATTGACGAAGAGGATTTAATCAATAAGATGTAACAAAAGCACCTAAAGGAAAGTTTGAGTTATGGTTTTGTAATGAAGTAAAAGGATCAGTTAAGACAATGCTAAAATGATGTAATGATAATACACTTGAAGATATAGAGGTTGGCTACACTTAGAAACTCTAGAAGAATAAAACTATTTGCAAAGCTTGACTAAATTCATTAGTGGGTGTCGAGCAAGTTAGTTCATGCTGAGCAGATTATCAATAAGTGTCGAGCAAATACAAAATCTAGAGTGTGCCAAGTGAAACAAGAGGTTTCGAGCAAGATAAAATGTAATAAGTGTCAAACCTTAGTAAAACTTAGTTGATGTTCAGTGAATCCACAGTAGTTGTCAAGTAATACAGTATGTGTTGAGCATCAGAAATTCAATAGTGCCAAGCTATTGTATTATTTGAAAAGTCAAAAATTTGCTAAATCTAAGCTGATAAGTTTTTTACCTTGAATTTTTTGAACTAGATGGAAGATAAGAATGTTGAGCTAGTGGCATAGAATTTTAGGTTAACTATTTTTAGGCAAATATAAGCAGATTCTACATGATGTTTCTAGAAGAAACAAGATAAGAGGAAGATACAGCATATCTTACCTAATCCATTCGATCCAAAAATAAGAGTGGGAAGATTAGAGTGAGAAAAATATTCCAGACTCCTTCTTAAGGAGTTACAAGTCAAGAAGCAAAGAGAGATGGGAGAGAGACTGTGGTGTCAAGGAGAAGGCATCGAGAGGGAAGAATAGAGTACAAAGACTCTGCTTCGATAGATGACCATAGAGGTGATTGCATTAGCACAATGAGCATGGAGACTCAAGGAGACAAAGATTGAAAGAAGGACAAGTTGTTAGAGTTGAAGAGACTAAAAGCCAAGAAAATTTGTGAATTGAATTGAGATCTAAAATCTGCAAGTTATGTTGTGAGTTATATCAGATCAAAAGCCCTCATTGTTACTCTCTAGCAATTGTATCAGTTAGGGAAAAATCCTATGGACTTAGGTTGGTTTAACATCCATTTTGTAAATCCTTTAACAAGGTGACATTCCAAGTGAATGTTCTAAAGTCCTTTAACTAGGCCCGCTTCTAACAAGGTGGTTAAAATCCCTTAACTGGGTCACATTTAACAGTGTATTTTGTAGACTTTAATAGGGTAGGCCTTTCACAGGGCATCACTTCAGAAGAGTGAGAAAGGAGTAGCATGTTACTGGTGATTTTTCTCAATTGGGTTTCCACATAAATCACTGTGTCATGTGTTTATTTTTTCATGTCTTAATCCTGCATGTTGATTTATTAGTAACTTGCTAAAAAGAATGTTTAGCTTGGATGCATGGTTAGTTTAAATGGGCTCACTATACTTAGTGAAAAAAATTTATTAGGACATTTGGACCTTGAATAATTAATTCACCCTCCTAGTTATTCTAAAGAATTTCTAACATTATTTGATGGACTTGGTATAAAGGAGGCATATTCTCCTTTATCATGATATATATGTGGATGAGATAAAGAAGTGTTTGTAAGTAGTAGAATGAGTGGAATCTGAAGTTGAGCATAGCAGAGTAGAAGTAAAGGAAACTTCATTGTCAAGGTTTTGTTGAGTGGTCCAAGGTTTGATATTTGGATCTGAGGTTTGTGACATAGTCTACAAGGTCTGAAAATGTTTTGTTTGGTTGAAAGAACAAAGGAAAGAAGAACATAACAATAAATTACATGTTTGAGCAATGAGCTCTTCTTGTAGTTGAAATAACATGTTTGGGTAGTGGGCTTTTTTTGCATACATTGTACTACAACTCCTAACAGGGTTGGCACAACTCCTAATGGAGTTGGAATCTCCTAAAAAATACTCTATGTACTAAATGTTGTAATAGACTCCTAACAGGGTCCATCCTCTAACAAGTAATATTTATATTTGTACATCATCTTGTGGGCATCATTCTCATTGGGGTTTTCCCTCTAATCAAGGGTTTCCCTAGTTAATATATCTGGTGTAATTTTCTATGTGCATCTTATTATGGTTGGTGTTTACTTTGGTTGAATGGTTAAGTTTATTTAAAGAAGATAAATGTTTAAATAGTTGGATAACTGATCATTGTTTCTAACATCCCATGCACCATTATCTTTCAAACAATAATCTGTGCAAATTGAAAACCTTGATTTCCATTATGAATCCACTCATTTAACCTAAAAAATCTTGTTGAGGTTAGTCAGGTCACAAAATGGCCTAGCTAAAAAAAATTAAACTCAAACAACCTGTCCTCCTAGAATCCACTATCTGATCTTTTTAAATTGACTAAAACTAATCTAGATCATTAATTGACAGTTTAAAACTCATTTTCACCCCTTCTAAAAAAATTCTATTTTTTGCTAAGAGCCTCTAAATTTGGCCTTAAAAACTGCCAAAAAATACCTAATCTAACCCCTAACATTTGGCCCACTTGCTTTCTAGTCAAAAATCTTTCAGTCTACCAAATCATGTGTAATGATGATTTTCCATTCGAAAGATATCAACTATCAAAGTTATGCTTTTCAAACTGCCTTGCAATCAAACATGTTAGAGAACAATAAAATACATCCAATTTTGAATTTAAAAACTAGTTAAATGATCATTTCAAATTATGAAACTTGAGGCCTTGGTAGACTCTTATATGTGAGCATGAATGTGCAATTTGAGTTCATGATAAATAATTGGGCACATTTGGAAAGCTCGCAAACTCAGGTCGTAGGAATTGCAGAATTGGGAATACTACCAAAAAAATGATTTTTGTAAACAACATGAGCCCGGGAAAGAGTGCAAATCGACTCATGAAAATTGAAAAATTAGCACATTGAGAGTATTTTTAGAGTATATTACATTGGTATAATCTATTTTGCTTCATCTATTATGGTTTCAAAGATATGACCTCACAAAAAGGCCTTCCAAACAATCTAGGAATTTGATTACCAGTAAAGCTTTAAAAATTGCAAATGGAATTTTGTTTGAAAATGAATCAAATAGATTTATCATAAGATAAAATATGGAACATAAGAAGTATTTGACCCCTAAAATGCAACGAAAAAGGAATTTTCTTTAGAGGGTCAACCAAATTAAAATTGCAATCAATCGAACAGGGCTCTAGTACTGGTAAACTATCATAAAAGGCAATTGGACAATTTTAAGTTTTGAAAAATGGAATTAGTTTGGTAAAATTATCTAGTGGAATCATTAAACATTGAAATTTCAAAAATAGGATGTATTTTATGATCATAATGCAGTGGTATAACCATTTCATCAAAATACTTACCAAGTCATAATATATCTACTGTCAAACAAGACTTCCAAAAATTTTGAACAATTATGTATCAGCATGAGAAAATGAACAACAAACTTTGGAGAATTAAAAACCTTGTCAAAATATATCAAGATAACTTCAAATTTGAAACATTTTTCTTTGATATGCATACTAGATACTCCTAAAGGGTTGAGTCATTAAACTTGACCAGGTGCAAGATGTTACATTGCAAACTAGGTTTCCCATTGTTGTTTGATACTTACACAAAAAATGCAAATTACGACAAGTGCTTAAAATGACACCTCACCAAATGACTCGAGACTTCCAATTGATGACTTGAGGTGCATGAACATATTGAAACAAAAGTAATGAGAACTTAGAACACATCCTATGACTCAAAAAATCAGTCGAGCACATATGCAAGAAAATTGTTTATAGGGGCTTGATTAGAATCAATTTAGTTGAAATGTCTTCTAATTTATCACCCACCCAAAACTTCTCATCATGAAGTTTTATTAGAATGATCTTGGTCTAGTCCTCATTATCAAACTCATGCTAAAACATATACTTTACTACATTAACTTGATCTAAGTGCTCAAACCCTTTCTTAAATGACATCCTATTTGTATATCTTATCAAATTTATCTTAAATGTTATTCTCTCCCATAATCTCAAACTTGCAATGGGTATAACTCCTAATATCTTCAAAGTATAAGACTTTGAAATGAATATAAGAAATTATGGCGTTAGGGTCATCTTCTACAAGTGTTATAGGATTTATCTTCAATTTAGGTCTAGGTACTTCTATTACATTATGAAACAATGATTCTTCAATTTCAACATCTTAAAATCTCAATCACACTTTACAAATTGGCTTTGTAAATATATAAATACCTTTAAAGCAAGAACTAGGGCTTTTAATGTCAAAATGACAAAATTCTTTGAAAAAACCTTCAAATTATTTGAAATTTGATCTCCAATTCACTTCTTAAGGCTCTTCAACTTTTTGCTTGATCAAATGGATTTCATTCTTTCAATTCATCCAATATAACCAACTCAATTTGATTATACATTTATTGTACAAGTATGCATTGATGAAAAAGTTGATTATCATGCCACTAAGGGTTTTTCTTTATGTTTACTCACTTATGAACTAAAAGATGCATGTGCACTTAGTTGTAGCTTCCTTTTATCCACATCAAACTAATCCCAACTTCGCAAATCTTAATTCAGTCTTTGTAGCTCTCTATATATAACTTCACATAAATTGTCCTTTCTCTACTCTAACATAAAGTTCATATCATATAAAAATTGCATTTCAATGTCAGAGGATATCACATAACTTTGCATATAGAAATCATTCATTTATACCAATATGTTTTGTCATGTTGACCTTCAAGTTTTCACACGTGTTTAAAAATACAAAATTGACCTTTTCCCACCTAGGTTTAACATCTAGGATATGATTCCATAATAGTTAAGTAATTATTTTGGAAAACCAAAATAATTCCTGAAGATTATTTACCATTTCCTTGCCTTTGATATGTTCTACCTATACATGACTGTAACTAGTAAATCACTAATATCTATGTCTATATAGCTCATTATACTCTAAGATATAGGATCCTCATACTTTGTACTAACTTCCCTCAAGTGCACACATGCCAAACCACTCATTGTGAACCTCAATATCAAAAAGGTGTCCCTACTAGTAGTTAATCTTCATGACATTTGGACAATTTTACAAGTTATCTTCTCCAAAATACAACTCAAGATTTTTCCCTCTAAATAAATCTTTATGTTTCCATAAATGATAGCCTCAAAATATCCCCTTAGCCAAATTTCTAAAAGGAATTGTATTCCATGATTGTATACGAAATCAAGCTTTAATTTATAGAATTCACAATTCTTTATCTAGGTAGCTTAGCAAAAAGTTTTCACAAGATATGTAGCACAACCTTCAATATGATATATACCACTGTGACATCCAAGAATTAACATGTAGGATGTCACCCCTAAAATACCTCTCAATTAAATTGACCAAACATTTCAATTTATGAAGCCAATTTTCTCAATCATCATAAATGTCTCATATAACTACAATACTATGCAAATTTCACTTTTCTCAACAAAAATACATGTCATATAACATACTAACATAGTAGATAATGCTAGCTATTTGGTAATTGCTAGCCATTTGAATGGTTGTTGCTCTCGTTCAAAATTATGGTTCTCCCGCTCCTAGTACTATTTGAAATCTTGGACCTCTTGCATCTAGTCCTGTTCATTTTCCTGGATCTCCCATTTTTGGTCTGATTCGAGCTTTGAGATCTTCTGCTCGTGGTCCTATTCCTTCTCCTAGATCATCCACTCCTGGTCCTACTCAAAAACTTGGTTCTTCCATCCATTGCATCCCTTCTTCTAGTCACATGGGTGGAGGTGTTGTTTCTGGAAAGGAAGTTGTCTATGATAGTAGCAAGGTCACTTCTAGGGTTTCTGGAAATGGTGGTGTGGCGGCTTCTGCTTTTGCAAAGGTTGCTGGAAATGAATGTGGGAAACAAGGTGCAAGGGTTTCTGAGGCTTTTGTTCCTGGTAAGGCTTCTTGTTGTGGAAATGGGAAATCTAGAAATAGAGAAGTTTTGGCTTCCCATTCTGGCAATGTCATTGGATTTGGTAGCAGATATGTGGTTTCCCCTTTGATCCCTTGTAAGCCTATTTCTCTTACTCTTGGGGAAAGGAACTTTTAGAAATTGAATAACGATCGAGGGATCCCTCCAAGGATTCTATTATTTTTCATTTTAAAGGTTTTTGGCCCTCCTTAGCAGAGCTCCATGCTTGGATTTCTAAGTATTGGGATCCATTTGTTACTAATACGATTGAGATTTACCCTTTGGTTAAAGGCTTTTTCATTGTTACTTTTATTAATCCAGAGGACAGGAATGTTATTCTGTGTGATCGAGTCTTTTTTTGGGAGAACCATTATCCTTTAATGGTTAAACCATGGCATCCAAATTTTGACCCTCAAATGGAGACTTTCAAAATCCCAACTTGGGTAAGGTTACCTAATCTTCCTCTTCATTTTTGGGTGAAATCTATTTTTAAGGTAGTTGGTGAGGCTTGAGGGGATTTTCGTATGGTTGATCCCCAATCCTTTGAGCTTTTCCATTCTACTTATGCAAGGATTCTAGTTGATATTGATGTTTCTAAGGGTCTCCCTGCTGAGATTCTTTTTCATCATTCAAAGGGATCTAGGACTCAGTTGATTGATTATGAGGGCCTCCCTTTTAGGTGTAGAAATTGTTTCAATATAGGTCATTTTGCTGCTAAATGTGAGTTTAGGAGCTCTTCAAACAAATGTCCCTCCTCTTGGTGGAAGGGTGTTCTGGAACAACATTATACAGTTTCCAAATCTTCTCATGTGGATGGGGATTCTAGTTCTGTGTTGGTGAATGCTTCTGCCTCCATGGTGGATGCCCAAGATGGTTGTTCTGGTCCTCTTGGTGTAGATTTTGGTCTTATTAACAGTGTTGTGGTTCCTATTGCTGAATCAAGTTTTGACTCTGGTCTTAAGGTTGCTTTGGGCTTGGTTCACTTTGTTCCTATTATCTCTTATCATGGTGCTAATTCTGGTACTCATATTTCTGAATCTGGTTCAGATATTGTGACTACTAATTTTGGAAAAAAAGAAAAAGTATCTAATCTTAGTGATAATGCTGGTTCTCTTTATACTGGCTCCAAATTGGTGGATGATTTGAAGGTAGATTGCCCTGGTCAAAAGGATGTATTTCCTTTTGATGTTGTGTTGGAACTAGTATTCAATCTCATGACTGTTGCTCCAGATTTCTAGATGCTGTGATGGCTGATGGTCCTAGCCATAGTTTGGATGATTTTCCAACTATTATGGATGATCAATAGTGTTAGTCAAAGGCTGTGTTGGTTGAGGAGGGATGGATACCTATAAAAACAAAAAGATCTAAAAATTCTCTCCCTCAACTTGATATGATTTTACGTTGTCATGGAAAGGGAGTGAAATTGAAATCTTAGTCCTTGCTTGTCTAGTCTGGGAGGTTTCTCTGGTTTTTCTAGTCTATCTTTCCAGGTTCCAGGGTTCTCTCTGGGTTCTCTTTCTAAACATTTTCTGTTGGTTCCAGGTCCATTTAAAACCTGGTTGAGCTTCATGGTAAATCTTTCTTTATGATGTAAAGGGTTTTGGGGCCCCTTCAAACCCTGCTTTTACCTTAATCTATAACATAGGAGATAATGCATTGATCATGTATACACTATATATTTCACATTTGTGTGATTGTATCCATGTCTGATAAGTATAGTGTACTTTATAACCAATTTTTTTGACTTAATATTGGTTTCTACTCTATACATACTCAGATATATTTCATGAATGACTTCAACACAATTGATTAGTTGACCAAGAAACCTTTCCAAAAAGCTATGTTTCCATCAATGAAAAAGCTATGGCTTCATCCAATGATCACTTTCCAATAGGATAGACAATCTTTAGGTATCGTAATTACACCTTGCTATTAGTCTATTTCCTAAGGTCACTAGTAACTAGCTATGAGGTCTATCTTTCAAGAAGTATCAATAGCATGATGACAATAGAAATTCCCACTACTTATTAGTTGCTAAAAGAGAATGAAGAGTATGATAGTTGTGAGATTGTGAGGAAAAAAATTAGTCTCAACATGGATTACATCAAAAAGGAAAAAATAAAACCCTTTTAATTTAGTCAAGTACTCTTGGGTTGATTCTTTTAATTTTTAAATTACTTTCCTAACATTGGTAGTTGTTGGAATTATAATAGGAAAGATAAACTTCTGGGGGGGGGAGGGGTGAATCAGTGTTTTAAACTTTGACCCACAAAATATTCACCACACATCCATCTCATATATTCAATAAGTAAATTGAAATACCATATAAAGCATGTATATCTAAAGTCCATTTACAAGTAAGAATTTACACATAAATGACACCAGATATGATTACCCAAAAACCCTCCAATGAGAAAGTAAAACTATGGTGGGGATGACACCCAAAAATCTTCACTACTACATTAATAAAGTGTATCCAATCAAGGTTACAATGTTTGAGCATGAAACATGATCTACCCTATGAAAGGTTTGCCCTGTTAATGATTTACAAAGACTATTAGGTATCACCTTGTTAAAGGATTTCAACACCCTGTTAGAAGTGTGCTTGCTAAAGGACTTCAATGCACAATTAAATAAGAACCTTGTTAGAGGACTTCAATGTAGCCTATGAGGACTACTCTATTAAGAGATTTAATTGATTGACCAATTAGAATGTCTCAACATTGATCATACAGTTAGCACTTTGTTTCTTGATGACAAATCACCTCTAAGCTAATGTATACTTGATCCTTCTTGATTATATGTCTCTCTATTGTTCACTATTTCCTTACTTAGTTCTTGTTTAACTGTTTTTGAAATGTAATTTCATATCATAATTGTTGGTCTTAGATTGGTTTTGACAATTGAGCATCAACACACTTAACCAATTCTTAGTTAATATCGAGTATAATATAGATGTCGAGCTACAATATGTGTCAAGCTAGAGATTCAATAGGTATTGAGTGAACTTCAAGTGTCGAGTGATAAGTGATGCCAAGTCACTATAAGTGTCAAGAAAAGTATATATGTCAAGAAAATTATAGATGTCGAGCGAAACAAAATTACTATAGCAGTCAAGTGAGACAAAATTCTTATATGTGCTAAGCATCAGCAATTAGTAAGTGTCGAGTAACATAGAATCAACATATGAGTTTGTGCCTTCACAAACTCAGATATAAACTATTCTTGAATTGACTCAGGATGAATCTTGAAGGACCTTGAAGATAAGATCGAATCTTTTGCATTACCTATGTAATTATCATGTAGCCAATAAGAAAATTGGAGAAGGCATGCAACCAATTAGGAAAAGTGAAAGAGTTGAGTGGAAAAAGGAGAATGAATACTGATCATAGATTCACACCCAACCCCATGTCTTCAAAGCCTTTAAAAGGAGGATGGAACCCCATTATGTGTACTCATGAGCAAAAGTTTATGCGAGAATGCTAGCAAAGTGTATAGGGGTGTAAAGACTTAGAAAGAGCAGAATAGCATTGTAGAATTTAGTTGATCAGAACAAAGTATCAGAATTTTGAGGAGACTCATATAAGATCAAGGAAGGATCAGAATAGACAGAGTAAAAGAAAGATCTAGAATCATCGATTGAAGATTGCAAGTCATCAAGTCAAGACTTTTTAATACTCTCTGGAAATTGTATTAGGAATGAAAATCATATGATGATCAATTGGTTTAATAGTCATCGTGTAAGTCTTTAAACAAGGTGTTAAATCCTTTAACAGGGTAACATTCCAAGCGAGTGTCTATAAATCCCTTAACCAGATTGCTTTTAACAAGGTGTAAAGTCTTTAACAGGGTAGACCATTGGAAGTGATCAAACTTTGTAACCTTGAATAGTTACATATTGTTGCAGTGATACTTTGTGGGTGTCATCCCCACCCTAGTTTTACCTTCTCATTTCGGAGGGTTTCTGGGTTACCAAAATATTATGTTATCTATTTTCATGCATGCCTTTACTTTCATGTTTATTAGATGAATTGGATGCATGTGAATAATTACAGCTAAAAGGTTTGAAAAGGTTAAATATAGTTACTTCTAATTCACCCCCCCTCTCAGAAGTAAATCTTTCCACTTGTAAATTATAGAGAATTAGGCAATTGATGGACAACTTTCTCTACACACCTTGGAAGAAGCTAGAGAAGAACTAAGAAAATCCTTAAAGAGAAGAAGAGAGATTGCCATAGCTGAGAATGATACACAATGCAAGGACATTGACATCTCAAAATTGTTTGCAAATGGAGATTCCAAAGAGTTTGATGTAGTAATAGCAGACCTAATGGAGAAAAATAGAGCCCAAGTAGAAGAAATCAGAACACTCAAGCTTGAACAAGAATCACAAGCCATAATGCTTTTTGAGATAACTGAATAAAAGAAAAGATCCATTGAAGATAAGGCTATGCTAGAAGAAGACAAGAGAAACTTTACCAAAAAACTAGAAGAAAAGTCAATTGAGCTTGCAAGAATTTCAAATTTTTAGCTAGACACCCTAAGCCAGATGATGAATGCACATCATGAATTGAATGTCAAGGACATTGAGATCTCTACACTAAAGATGCAAAATGAACAATTTAAAAATGACTTAAAAAGAGAGAAGGAAATTGCAAAGAGCTTCAACAAACCAAATGAGGTCATTAAGTACTTTGAACAACTAGTGAAATCACCAAGGGCTAGCAATGATACTATTACGTTTCAGGATTTGCACCCTTTACTGAACTGGAAAACATTTAGTAACCCTTACTTAACATGGGATTCACTTCACTATGTGGGACTGGACAGTGAGATGAAACCTCCAGATTCTAGGCCAGCTCCTATAAGATCCTTCAATGACAATCTCTAAAACTTAATGAAAACTTGAGGGACAAGGGAAGAAATTATAGAAAATAGACCTAAAACCTAAAGCTTAGACTAAGGAAAAGAGGTGATACACCAAAGGGTTATGGAAATGTAACTCACATGTAACAAAGAGGATTATATAGCTCTATGAAACATAGATGAAGCACAACTTCCTGTAAAGGCTTGCACAAATGATTTATGATAATGTTTTCACATTGAAACTAAAAAGAGAAAGATCAACTAGTACCTCACTTTGACCAATTTCACTTAAAAACACATGTCATAACCTGCAAACAAACTTACTATTCTACACAAAGGTGAAATGAGACAGAAGAACAAGGAATAATGAAACATTCACAAGTTAACCTATACAATCATTTAAAATGCACACAGAACTTGTAGAAAGGAAAAAGGCTAACTTATAACTTCATCAAGCATAATCACACTATTGTTACCTGTATTACACTTCCAGAAATGAATTACAGACTCTATAGAATGAAGTCCAGGACTCAGAGCATAGCCACAAAACTTCTATCCATAAAATCAGAACCCCCTAAAAATGAGCCTTCAACTCATACATATGCACACTCCACCCAACTGCATTTAGAAAATCATAAATGCTGGGTTGGATTCAGCCCTTGAGGCCAAACTTGAGTCCTTGAAAAGACCTCAAAAAGGTGTACCAGATAGCCCAAAAAATATGGCCTGATAATACCATCAACTAACCCTCATAACTATAGTCACATCCCCTGGCAGACCCCCAAAAAGTCTCAAGAATGCAATAACTCCTCCATCCAAACAAAATTTCACCCCTGACCCAACATTTAGTCACAATGATTTGCAAAATATCTATCTTTCAAGCCCTTTTTAAAAGGAAATCAAATGTCTATTTCTTTGCACAACAATATTTATTGAATGATTTATATTAAAAAAATATAAATTATTCAATATTTATTAATTAATAACTTATTATATTATAATTTATTCCTTTTATTTTAATAAATATTAATTATTCTATAAAATATTAAGTGATAATTAAATCGCTTAATATTCTATTAGAATGATTGATAATTATTAAAATAACACAAATGAATTATATTATAATAATCTATTGTTGCAAGGAAATATACTTAATTTTAAACCTTTTAAAAGAATTTTTTTTTTTTAAAAAACTATGCAAAGCAAAAATGAATAACATGCTAAACATGGGTAAAATCACCTCCCTTGCAAAACAAAAACAAAGACAAATGTGAAGGGAATAAAATCCCATGAAATGATCTCCGGACTTAAAAACCTTATGAAACAAAACAGGGCATGAGAAAGCTTGAATACCCTAAAGTGTCATCCATTCTTGCATTCACATGCTACATGAAGAAGTTGTGGCCAAGGAGAATGAGGGTTTGCAAACTTTTCTTTTTTTTCTATGGCCAGCATGAATAAATCTTGGTTCTCTTGCGCCCTAAACAAAAGGCTTTGCTTGTATTTGTTTCTTTCTTGGGGCTTGCATGCTCTTTTAATATGGTGAAACTACATGTTCAGAAAAGGTAATTCTTCTTTTCCATCAGCATCTAGTCATTGTAATTTAATCTACTTTGATTCCATAGGCATTTTTCATGAGACTTACTTTGTTCTTTTTCTTTTGTGGCAACTGGTTCTTTGATATTGCCTGTAGCTTTAACATTTTTTGGTTAAAATGGTTTCATCGAGCCATCTACTATAAATATATGACTGGGGTATGAAACCCTTGCTATGATTTAATTTCCTTTACTGCTATTGCCGCCATGTGATCATGAAAAGTAGTTCGATGCCCTTTCAGTTGCTCAAAATATCTCTATTGGCCGCCATGAAAGGTATTTGGGGGGCAATTTTTTACTTTAAAAGCTTAGCTATTGCTTGATACCTGCTATTGGAGTCTGTATTCATCACATTTCCATGTATGATAGCGGCAATCTGGAGTCTAAAAGTCTCTATGAATGAATTTGTTGCTGGGCGCCATTAATGGTTTTCGACTAGCAAATTTGACTTAAAGAGAGTCCCATGTTAATGAAAATTTAATGATCTCCTTTCGACGAGTGCTCCTCCAATTGATGACCTTGGTTCTGTGACATTTCAGCTAGCTAATTATTGCTCTCATGGGCCTTTGTTCTTTCATGAGTCTTCTATCTGATAGCATATTTAAGCACTTCATACCTTCTTGATAACAACTACTGCTCTAGTTCAAAGCTGAATATTGTTGTCACTTCCTCTTTGTAGCTGATATGGTTTCTCATTCTGTTGTATGCCTTAATCTATGCATTAAAAACACTACATCCAGACCACCACTCTCATCTATCGATTCACATATTTCATCATTTACTATTACAATTCTGAGAGTTATATAAAAGTTGTCAAGGAAGTGGAAACAAGGCTGTCTCATTGAACAATGTTTAGAAAATATTAGGATTTGGTCAATGTTCCCATAATCATAGCATACTTTAAATTCTTTCTAGCTGAAATTGAATAATAAGAGTACATTGTCAGCAAAATGCATGTTGTTCCATGATCACAAAGAGTCTTGAGGTTCGTAATGAATCCCAACAGAAATGCCCTGTAGTCATCTTTTGTAGTAGTCAACTCTTTTTTCTTTGAAATCTTTCACAGTTGCTACACCTGTTGCCTCGAAACTAGGAAATGATAATGCTTGATCTCCTCTTTCACTCAAAAGTAAAGTCCTATTTTATCTTCCTGCAGCAAGTTATGCAGACTCTTCATCATATTCTGGAGCAACAGACTAAGTGTTGAACTATCTCATTCTATTATATTTAATAGAATATTCTATGAGGTTCAAGCACGAGCTCGTGACACTTGAAAAATATTCTTTCGTAATTTGTACTTATTCCTTATGAGATCAACATAATTGCTTCTGATTATAACAAAAGGTTTCGTATCATAATTAACTTTTGTCATTTGAGCAATTCGAATACTGTTTTTGATATGTATTCGAAATGAGAAAATATTGCATATGTGGGTAAATAGTTGCAAATAATCGGTCATTGCTTAGATCTTAAAAGATCTAACCCCACTTTTCCCATGCAGGAGAATGAAGATCCAGAGCCTGTCGAATGAAGAGCTAGACCAGGAGCGGCATCGAATATCACATAACTATTCAAAGGCTGAAAGGCAATGACTAGTTACCTCTAACTCTATCTTCTTGTGTTATATTTTTCTTGTTCTCAATATGTATGAGAGATAGTAGTTAGACTCACAGCTTGTGTGAGATTTCTTCATCTCCAGCACTTCTCCATTCATTTATTGCTTTTGTAAAAATGAAAATTGTACATATCAGTGATGATTTATACAATGAATATTTATATCTCTTTTGCTCATGATTTTGTATATGATTGCAAAATGATAAAAATGAATAGAAAAATGAATGCTTTCTTTTTGCAATGTTACTTTCTGTGGTGCTACTTCTTGGTAAAATTTAGCATGTGTAAAATTTGGTAACAGATACTTCAAGATTAGGATACACCAGCACTAAAAAAGGAGAGTCATCCAAGACTGTAGAAGACAAAAGTAACAAATGTAAGAACAATAAACCTACTTGTCATTTCTATGGTAAAAAAGCACATATCTTTAATGTATGTAGGAGCAAGAATACTTATCAGTACAACAAACCTGAGAATGTGGGTCACTATCATAAGTGCAACAAGCAAGGACATCAAGCACATAACTATAGGAATAGGACTATTAGAACTCAAAGATTTGAAGGCCACTACTATAATTGCAAGAAGTATGGACATAGAGCTTTTGAGTGTAGATCAAAGCCTATGTGGACACCTAATCTGCTAGCGAGGAGAAATAACCATGGACATCACTACAATTGGTACTACAACACTAGGTACAGCTATCATTACTGTCAAAAATATGGACACATCCCTGAAAATTTCATCAGAACACATTTCAGTGAAAACCATAGTAGATGGCTCAACCAAACTACATGCTTTAGTTGTTAAAAGACTGGTCATATTAGCAAGAATTTCCCAACAAGTTCAAAGGCACCCAACTCAAAGATCAACAAAGGAAAAGAGAAAGTGGGTGTTGAACACGTTAGAGGAGAAATGAATAAGACATGGAAGAAGAAAGATGGGAGCAGCATATTAAATGAAGGGATCACTTCACCTAAAAGGTCAAGTGATCACACTTCATCAAACTAAGCAAAGAGAAGGCATGTGGGACTGAATTACAAAGTTTTATCATACATCAGTTCCTAAATAAGCAAGTACTAAAAGGAAGAGATCAACATGAATAGAGATGCAAAGTCAAAACTTAAGGTTTTCATCAATGTTGCTGAGTTAGAAAAGTTTCCTTTAGATGAAAAATAAAATTTTAGTACATGCTGAGTTGATTTCCAAAATTAGAAGAAGTTGAATAATTAGTTGGAGCTAAGTTGGTAGTAAAAGCCAAGTGCAGAGAAATTTCAGTTGAAGCCGAGTGAGGGATACTTCTGTGGATGCCAAGTGGTAGAAAGACAATGGAATCCGAGTAATGTATAAATGTTTAAGAAGCTGAGTGGATAGCTGTAAGCACACTAAGCATTAAATGCCATGAAATATAGGATATATTATTGCATTTTGAATCATTTTTCTTCATCATGAACAAAGAGAAAAGATGAAGAAGAGTGGAGAACAATTTTAAAGTAGAGAATCCAACATTTGAGAAAATTTAAACAATGACTCAATATAGTTTCATTGAATTCAAGGTATTTACATTTGTGGCAAGCTACACAATATTAATTTTCTTTGCGTTAAAACCCTAGCTAGCACAAATGGCCTCCATCTCTAGGAAACCATAGGAAAAAGAGTCATTTAAGGTTCAATTAGTGTCAAATGAAGTGAAACAACTAGATCTCTAGCCAATCCCTAAAGTGGCATATAAAAATGATCGAGCCTAAGCTCTATCCGTTATACCCTCTAAAGTAGTTATGGTCCAAGATGTTAGGAGATGTTACAACTGAAAAATTGGATCCATAGGAGATATGGAGATGAGGAAAGCATATGATAAATTGTGTGAAAATAGAGTATTGAAATAAGATTATTTAATTGTGAGAAGAAGGGTATGATGCATGCCCTAGAATTCCCTACAGTTTTCAAAATCGAATGGATCAGGATAGTGCTTAGTAGGAGACATGATGGAAGTATATGGTTGGAGGATGGTCCAATAAAAATAACAAAGAGAATTGTACATAGAGTGACAGGGTACCCAACCCTAGATCGGCCAAAGACCCTTAGAAGTGATTCCAAGGAAGCAATTGAAAAGAACATTGGTGCCAAGTGGAACAAGAGAGGAATGACAATAGACACTATCTAAGATCCTCTTCTTGACTTTGTTGTTAGAGTTATTGCACATAAGTTCTACCAATCTAGTAGACTTAACAGTGTGCCTTGCATTGTAGTGGATGTGGGTTACAAATTAATGAAAAGGACCATACTTATGACCTTGCAAATCTACAACTACAATAAATCAATGAACACTTAGCAGCAATAAGGAGAATCAAGGGAGCAAAATGCAATTTTGGTACAATTCTTATTTGTATATTCTTCTATGTGCAGAATGAATTTCCATATTTTGGTAAAGTTGTGTGGAAACCAAATAGGTCTATAATAGCTCGATTTAATGAATACATAGAAAAAATGGGAGCTAATTTTGAGATCCTTATGACTAGCTATTTTGAAGACTTTAAGAAGACCATGAAGAAAAGGCTAAGAATACTAGTTTCATTGGTAGAAAAACATGTAAATGATGTATGTTTTCTTGTAGATATTGATTATACTTACATACAAGCAGCCATACCAAGGTTTAGATGGTTAAGACCTCTTGGCTATGAGATAAACATAGATGAAGCATATGCAGCTATAACTACACTATTAGCTGAGGAAGTGGACAAGAGTGCACCACATTTTGGAACCTTTGATGTGGTTAGATCAAAAGTGGATATGGAGTTGAAGACTACCTCCACACTAAAGAAAAAGGACAAATTGGTAAAGAAACTTAAGGCCAAATTTGGAGAGGGCGTTGTAGAAGAAGATGATGAAGAAGCTGAGGATGATAAAGAAGAACAAGGATAGGAAACACTTGCTTTGACCCAAAGCATGGTTGAGGATGCAGAAGAAGAAGAAGGTGTCAAGTAGGAAGCACCCAAGTCTGAACCTAAGAAGAGAAAATCACAAAAATAGCCTATTGCACAACCCAAAGGGAAGAAGAAAGCAACAAAGTTGAGCCCAGCCAAGCCAACTACAAAGGTAGACACTAGGGCAACAACACAAGTGGAAAAGGAACAAGGGAAGAAAAAATCCATAGAGAAAAGAGGGCCTACACAAAAAATATATATATATATATATGTTTCACCCCCAAAGTCAGATGAAGAAAAGACAAAATCTGACAATGATCAATTTAGATTGGTAAGACATTCTACCAAATCTAATTTGGAAAATATTTGTGATAACATTAGGGACAATGAAAATTTGACTAGATTTAAAGGAATTGATTTTAATAAATTTTCAAGAGAAGTAAAAAAACATAGTGGAAGAGTCTATCTACACTATGAAGGCCAAGTTCAAGACTACCCCAGTTGAATTAGACAATTCTATGCCTAAGGAGCTAAGCTCCATTGTAGAAAATAAATGGCATTACTACCTTAACATGGAGAAGGAAAGAAGGGAGTCAAAATTGGCTCATTTGATGCCAAACCTTACAAAAGGTCAAATAAGAAAGACTAGTAAGAAACATGGGAGCAAATTTGCACCCAAATATAGAGCCTTTGGTATTCTACAAAATAAAATAGAGGATGTTGTAAAGAAATCCACAAAAATGTGGAAATTAATTTATGGATTGAATACTATCAAGGAAGAGAAGGAAGATCCCTTTGAGGGAAGAAATGATAAGGAAGAAGAAGAGAATGAAAAGGATGAAGAAGGAGAGAAAGAGAAAGAAGAGGCAATAATGGAGAAGACACAATATGGTGAAGAGGCAACAACTGAGGAACAATAGCCGAAATAGAGTGTCCAAGACACCCAATTGCCACCACCAAGTCCTCCACATATAACACCTACATTTGTAGAAACTGTAACTATAAAGGATGTTCTTAACACTTAAGGTCAGAACATCAATCCATTAACTACAGAGGATCTCAAAAAGATCCTTCACCAAACAACATTGCAATCACACTTGTGCACAAATTCTGTTTTGGTGAGTGTAGAAGAGTTGCAAAAAGTTGTAGCAAAAATTACAAAGGAGAAGGTGAACACAAAAGAACCACCTTCACAACCTCCCATAGCTATAGATGATCAACCAAAAGAGAAAGCAACACAAGACACAACTGCTAAGGATGATCCCACAATAATAGCAACAACAACTATCAAGGAGCCAACAAAGGAGCAAATAGGACAAGATGTTCCCATAGCACAAAGCCAAGGTGTACCTCCTTAAATCATTTTCATTGAGCAAGGTAGAAGAGAAGATGATAAGGAAGAGGAGAAAACCCCCCAAGGAAAGAGAGCAAGAGGCAATACAAACACTAGTAAATTTTCCTAGTACAGGGACTCCTACCAAATAGCAAAGCACTGATGTAGTACCACTATAAATCTCAGCACCAAGCTTGAGCTCCACCAAGGTAGCAAGGTTATTTAACTATGGAGACCCTACACTTGATGAAGAAATAGTCATGCCAAGCTATGACTACAAAACAATAAATCTAGCATAGATAAATGAAGTGCAAGAGGCACTTGAGAGGAAGAAGAAGTAGGAGATACTCATAAATGAGTATAGACAAAAGAAAGCATTAGTAGAAATCAAAGATATATTCCTTGATGCATTTAGTTTCCCTGTACCTGATGAAACAAAGCCCATCATGGAGCAATTGTCCAACATAGTGGACCAGGTACAAAAGAAAGACCTTGATACTAATGTCAAATTATTAGAATGGATTGAAAAGAAATTTCAAATGAAAGTTAATGAGAAGATATCTAGTGAGATAGCACTATCACAAGTTGAACTAGATAAAAAGGTTGAGAAAGTTAAAACAATACTTAAGAATATATTCTCATTGTACTCCAAATTTTTTGATTCATCATTTTTCGCATAGGAAACTAGCCACAGAATACTGAGCTTGGAAAGAAATCTTAACATATCTAGCACACAACTACCCAAAGATCTAGCTCAAAGTGAGAAGCATTTTGCCACAACACTTCACACTCAGAAGGAGTTAGCTGTATTAACAGTAGAAGAGGCCAATTTTAAGGCCAAATTGATACAAACCCAATTTGTTATTACCCCACACCTAGAAGTACTACACAAGGAAATGGCCTGTGTAGAAAATGCGTTAAAAAAAGACCGTAATCTTTCTACCTTAGAAGGCCTTGTACATATTGAAACAGAGATGGTCATCCAGCAAAAACCACATTAAATTGCCTTAGACAATTGGGATGTTTCTCTAAAGATAATAATAGAGGTAGATAAAACATTTTTGGCTAAATATTCCATTCATTCTTAGGACCCTTTGACATTAGTGTCAATAAGGAGGAGATATTCATTATGTATATAATAAGAATTGGGGAGATATAAACATTATGCATATAATAAGAATGGGGGAGATACTACATTCCTTGATGGAAGTAATAAAGAATATATAAAGGGGAAGATATTCATCAAAGGGGGAAACATAATAAAGATAGGAGATAATAAGAATAGATGTAAAGGGAGAAATACCCAAAGGAAGAAATAAGGAAACAAAGCCAAAAGGACAATAAACTTGCAAGAAGATGTAAAAGGGGGAGCTGAAAAAAGGGGATAAAAAAAAAGTAGATACAGAGTAAAGACAAGGCAAAGAGTATTAGACACATCACCATGAGACAAATTCAGCACAAGAGTTTTCAATTATAAAATTGGCACATCAACTCAGGGGGAGTTACAAGATTTTGAGGTATATAGTCTTCTACAAAATTTTGAACAAGCTTTTGAAGGCTTGTACACATGTCAAATAGAATGTGTATTATACTCATAGAGACTAGATTCATAATGGTTAGTTAAGTGTTTTTACCACTCATGTCAAAGGGGGAGATTGTTGGTCTCAGATTGGTTTTGACAATTGAGTGTCAACATACTTAACCAATTATTAGTTGATGCTGAGTATAATATAGATGTTGAGCTACAATATGTGTTGAACTAGAGATTCAATAGGTGCCAAGTGAACTTCAGGTGCCGAGCAAAGTTCAAATGCCCAGTGATAAGTGCTGCAAGGTCACTATAAGTACCAAGCAAAGTATAGATGTTGAGTGAAATAGAATTACTATAGGAGTCGAGTGAGACAAAATTCCTATATGTGTTAAGCATTAGCAATTAGTAAGTGTCGAGTAACACAAAATTAGCATATGAGTTTGTGCCTTCACAAACTCAAATGTAAACCATTTTTGAGCCAAATCAAGATGAATCTCAAAGAATCTTGAGGATAAGATCGAATCTTTTGCATTACCTATGTAATCAGTATGCAATCAATAAGAAAAATGGAGAAGGCATGCAACCAATTAGGAAAAGTGAAAGAATTGAGTCAAAAAAGGAGAATGAATATTGATCGTAGATTCATACCTAACCCTAAGTCTTCAATGCCTTTAAAAGGATGACAAAACCCCATTATGTGTGTGTATGAGCAAGAGTTTATGGGAGAATGCTTGTGAAGTATAGAGGGATGTAAAGACTTAGAAAGAGCAGAATAGCATTATAGAATTTAGTTGATTAGAACAGAGTATCAAAATTTCAAGGAGAGTCATATTAGATCAAGGATCAAAACAAATAGAGCAAAATGAGGATCTAGAATCAGCTAATGAAGATTGCAAGTCATTAGGTCAAGACTTTCTAATACTCTCTAGCCATTGTATTAGGAATGAAAATCCTATGATGATAGGTTGGTTTAATAGCCATGTTGTAAGCCTTAAACAAGGTGCTAAATCCTTTAACATGGTAACATTCCAAGTGAGTGTTTGTAAATCCTTTAACCAGGTCACTTTTAATAGGGTGTAAATTCTTTAAAAAGATAGGCCTTTCATAGGGCAGACCATTGGAAGTGGTCAAACTTTATAACCTTAAATAGTTACATATTGTTGCAGTGATACTTTATGGGTGTCATCGCTACACTAGTTTTATCTTCTAATTTTGGAGGGTTTCTGGGTTACCAAAATCTTGTTTTATCTATTTTCATGCATGCCTTTACTTTCATGTTTATTGGATGAATCATATGCATGTGAATGATTTCAGCTAAAAGGTTTTTAAAAGTTAAATATAGTTACTTCTGATTCACCCCCCCACCCCCCCTCAGAAGTAAATCTTCCCACTTGTGAATTCCAAAAATAATACCTAGGTTACCATGAATGTCCTATTTTGCACATGAAAAACTCTTCTTAATCCTTCACTCATTCCCTTTCACACTCTTAGAATGTTTAGGGTGTGTCCTCTTGAAGAAGACCTAGGTGAGTTAGGGTTAGGTATGAATCAATAGCTATGATTCACCCATATTGCTACTTAAACCTTCCCTTTACCTAATTAGATGCATGTAATGCATAGGGATTCCAACTTAAGATTCATCCTTATCACCAAAATATTATAATTCAATCTGTAAGTCAGGTGAAAAGTGGTTTACATAGAATTTTGTGCCAATACAAACAACTATGACAAAAATGCATTAATCAACATCTAAAGTCCTTGGTGCTTGGTACTTACTGACTTCAATACTGTCACTCAGCATCTAAAAGCCTCAAGATGCACTGCTTTCTCGACTCTAGATTCACTCAACATATACTATTTGCTTAGCACTTGAGTGACTTAGCACATGAGTCACTCGACACTCACTATTGACTTGGCATGCTCTAACTTATACATGTTGTGCTTAGCATATACTACTTGTTTGGCATGAACTAAGTAAATGACTTAAGTGTATAGACACTCTCTTGTCAAAACCAATCTAAGATCAACAATCTCCCCTTTTACATGAGTGTCAAAAATAGTTGATCATGCATTAATATTCTCATTCTTACGAGCATAACATAACTAACTATTTCGATTCTATACAAAACTTTAAAATATCAAAATTTTGCAACAACTTATACACTTCAAAAATCTCATGACTCCCCCTAAGTTGTTTTATTTTGTATCAAAATCTTTCCTGCTGAGTAGATTTTCCTTAATTGAAACTCTTTCACTTGCTCTTTCTCCCTCTTTACTCGTGCTCCCCCATTCTCTTACTCCCCCATGCTCTTACTCCCCATTTTAACATTGATGTCAATGGTTCATACACTAATAGTGTATTTGTCCCAAAAATATTTATGGACCTCAAGAATAATCTTAAGAGTGGCATCCCAATTGTCACAAGCTACCTCCAAAGACTTAATTTGGATGGGCAACTAGTAGCAAGGTGTATTATGCCATCTAATGTAGAAAGATTGGGGTCTTTCTTTATAAGAGTTTTGCATAGCCTAACTACTTGTGTAAAATCTCCATGTGAGGAGTCAATGTGGTTAGGATGCTTATTGGTTTAGCCCTTATGTTGGCTTCATCTATAGATAGTACTGCTAACTAATTCTGGGTTTGCAATAGGGTCCTGAAATGTTTCTCACTTTGAGTTGGAGTCATGGGAAATTTTGCACCTAATAAATTCATTTGAATTTCCAAGCTTGGGATGTGATTCCTTATCTCTTATGTGAAGAGTGTAGGATTACATAGTTTAGTATATAGAGAGAAAATATTCTCTAGTATCTTCTTCACACTGTGCATCTTATTTGCCAATGCAACTTGAGTAAGTGTTATGTCGCTAGAAATATTTTCATTTACTTCACTTTGAAATTTCTTTTTAGACCATTCTAATAATTTTTCAATTGTATCTAGGTCTGTATCACTTACTCTTTCCAATATGATGATCAATTGTTCAATGATTGGCTTTGTTTCATCTAGAGTGGGTAGACTAAATGCATCCAAGAAGATGTCTTTGATATCAAGAAAAGCTTGCTTCTACCTATGCTCCCATCTAAGTAGTTCTTGATGTTTTTTTTTCTAGCTAGGGCTTCTTGAAGTATACCCATCTACTCAATTGTTATTGCTACAAGATCAAACTTGGGCAATATAATTTCTTCATCTATTTTAACATCTCCCTAGGTGATTACCTCTTCTATCTTGGATGAACTAGGACTTGGCACTGAGAATTACAAAGGTATTGCATCTATGCTTGGCCTCTAAAGAGTTTGATTGGTGGGAGTGCTAGATTCTAGTAAAGTTACCAGTACTTGAATTGCTACTAAATCCTTCAGCTTAGGTGTCAACTTAGTCTCTTCAAGCTTGTCCTTTTCTACCTCATTGATTTAAATTGCACCTTGAACTTGTGTTGGAGGTGTAGATGAATCTATTTGACCTGTTTGACACTATGTCTCATTAGTGATTTAAATTTCCACTTTATTCTCTCCAACTATCTCAACCTTATGTGATGTAACTTCTAATACATTTGCTGAGATTGGAGTGCCAACTATGTGTGTATTGATAGTGCATTCTACTATCTCCTTCCTCTAATTTTGAACCAATGGTTGTGAAGGTTGTACACTAGTGACTTGAGGAGTGATACCAATCATTGGTAGTTCTTGTGTTTTCACATCCTCCCTTGCAATTATAGCCATTGATTTCTGAATTTCATCTACACTAGCCAATACAAGGTTGTCACATAATTTGGCCTATAGTGTAGATTGATCAAGTATCTTTTTCAAGTCTTCCTTTTTTAGTGTTGGAATTGAAAATGGGAAACATATACTTCTAAGAGGGAAGGTGAATCAAAAGTTCAAACTTCAACACTTAAAACCCTTTTACCATTCATTAGATGCATGTAATAAACTGAAATGAAATGTAAAGAAAATTCATCAAATAAGAATCCACACATTTGACACCTGATATGATTACCCAGAAACCCTCCAAATGAGAAGGTAAAACTGAGGTGGGGATGACACCCACAATTCTTCAATACTGTAGCAATAAAGTGTCACCAATTAAGGTTACAATAAGTTGACCATGAAACATGATCTGTCCTATGAAAGGCCTACCCTATTAAAGGCTTACAAGAGACTATTAAATCCCACCCTATTAAAGTATTTTAACACCTTGTTAGAAGTGTGCCTGATTAAAGGACTTTAGAACATTCACTTGGAATGTCACCCTATTAATGGATTTGGCAATGATTGTTAAGTCAACCTTAGTCCAAAGGATTCTACTTTGTTGATATAGTTGTTAGAAAGTAACAGTAGAATTTTTGATCTAATGACTTACAACTTTAACTTACTAGTTTCAAATCACCATTCTGTCCTCCTTGATCCTTTTTTATCTGATTTTTCAATGTTGTATCTTTGATCCTTTGTTCTATAAACTAATTATACAATTCTTTCACTCTACGAAGTCATCTTGAATGATCACTGATCAATTCACCCCTTTTCTTTCTTGTAATTTTCACTCACATTCCTCTCTTGATTATGGGGCTTCATCTTCCTTATAATGACTTTGGTGGCTTAGGGTTAGGTATGAATCTACAGCTAAGATTCATTCTTTTTGTCATTTAACCTTTCCAATTTTCTAATTGGTTGCATGTTGATTTCATAGAGAACCCAAATAGATTCATCCTTATCTTTAAAGCTTCAAGATATATCCATAAATTGGCAAAAAAATGGTTTACATAGTTGTTTGTGCCATCACAAACAACTAGATCTAATATGTGTTACTTGGCACTTGATAATTCTAATGCTTGACACATATTTTAGTTCTATTTCTAGCTTAGCACTTGAATTTCTCGACATCAACTACTTACTCAGCACTTGAATCACTTGGCACATGAGTGACTCGGCACTGATTGCAACTCAACATCTATACATATTATACTCAGTATGTATTACTAGCTTGGCATGAACTTAGTAAATATCTTAAGTGTGTTGACACTCAATTATCAAAACTAATCTGAGATCAACAGTTAGGGGATTGGTGTTCTAAAAAATAGGATCAAAAACATCCTTTACTATGATAGTTTCAGCACTTACACTTATTACCTATGGGGGGCTAACACTTGGAATTTATGTATCTTGTACACTATGTTCTTATTGTTGCTCTTCCTCATATGTTGTCTGATCATCCATGTTCATATCAGTACCTCCCTCAATTGTGCCTTCTTTATTTTCATCATGTTCATCATCTTTGACCTCAATAGGTTCTTGTTCACCTTCTTTGACAATAGCTAGCCCATAGGTTATTTTCCACATCTATTTTTTCTTCTTTACAACAACCTCTATGTTGTTTTCTAATATGCTAAATGCCCTATATTTAGGAACAAATATAATAGCATATTTCTTTATGGCTTTAGCTATTTTTGCCTTATTAATTTTTGGAGTAACTTGGGTGAAGGATGTCTCCCTAATTTTCCTCTCTATATCTAAACAATAGTGTTATTTTTGCTCAACTATTTCTATGGACTTTTAGGTATGGAGTTGGCAATCTCTAGAGGAGCCTTCTCAAAAGTAGCCATCATAGCATATATTGCCTCCTCCACTTCATTCTTCTCAACTTTTCCAAGATTTTCAAAATGAATGTGAGAGAAACCTAATAAATCAGCATTATTTCTAACATTCTCACATAAGTTATCTAGATCTAAAGATGGATTATGAATCACCTCTTGGAATTGGCTATTGTCATCAGATTTAGTCCTTTCCTCATCAGATTTAGCCTAAGCAATGTATTTTTTCCTTGGTCTCCACTTTCTTGCTCTGTAGACTTGGCTTTCTCTTTAGCCTTTTGTGCAATGACACATCTACTAGACTTTGTGATAGGTGTTGTAGGTTTGGGTTGGCTTGGTTTAGCAACCTTTTTAGGTCTTGTCACTGGTTGTGCCTTGGCCTTTCTCTTCTTATGATCAATAGGAATTGGTGCTTCCTTGTCTTCTTCTTCTTTGGCACCTTTTGCAATCTCTGTTGCTCCTTTTTGCTGCTCCTCACCCTATCCTTGTGTCAATGCAAGTGATTCTTGAATCTGAGTGTCTTCTTCTTCTTCATCCTCTTCCTCTTCTTTTTCCTCCTCAACACCTTCACCAAATGTTTCCTTTATTTTTTCCACCAATTCATCCTTCTTTCTAATGAAAAATGTAGTCTTCAGCTCCATAGTAATATTTAATTTGGCCAACTCATAGTTGCCAAAATCTTTGGAATCTTTGTCCACTTCTTCTACAAGTAATGATGTGATTGTTGTAGAGGCCTCATCAACATTAATCTCATAACCTAATGGCCTTAGCCATCTCACTCTAGGAATTGCTAACTAAAAAAATGTGTAATCAGCATCAGCTAGGATATAAACATCATCATAATGTTTTTCCACTAATGACATTGGAATCCTTAATCTCTTCTTCATGGATTGTTTGAAATCTTCAAAATAACTAGTCATTACTGACTAAAAAATGTCACCTAATTGTTCAATCAACTCTCCTATTTGAACTGCAATAGACATATTTGTATTCCATGCAATAGTACCAAATGTACGAAATGTGTTCTAAACATAAAAGAAGATACATACCAAAATAGATCCAAATTTACAGTGAGCACTCTTTGTTTTCCTCATTGGTCCTAGGTTTCCAATTAATTTTGGTGCAGCTCGGCAAGATCATATGTGTGATCCTTATTCACAATCTTGTATCTCATATCCACTATAATGTGAAGTACAAAATTCAATCTTCTTGATTGGTAAAACTTAGGTGCAATTACCCTTACTGTAAAAGCTATCGGAGGATCTATGATGGTGTCTATGGTCATTCCCCTCTTGTTCCACATAGCCCCTATGCTCTTTTCAATAACCTCTTTGGACTCACTTCTCATAGTCTTTAGCTGATCTAGGGTTGGATACCCTATTACCCTATGAACTATCCTTTTTGTGATTTTCATTGGCCCATTATCTAACCACACTGAGCTATCATGAATTCTGCTCAAAATAATCCTAATCCACTCAGTTTTAAATATGTTAGGGAAATCTAGGGCACAAGTTAACCCTTTATTTTCTACAATCTTGAATTCTTCCCTCAACACATTTTTTTCACATAGTTTTCCATATGCTTCTCTAATTTCCATGTCTCCAATACCACTAATCTTACAATTATAACACTTTATCACATCCTGAATCATTCAAACTTGTAGTGGTATCACAGATAGCATATCAAAGTGATCTTGTTTGTATGTTATGTTTGGAATAGCCTTGAAAATAGGTTGTTTTATCTCATTACTAACCAGCTGAACATTTAAAACCTCTTTTCCCTCTACACCTTTTACTTTTGAAGAACTAGATGTCGTTGCATAAATATAGGGTTTACAAAATTTGAAATAGGATAACTCGACACACGATAAATACCTTGTGAATCCTGATGAAATGATGTCAAGTAGCTACTTAAATCTCCTACAAATGCTTCAGATGAAATTTCTAGATTTTCTTATGATGTTAAATGAGTAGAAATTGATCAAATACCTCTTTCAAAACTCTGTAATTAATGCTAAGTGCTTACATAGTTGTAAGCTCAGCATCAACTAATTTCTGGTTCACTAAGAATCCACTTGTCTTTCCATTCACTCGGCAACCATTATGAGCTCAACATCAATTAATCAATCTGTTAGCTCGACATCCACTAGCATTTCACTCGACAACCATAGGAAACTTTTCATGTTCAACAATAACATGAAAATTTGACAAAACTTAAAGATTTTTCTTTGATTCCTAATAACACCTTGCATCTTAATTCATTATTATGTAATCTTTTCAGAACTAAATTCTTTGGAACTAATGTATGGTATAACTTTTAAATATCAGTCCCACATACCTCTTTATTGCTTAGTTTAATGAGGTGTGATCACCTGACCCATTGGGTGAAGTGATCCCTTCTCCTCTTGATGTGTTGCAATCCTCCTTTTCACTTCCAAGTCTTATTCATTTTATTTTTGACATTTTCAATATCTACCTTGCCTTTTCCTTTATTGAACTCACAACTTGGTGTCTTTGACCTTATTGGACAATATTGACTAATTTGACCAATCTTCAAACAGCTAAAACATGTGGTTTGACTCAACCACCTTTTGTAGTCACTCTTGATATGTGTTCTAATATAGTTATTAGGAATATGTCCATACTCTTGATTGTAGTAACAACTATACCTTGTATTATAATCCCAATTATAAAAGTTTTCAATGTTATTTACCTTTGCTTGTTTGATGATCACATGGGTTTGGATCTGCACTCAAAAGCTTTATGTCCATACATTTGACAGTTATAACAAAATCCTTCAAATCTTTGAGTGTGCATAGTCATGGTTTTGCATTCATGTTCCTAATGACCTTTGTTGTTGCACTTATGGCAATGACCCATGCTCTTTTTCCTAGCATTCTTATTTACATTATTTCTCCTACACAAATTAGCAATGTGTCCTTTCTTACCACAATTATGACAAGTAGGTTTGGAATTCTTACCTTTGTTACTTCTTCAACACTTTTGGATGATTCTCCTTCTTTAGTACTTGTGTATCCTAGTCTAGATGTATCATTATTAGATCTAGGGGATCTCATTAATTTCACAAAGTATTACTATTTGATGCCTTCATTTGGTTAATTAAAACTTTCAACAAATTCCTTTTCCCTTTTTAGGTCATTGTTCAATTGTTCATTCTATAACTTCACTGTTGTTATCTCAATGTCCATGGCTTTCAATTCATGGTTTGCATTCATCATTTGATCCAAAGTTTCCAATTGCATGTTAGCAATCTTAATTACCTCTTATTATTTCTCTTTCAATCTGATGGTCAAAACTCTTTTGTCATCTTCAATCATGGATTTGTCTTCCATAGCTTTCTTTTTCTATTCAGTCACCTCACATAGTAGTATGGCTTGTGATTCTTACTCTAACTTAATATTTTGTATCTTTTTAGCTAGGATTATGTTCTTTTCCATTAAATCTGCAACTACTACATCAAATTGATGGGAGTCTCCATTTACAAATACTTTAGTAGTGTCTATCTCTTTGTATTGTGTGTCATTCTCCTCAATAGTAATTTTCTTCCTTCTCTTTAAAGATTTCTTTAGATCTTCTCTTGCTTCATTCAACTGATGTAGAATAAGATATATTTCAATCTCCTAGTTCTCAATAATCTTACCCAACTTATGGACTTCCATTTCCAAGATCTTTCCTCAAAGTTGCAAAGCTTCACTTTTAGTGAACAAAGCTCTAATACCAATTGTTGGAATTACAATAGGAATGGTAAACTTCTAAGGGGGGGGTGAATTAGTGCTTTGAACTTTGACCCACAAAATATTCACCACATATCCATATGCTATATTCAAAAAGTAAACGAAAATATCATGTAAAGCATGTATATCAAAGCATGTAAACAAGTAAGAATTCACGCATATATGGTGTCAGATATGATTACCCAAAAACACTCAATTGAGAAGGTAAAATTGGGGTGGGGATGACACCCACAAATCTTCACTACTATAGTAATAAAGTGTATCTAATGAAGGTTACAATGTTTGATCATGAAACAAGATCTACCCTGCGGAAGGTCTACCCTGTTAAATATTTACAAATACTGTAAGGTCTCACCCTGCTAAAGGATTTCAACACCCTATTAGAAGTGTGTCTTTTTAAAGGACTTAAACTCACAATTAAGAAAGCACCTTGTTAGAGGATTTCAATACAACCTATTATGACTACTCTGTTAAGAGATTTAATTATGGATTCACATGTTAGAATGTCTTAGCATTGATCCTGTAGTTAGCACTTTGTTTCTTGATGATAGATCACCTCTATACTTATGTATACTTGACCCTACTTGATCAGATATCTCTCTATTGTTCACTATTTCCTTCCTCTATTCTCCTTTAACTATTTTTGCAATGCAATTTCATATCATAATACTTTGATCACCATGAATGTCCTAGTTTTCATATGAAAAATTCTTCTTAATCATTTATTCATTCCCTTTCACTCTCTTAGAAAGTTTAGGGTTTGTCCCCCTTAAGAAGACCTAGGTCACTTAGGGTTAGGTATGAATCATCAGTTGTGATTCACCCATGTTGCCACTTAGACCTTCCCTTTACCTAATTAGATGCATGTAATACATAGGGAATCCAACTTAAGATTCATCCTTATCACCAAAATATCATAATTCAATATGCAAGTTGGGTCATAAATGGTTTACATAGTAATTTGTGCCAATACAAACAACTATAACAAAATTGTGTTACTCAGCATTTGAAGTCCCTAGTGCTCGGCATTTATGACTTTAATTTTGTCACTCGGCATCTAAATGACTCAGCTTGCACTACTTGCTTTGCTCCTAAATCACTTAACATATATTGTCTACTCAGCACTTGAGTGACTCAACACATGAGTGACTCGAAACTAACTATTGACTTGGCATGCTCTAACTTATACATTTTATGCTTGGAATATAATACTTGTTCGACATGAACTAATTAAATGACTTAAGTGAATAGACACTCACTTGTCAAAATGAATCTGAGATCAATGAGTAGTCTCACATAGTCAAAGGACACACTATCAACAACACAAATAAGAATTAATTTAGAATTCTAAGAATAACTTTACATGTAAAGTAGGAGAGGAGGATCTTAGATAAGGGGAAGGTAAGGAGAGGAAGAGGGGTAAGGGAAACATCATAATCAAAACTTTGACTAACAAAGATGAAGAAGTTACGACTTCCTAGAGTTGGAAAAGGAAACTCTTTAAGGCCAAGGAGGATAAATGGGAGGTGGAGAAGGAGGGGGTGGAATGGGACCTTAATCAGAGTGATAGGGAGGAGCAGGATTAGGGCCATGAAAAATTTGGCACTAGAAAATATAGATGCTCAATCATGGGGAAGGATAGGAATGTGGTGTGGTGGAACTTTGACACAACTTCTACTAGAATGGGGATCAATTGTGAGCTGATGTCAAAGAGAATGAGCAGATTAAAATACAAATGGAAGAGTTGATAGACCTAGCCCTAGTGATTTTTAGCAACACCACAAAGGAAAATCAAGATATGAATGTCCTCAACAATGCCACAAATAGTACAGTGGATAGCTTCCGCACTAGCAAGTGGATTTTTCATGAAATCCAAGATCTTAAATATAGGGTGAGTAGCTTGGAAAGGGATAACTTTAGCTTAAAGAATAGGACAATGAAGGAAGATGCAAATGATGGAGAGCTTAATGTATATTATAGTGGAACAAAGCTACAATATTCTCAAAGAGGCCAATGAGAATATTAAGTTGTTTATTAACAATATGGAGGAGCAAAGAATCAGTAAGTAGGATGACCCTACCCCCAACAGTGAGCTAAGGATAGGACCCCTAAGGATAGTTTGAGGAAGCAGCCCAAATCTAGCATGAGGAAGGATACCCTAGAACCTGACCAGGAACTATTAAACTTGAAGGAGACAGCTAGTAGACTAATGGAGCTAGAAATAAGTGCAATAGAAATGATGAGAGATATCTCTTGAGTGCCCTGGATTTTTTTGCCTAGCCCTGGTTTTTTGTCTTGACTCCCTAGCTTTTTAAAGGTTTTATATTTTAGTTTTGAGTAGTTGTTTTAGTTTCTTGCTTTTAGTTTCTTTTGATACTTCAAGCATTCTTCTTTGTGCATTCTATGTACTAAAAGGTTTCAGGGCAGAGTTAAATCCTATTTTTCTTAATAAAAAACTTTACATGTAAAGTATGGGGACACTTAAAGAGATGCATCAAAGAGAGATAATTCCTTCATAAGTACAAAGATATACTAGGCTTTATGGTATATATTGATGCTTATTAACTGGAATTTGTTGAGAAAATAAAAACATGGGTGATGTCGATGTGTTATGAGGTAGAGGAGTATTTCTTGACAATATATGTAGGGGATCTATTATCTAAGCCAAAAGACCAAAGTGTTCCAACATTTGAAACATTTAATAATAAATACAGGGAAGTGTCTAGCCAGTTGTACCAATCAATTATTGAGAAGAAGAACATGAAATAAGTGGAGCATTTTTCCTTGAAGAAAGCTTTTACAAAAGAGAATATTGACAAGGAAAGAGCTCAATATTAGAAACACTAATTTGGTACATCATCTTCTATAGGTAGTGTTGAAGAAGAAATTGAATTTCTATCTTTAAAAATTAGTAGAGTCCAACCGGCAAGCAACTAGAAGAACAATAAAATAATTCCATTATAGTTATTGTATAAGCTTGATAAGCCTTATAAGAAGGAAATATTTATAAGGCTGATAAGCCTTACAAAAAAAAAAATTCTTAAGTTGTTAGTAAGAAGAAATTTTTTTAAGGTTGATAAGCTTGACCCATGTAAAGGAAATAAGACACTTGAACCAATAAAAGTAGTCAAAAGACAAAAAAGGAGAAAGCACACAGAGAAAAGTTTGTTGATAATATTAGGTAGGAAGGGGAAAAAATAAGATGAAGGAAAAAAAGAGATGAATGCCACTAAAAAATTATAAGGTAGTCAGTGCTCCTATCATTAAGATGAATGCCACTAAAAAATTATAAGGTAGTCAGTACTCCTATCATTAAGATTGTGATGCAAAACATGAGTAAGTTCATTGATATTGAAAACATTGTCAATAAGGTTAGAAAATGTGTTATCTTAGTAGATGTGGATAGATACTATGAAAATTTCAATGAGGATGAGAAAAATTAAAAAGAAGATATTGTAGTTTTTAGTCTAAATAGGTTATGTAAAGTTCCAATTGAACTACAAGGTCAAATTTCTACATCTTTGTATGGTAAGATAGAAGCTAGACGAAGGACTACACAAAAGAATGACAAAGAACTCATTGAATATGTCTTAGTCCAATATTCATATAACATTAATTATATTATGAAGGTTAATTAAATAATGTAGAGATATAATCAATTAAGATGTTAGATCAGTATATCTAACAAGAAGGGTTGATGTTAGATGTTTGCAACATAATATATTGTTTAGACTCATTGCATCATTTATCATCTAACTTCCTTCATTCTAGATTACATCAACCAATCATTCCATTATTAATAGAGGAGAAACCCTTACTGTGAGGCCTCATACTAGCACCGATGATACATTTTTATTTTGATGCTCATGCTTTGTTATGTCAGAACATTATTGGATACATTGAACATTGTTAAGCTATTTTTACGATGTGTGATGCTTACTTTAGTTAATTGGTTTTTTCATTTAATGCTTGTAACTATGTATAATGATGAAGAAAATGTATGCAACACTAACACATTTGGTTATGCAAATCGAAAGGTTAGAAATATGAGTAGAATTAGATAAACAACTATTTATTAAGAAATGGATGTTTTAATTTATATAATTCCTCTAATATGTAATTCACATTATGCATGTGCTTTTTGGACCTACTGATGTGTGTGATGAGTGTGCAGGAAAACTAGCCGAGACAACTCAACGAAAAAGCAGAGCTAAACTACTTGTTAATTTTCTGCTAACCTTATAATGTAATTCTTTAAAGGTTGTAATTTGATCTTACTGTTCTCCTAATTTTTAATTGTTCCTAATAAGTCTTTAAAGGCTTAAAAACATTAAATTTAAGTACCCCTAGGGATAAGGGTATGGGTGGGGGTACTTTCCAACACTTTAGCCTCCTAGGTTGACTCTTAGGGTCTCTTAAAAACCCTATTATAGGTTGATTTCGAAAATGGGTTGCTCTTTACTTGGGTTAGTGAAACCAAACCTCCATCTCGAGTTACTTGAAGCTTAGTAGAGTAAAGGACCATACTTAGAGGCATTTTTGGGGGAGTTTAGCTTTTGTCACCCAATCCTCTAGTTTTGGAGGAAGTCTTGAAGATTGAAGGAAGAAAGGGAAGCTCTTCTCAAACCACCATTTCCATAACTCTTTTATGAAGGTAGGAGTTCTTCACTCCATGAATGGTTCTTTATGTGTGTTCATGTTTTAAATCTTGCTTGAATCATGTTGGAGACATTGTGTAGATATGCATTTCTTTTTGTGTGTTGGGGATGGATTTGGGAGGGATTTTATCTTGTTTCTTTTGATGTTATTCATATGCCTTCTTGATGTTTTGTTTGTTTTTGAGAAGTTTTCATGGGGATTTTTTTGGCAACACTCACCCTTGGGTAGGTAAGAAGTGGCCATGTTAGGGAAAGGGCCTTAGTTGGACCTCAATGGTGTAGAGTCTCCTCTCATGGTGAGAGGAGGGAGAAAAGGGTAGGGTGTATGGGCCCCTACTTGTCATCCCATACCTTGTTGTTATTGAGAATTCTGGAATGTGGAATAGAATGAAAATCCTTGTGGATATAGCCTCGAAAGGGCCTTGTGAAAGAATGGAAGTTCTTGAATTTTTAGCCCCAAAAGGGCTAAGTGAAGGTATGGTGATTGACTTCTCCTATTGAGAAAATCCACCTTTCCCCTATATTGGTTCATTGTTGGACCTATTGTGAAAACCGGGTGGGAATGCATGTTCAATTTGCTTATCTCCTTGTGTTGTTATCTCCATGTTGGTTCTTGTCTCTTTCATGTTTTTCCCTTGATGCAATGAAGACATTTGATAAAAGATTTATTGTGAAAGCCTTGAAGAAAACTCAATGAATTGTAATATTATGTAAATTGTAATTGAAATTGATGTAGTGGCAAAGACATCGGGTTTTCTTACTGGTTCTTTCCCGATGGAGCCTTGAACTAGGATGAATAATAAAAAAAAAAAGAGAGAGAGATTATGATAACCTCCTTGTATTGCTCTCATGTAATTTCAATTTTGCATATGTTGTGAGAAAATAGATTGATAGATAATGTCATTGAATTATAATTTTTTTTTGAGTTTTCAATTATGTTAATGGAAGGCAAATTGGTATGTTGAAATTTTCAAGTTGATGTAATCAAATCCTACATTGTAATCACTAGGTTATCACTTTCATTGTTGAGTTTCATTATGACCAAAATCAATTTGATCAAAATATTATCGTATTTCATTGCCTACAAGAAAAAGAAAACATCCACCTTGATGTATAATGATTAATAATAAAACATAAATTATATGAGAGGGGGGGGGGGGGGGAATGTAACCCTTTACACAATCTTGTTAGTATTTCTTGTTCATTGGAATCAATGTTGTAAATAGGATTGTTATCCATTCCTAGTATAACCAATAAAGTAGAAAACATGCTAACACTTGGGCAGATTGGCTTTCAAAAAAATGTGCATCTCCAGGTCAAAAAAAACACTCTCTGGAAATTGTATGGAGAAATTTTTATTTCCCATTTTGAATATAGAGAATCTTTAAAAGATTTTCTCAACATCCTCCTAACTCATTAAATGTTCTAATCCTTAATGCATTAATAAAATAAAAACATTAAAATGAAGGGGGCTTATATGTTGAAAACATATATATATATATATATATATATATATATATATATATATATATATATATATATATATATATATATACCTACGTTGTCCCCTCCACCTAATAAAATTTTTAAGTTAATGCACCCCTCCTCTACCCTACGGGGTCAAGACCTTCCCCACTCCTCAAGCCATCCCCGTGTCAGAAGGACCTGCGCCTTTGTCCTTGGCAAAAGGGTCGAATCATACTTTGGCTTGTGTGGAAATGAAGGGGGCAGGTGTGAAGTGGCATTAATGCCTAAACATTATCATACCCTGTGTCCATGAGAAATTCCTGACTTTGCCTTGGATCGCCACCTTGTCATATCGACCAGCGCATGTTGTGGGGCAGAGAGTCTTCGGGTCCAAGCGCACAAGATTGAATGAGACGTGACGTTTGGGTAAGGCAAGGTGAGTATTTAAATCAACATATGCATAATTATGTATGAACTCGTACTTTACCCCTCCCAGGCTTTTCTCCTAAGTGCTCGCATCTTCCATGGGATTTTTCCCCACACATCATGAGGTAGCAGGCCGACGCTTGGACAGGCTTGCGTCAGCACGCAAGTGCGTGGGGCAGTGTGCTGTCCCTAAGCGCAAGCCTCTTATCATGAGGATAGTGTAGGTATAAGGTTGGGGGGAGTTAGAGGGTCTAGGTTTGTATATGGGTAGTTAGTATTATTTTAGCTTATTTTGTTGTTAGTTAAATTCATTAATTGTGGATTAGGATAGTTGGTTATATAGTTTAATTAATGTGTTAGTTATTTAAGTTAGTATGTAATTGATTTTTAGTTAGTAAATTATATGTAACTAAAGCATGTTAGATTTAAGGTAGTTTTAGATTTAATTTTGAATGTTGTTGATTTATTTTTATTTTTTAGTTTTGATGTACCTTTAGCTTAATATTAAAATTATGTTAGTTTAAAATTTTAATTTTTTTAGATAGTTGTTTTTTTTGTAGTATTAACTTAGCCAAGGTTCGTACTAATTTAATAATTATGTTTAGTCAAGTTACAGATTGTTTATATTGTAAATTAAGTATGGTATTAATCCCTAAACTAGATTAGTAATCTTGATGGCATTAGGAGGTAATGTATTAATTGTTAAGTAACGATGTTAATACTAAATGGTGAATTGGATGTTAAAGTATTAAATTCGTTTAAATTTAAAAAGTTTTAAATGTGAAATTCGAATATTCCAACTAAAACAATTTTAACGTTTTATCAATTAGTTTTATAGATTGTGAGAAGAGTTAGATGGAACCCTATACAGGCATTTAAAAGTTGAACCTAAAATTATAGTAGTTTTAAATAATGTTTAGGTGACTTTTAGATCTATTTGAATTAACCCTAGTCTTCTATTTTAATTTTAATGATAGATTAATGTAAGTTGGATTATTATGAGTATGTAGGAGTTAACTTTCAATTAAAATGTTAGGTTGGTAAGTTATGGAAGCTTGTTTTATTTTATTATCTAATTGCAGCTATATTAATTATATTGTTATAACCTTGAGAAATGTTTCATTTCTAATAAATTTAGGCTTAGAGTCAAGTGGTTAGTAAAGGTTTAATTAATTAGCGTAACCCTAGTGCTCATTGGTAAGGAAAGTTAATGGATACATTAAATATCAATTGTCATAGTATGCTTGAGTTAGATTTCTTTTATTCAAATTTAATTTATAATTATCTCTTAGGTAGTTGTACTAATTCAGTTTAAGATTAAGGATTGTTGAATTCGTAAATTAGATCAAGATCATTTATGATGAAAGTTAAATTAATGTTTAATTCACATGTGAAGATTATAAAACTTAGATGAAATGTAGAGAACCTTTTCTTAAATTTTGAACACAAGCATATCAAGCTTATAGTAGTTTAAGTTTTAACTTTAAAAAAAAAAAAAACTGCGGGTGTGTTTTTCCCTAGTTTTTTTTTTGGGCATGACATTTTGGTATCAGAGCCTGTGTTTCAACAGTAGGAACCTAAAACCATTATGCTTCTAAACTTAACTACAAACTTTAATTGTGTAGGATGCCTCCTATTACACGGAGCAACCGACGAGGTAGAGGTCGTAGGGCGAGAGGTGGTAGAGCAGGACAAGAGGATGGACCTCCACCTCCACCACCACCTCCACCTCCACCACCACAAAATCTGAACCAAGACATTATAGATGCACTTCAGACATTGATCAATGTAGTTCAGCAAAGAGTAGTACCTGTAGTTCAGCCAGGTCAGCAGATTCTAGTTGTGGAAGCAGAGGGACCCGAGGAGGCAGACCCAAAGTCTAAGAGAGGACTAGGAGTCCCCCACCGAGATAGTTGGAGGGACAGGGTGAGCACGAGGAAGATTCAATACACCAGAGAGGACCCCCACATGACATACCTCCTAGACATATAGGAGATGATATCAGGGAATTGATTCAACTCGCGCCACCATTATTTACCGGTTCCACTGAGGGGATTGTAGCAGAGGCATGGTTACAGAGCCTACAGCAGTGCTTTGGATTACGTCTGTATGGGAGTAATCTAAAGGCATGACTAGCAGTTCATCAGTTGAGAGGAGATGTCTCCAATTGGTGGTATCAGGAGGAGACCATTAGAGGAGTGAGCATGGATACCCTCACCTGGGAGTCATTCCTAGAGAGGTTCAGGGAGAGGTATCTGTCTGAGCATTTTAGGCAGAAGTAGATAGAGGAATTTCATTCACTACATCAGAGGGGTCTCACCGTGGCTCAGTATGAGAGAAGGTTTCTCGAGCTCCTTCCTTATGTCGAGTACATGAAGGACGAGAAACTGCGAGTGCACCGATTTATCATGGGCCTGAATTTCTCACTTCAGGGACCAGTTCGCATGGCCTTTCCTACCACCTTCAGATAGGTTGTTGAGATGGCACTAGTGGCAGAGGACACTCGAGGTAGACAGGAGTCACGAGATCGGTCTCAGAACCGAAACTCTACCCAGCAGAAACCCCCTTGGAAAGGGAATTAGAATTACACAGCAGGGTCCCCTAAGGGCCAACAATCTCAGCAGCAGAAACCCCAGCAATAGCAGCAGAAACCCTCACAGGGTTACCAGGGCTCCAAGCCCAAGCAGTGGCATTCACAGGGTCTGAGGCAGGATCAGAAAGTACAGGCCCCACAGTCACAGCCAGCAAAGACTTAGCAGCCTTCTAGGGGTGGATTTAGTGGATCTAGCAGGTCAGGAGGCCCACAGCAATCTGGATCACAAGGTGCCCGATCCTATACATGAGATCCATTTTACACTTGTGGTGGCATGGGGCATATTGCTAGAGAGTGTTCCCAGGGACAGTCCTCTAGTGGTCAGAGAGGGGCATTTTCAAAGCTGATAGTTGGCGATGTAGGCAGATCTCACAGAGTTTTTGTAGCAGTTGACAACTGCCAGGCCGAGCATCAAGCCACGGTTATTGAGGCTACAGGTAGTATACAAGGTAGCATGGTTACTATTTTATTTGATTTTAGAGCTACTGATTCATTTATATCTCCTTTCATCGTGGAGCATTGCAGGCTAGTGGCAGTTAGTCAGGATGTCAGCTGGGAGGTAGAGTTAGCCTCAAGCGCCAGAGTGTCAGTCAGTTCCATGGTGCATAGTTGCCCGATTCAGATTGGAGACATGTCCACGATGTTTGATCTATGTATTACCCCTCTAGGTTCTTATGATGTTTTTCTTGGCATGGATTGGCTGTATGCCCACAGCGCCAAGATGGACTATCGACAAAAGAGAGTGGAATGTGTGGATGAGTATGGTATCTCTAGAGTGATCCTCAGGGTTAAGAGACCCATATCCCTTCATATGATTTTCGCTATGCAGCTTAGACGGTGCATGCGAAAGGGATGTCAGTTGCTCACTATCACCATCGGCGACAGGGAAGAAGATCCAGAGGGGGAGCCATCCCTTGATGACTTTCCTATTTTGCAGGAGTTTGCAAATGTTTTTCCCTCAGAGCTTCCTGGTAGGCCTCCACCTAGAGCAGTGGATTTTCATATTGATCTTGTGCCAGGAGCAGAGCCAGTGTCAAGAGCACCGTACAGGATGACTACCCATGAGCTTAGTGAACTTAAGATTCAGTTGGAGGAACTCTTAGAGAAGGGGCATATTCGACCTAGTGTGTCACCTTGGGGCATACCAGTGATCTTCGTTAAGAAGGACATGTCACTTAGGTTGTGTATTGATTATCGGCAATTGAACAAAGTAACCATCAAGAATCGATACCCTCTTCTTAGGATTGATGACCTCTTTGATCAGTTGCAGGGCACTCGAGTATTTTCGAAGATTGATCTCAATTCAGGCTATCATCAGTTGAGGATTGTGGATAGTGATATTCCTAAGACTGCATTTCGTACTAGGTATGGTCACTACAAGTTCACCGTGGTACCGTTTGGCCTCACAAATGCTCCAGTTGTATTCATGAGCCTCATGAATGGAGTATTTTGTACCTTTTTGGATAAGTTTGTGGTTGTTTTCTTGGATGACATCTTGATTTATTCATGTGATGAGAAGGAGCACGAAGAGCACTTGAGACAGGTATTGCAGAAATTGAGGGAGAACCAATTGTTTGGAAACTTATCGAAGTGTGCATTCTTTAGACCTAAGATACGTTATTTGGGGCATGTCATATCAAGTGATGGTGTCTCAGTGGACCCATCAAAGATTAGGGCCATCATGGATTGGCCAGCACCCACCAGTGTCACTGAGGTGAGGAGCTTTATGGGACTAGCAAGGTATTATCGATGCTTCATTGTAGGATTCTCCAGATTGGCACATCCCATCACATCTCTTCAAAGGAAGGGAAAGAAGTATGAGTGGACAAAGAAGTGTGATAGAGCTTTTCAAGAGCTCAAGAGAGCCCTCACGAGTGCACCGATTCTTGCAGTACCAGACCCATCCGTGGACTTTGTGGTGTGCACTAATGCATCTTTGGATGGTATAGGGGCAGTTCTTATGTAGGATTGTCGACCTATTTCCTTCGAGTCTAGGAAGTTGAAGACTCATGAACTCAACTACCCTACCCATGACCTAGAGCTTGCGGCAGTAGTTCATGCCTTAGTGAGGTGGAGACAATTTCTACTGGGTCATAGATTTGAGCTTCATTCCAACCACCAGAGCTTACAGTACATATTCACTTAGCCAAACCTTAATGCTAGGTAGAGAAGGTGGATGGAGTTCCTTTGTGAGTATGATTTTGATGTTCATTACATTAAGGGGAAGGAGAATGTAGTTGCAGATGCCTTAAGTAGAAGGCGCCATGAGTTAGCATCTATGACTACTTGTACTGATTTGAGGGAAAGGATTCTTCAACACTTGCCAGCGGATGAACTTTATTCAGAGGTTAGTCAGGCGGTGCATTCTCAGAGACCCTTAGAAGAGAAGTATTCAGAGTATTCCTTGGATTCTGATGGACTCTTACGCCATAGAGGATGTATATATGTACCTTCCACTAGGGGATTGCATGAGTTCATTATACTTGAGGCTCACAGAGCACCTTATGTAGTGCACTCCAGTGTCAAGAAGTTACATGCAGATTTGATGCAGTTATATCACTGGCCAGGCATGAGAGTGCAGATTGCTAATATAGTTGCGAGATGCCTCGAGTGTTAGAGGGTGAAGGCGGAGCATTGGCATCTCGGAGGGCTCCTTCAGCCGCACGAGATCGCTAAGTGGAAGTGGGATGTTATATCTATGGACTTTATTGTTGGCCTCCCCTTTTCGTCTCATTGCCATGATGCCATTTTGGTGACAGTTGACAAATTTGACCAAGGTTGCCCACTTCTCTCCCATGCGTACTACATATACAGCATGAAACATAGCGCAGGTATTTCTACAAGATATTGTCAGACTTCATGGCGTTCCCCGTAAGATCATCTCTGATAGGGACTCTTTGTTCACCTCATCTTTTTGGAGAGAGTTACAGTTGGCATTGGGCACTAGGCTCAATTTTAGTATAGCATACCATCCTTAGATCGATGGGTAGACCAAGCGAGTGAATCAAGTTTTGGAGGACATGTTGCGTATGTACGTGATGGATCATCAAGTCAAGTGGGAGGAATACCTACATCTTGTCGAGTTTTCCTATAACAATGGGCACCATTCTTCCATAGGTATGCTGCCTTATGAGGCCTTGTATGGAAGACCTTGCAGGACACCGTTGAGTTGGGATAGGATTGAGGATCGAGTATCTATTGGCCCTCAGTTGGTTAAGGAGATGGAGCAGCAGGTGACTCTGATTAGACAGCGCCTGAGAGAGGCACAGGATCGACAGAAGAAGTATGTAGATGCGAAGATGATAGATCGGGAGTATCACGTTGGCGATAGAGTTTTCTTGAGGGTACGACCACATAAGAGTCCGATTTGATTCGGAAGGGCTCAAAGTTGGCACCCTGATTCATCGGACCGTTCGACATCCTAGAGAGGATAGGACCAGTTGCCTACCCTTTAGCCCTGTCACGCATCCATGATGTGTTTCACATTTTCGTACTTAGAGGATACATTTATGACGAGTCTCATATTATAGATTGGGATGCTTTGTAGGTGGAGTCAGACGGCCAGTTAGCGCTACAATCCATCCATATTATTGCCCGACGGACCCTAGCACTTCAAGGTTGAGGGCTAGACTAGGTTAGAGTCCAATGGGATTGCTACGATGAGGTTACAGCTTCTTGGGAGGATGCAGCATAGATGCAAACACAATACCCTTATCTTTTTTATGAACTCTAGGAGGAAGTTCATGCCTAGTGCGAGAGGATGTGAGGCCTCACCCTGACTCATCCTAGCACCGATGATACATTGTTATTTTGATGCTCATGCTTTGTTATGTCAGAACATTATTGTATACATTGAACATTGTTAAGCTATTTTTACGATGTGTGATGCTTACTTCAGTTAATTGATTTTGTCATTTAATGCTTATAAATATGTATAACGATGAAGAAAATGTATGCAACACTAACACATTTGGTTATGCAAGTCGAAAGGTTAGAAATATGAGTAGAATTAGATAAACAACTATTTATTAAGAAATGGATGCTTTAATTTATATAATTCCTCTAATATGTAATTCACATTATGCATGTTCTTTTTGGACCTACTGATGTGTGTGATGAGTGTGCAGGAAAATTAGCCGAGACAACTCAACGAAAAAGCGAAGCTAAACTACTTGTTAATTTTGTGCTAACCTTATATTGTAATTCTTTAAAGGTTGTAATTTGATCTTACTATTCTCCTAATTTTTAATTGTTCCTAATAAGTCTTTAAAGGCTTGGAAATATTAAATTTAAGTACCCCTATGGATAAGGGTATGGGTGGGGGTACTTTCCAACACTTTAGCCTCCTAGGTTGACTCTTAGGGTCTCTTAAAAACCCTATTATAGGTTGATTTCGAAAATGGGTTGCTCTTTACTTGGGTTAGTGAAACCAAACCTCCATCTCGAGTTACTTGAAGCTTAGTGGAGTTAAGGACCATACATAGAGGCATTTTTGGGGGAGTTTAGTTTTTGTCACCCAATCCTCTAGTTTTGGAGGAAGTCTTGAAGATTGAAGGAAGAAAGAGAAGCTCTTCTCAAACCACCATTGCCATAAATATTTTATGAAGGTAGGATTTCTTCACTCCATGAATGGTTCTTTATGTATGTTCATGTTTTAAATCTTGCTTGAATCATGTTGGAGACATTGTGTAGATATGCATTTCTTTTTGTGTGTTGGGGATGGATTTGGGAGGGATTTTATCTTGTTTCTTTTGATGTTATTCATATGCTTTCTTGATGTTTTGTTTGTTTTTGAGAAGTCTTCATGGGGATGTTTTTGGCAACACTCACCCTTGGGTAGGGAAGAAGTGGCCATGTTGGGGAAAGGGCCTTAGTTGGACCTCAATGGTGTAGAGTCTCCTCTCATGGTGAGAGGAGGGAGAAAAGGGTAGGGTGTATGGGCCCCTACTTGTCATCCCATACCTTGTTGTTATTGAGAATTCTGGAATGTGGAATAGAATGAAAATCCTTGTGGATATAGCCCCGAAAGGGCCTTGTGAAAGAATGGAAGTTCTTGAAGTTTTACCCCTGAAAGGGCTAAGTGAAGGTATGGTGATTGAATTCTCCTATTGAGAAAATCCACCTTTCCCCTATATTGGTTCATTGTTGGACCTATTGTGCAACCAGGTGGGAATGCATGTTCAATTTGCTTATATCCTTGTGTTGTTATCTCCATGTTGGTTCTTGTCTCTTTCATGTTTTTCCCTTGATGCAATGAAGACATTTGATAAAAGATTTTTTGTGAAAGCCTTGAAGAAAACTCAATGAATTGTAATATTATGTAAATTGTAATTGAAATTGATGTAGTGGCAAAGACATCAGGTTTTCTTACTGGTTCTTTCCCGATGGAGCTTTGAACCAGGATGAATAATAATGAAAAAAAGAGAGATTATGATAACTTCCTTGTATTGCTCTCATGTAATTTCAATTTTTCATATGTTGTGAGAAAATGTATTGATAGATAATGTCATTGAATTTTATTTTATTTTTGAGTTTTCAATTATGTTAATGGAAGGCAAATTGGTATGTTGAAATTTTCAAGTTGATGTAATCAAATCCTACATTGTAATCACTAGGTTATCACTTTCATTGTTGAGTTTCATTATGAACAAAATCAATTTGATCAAAAGATTATCGTATTTCATTGCCTACAAGAAAAAGAAAACATCCACCTTGATGTATAATGATTAATAATAAAACATAAATTATATGAGAGGCGGGGGGGGGAAATGTAACCTTTTACACAATCTTGTTAGTATTGCTTGTTCATTGGAATCAATGTTGTAAATAGGATTGGTATCCATTCCTAGTATAACCAATAAAGTAGAAAACATGCTAACACTTGGGCAGATTGGCTTTCAAAAAAATGTGCATCTCCAGGTCAAAAAAAACACTCTTTGGAAATTGTATGGAGAAATTTTTATCTCCCATTTTGAATACAGAGAATCTTAAAAAGATTCTCTCAACATCCTCCTAACTCATTAAATGTTCTAATCCTTAATGCATTAATAAAATAAAAACATTAAAATGAAGGGGGCTTATATGTTGAAAACATATATATATATATATATATATATATACCTAGGTTGTCCCCTCCACCTAATAAATTTTTTAAGTTAATGCACCCCTCCTCTACCCTACGGGGTCAAGACCTTCCCCACTCCTTAAGCCATCCCTGTGTCAGAAGGACTTGCGCCTTTGTCCTTGGTAGAAGGGTCGAATCATACTTTGGCTTGCGTGGAAATGAAGGGGGCAGGTGTGAAGTGGCATTAATGCCTAAACCATTATCATGCCCTGTGTCCATGAGCAATTCCTGACTTTGCCTTCGATCGCCACCTTTTCATATCGACCAGCGCATGTTGTGGGGCAGAGAGTCTTCGGGTCCAAGCGCAAAGGATTGAATGAGATGTGACGTTTGGGGAAGGCAAGGTGAGTCTTTAAATCAACATATGCATTATTATGTATGAACTCGTACTTTACCCCTCCTAGTCTTTTCTCCCAAGTGCTTGCATCTTCCATGGGATTTTTCCCCACGCATCATGAGGTAGCAGGCCGGCGCTTGGACAGGCCTACGTCAGCACGCAGGTGCATGGGGCAGTGTGTTGTCCCTGAGCGCAGGCCTCTTATCATGAAGATAGTGTAGGTATAAGGTTGGGGGGGGAGTTAGAGGGTCTAGGTTAGTATATGGGTAGTTAGTATTGTTTTAGCTTATTTTTTTGTTAGTTAAATTCATTAATTGTGGATTAGGATAGTTGGTTATATAGTTTAATTAATGTGTTAGTTATTTAAGTCAGTATGTAATTGATTTTTAGTTAGTAAATTATATGTAACTAAAGCATGTTAGATTTAAGTTAGTTTTAGATTTAATTTTGAATGTTGTTGATTTATTTTTATTTTTTAGTTTTGATGTACCTTTAGCTTAGTATTAAAATTATGTTAGTTTAAAATTTTATTTTTTTTAGATAGTTTTTTTTTTTTGTAGTATTAACTTAGCCAAGGTTCGTACTAATTTAATAATTATGTTTAGTCAAGTTACAGATTGTTTATATTGTAAATTAAGTATGGCATTAATCCCTAAACTAGATTAGTAATCTTGATGGCATTAGAAGGTAATGTATTAATTGTTAAGTAACGATGTTAATACTAAATGGTGAATTGGATGTTAAAGTATTGAATTCGTTTAAATTTAAAAAGTTTTAAATGTGAAATTTGAATATTCCAACTAAAACAATTTTAACGTTTTATCAATTAGTTTTATAGATTGCGAGAAGAGTTAGATGGAACCCTATACTGGCATTTAAAAGTTGAACCTAAAATTATAGTAGTTTTAAATAATGTTTAGCTGACTTTTAGATCTATTTGAATTAACCCTAGTCTTCGATTTTAATTGTAATGATAGATTAATGTAAGTTGGATTGTTATGAGTATGTAGGAGTTAACTTTCAATTAAAATGTTAGGTTGGTAAGTTATGGAAGCTTGTTTTATTTTATTATCTAATTGCAGCTATATTAATTATATTGTTATAACCTTGAGAAATGTTTCATTTCTAATAAATTTAGGCTTAGAGTCAAGTGGTTAGTAAAGGTTTAATTAATTAGCATAACCCTAGTGCTCATTGGTAAGGAAAGTTAATGGATACGTTAAATATCAATTGTCATAGTATGCTTGAGTTAGATTTCTTTCATTCAAATTTAATTTATAATTATCTCTTAGGTAGTTGTACTAATTCAATTTAAGATTAAGGATTGTTGAATTCGTAAATTAGCTCAAGATCATTTATGATGAAAGTTAAATTAATGTTTAATTCACGTGTGAAGATTATAAAACTTAGATGAAATGTAGAGAACCTTTGCTTAAATTTTGAACACAAGCATATCAAGCTTATAGTAGTTTAAGTTTTAACTTTTAAAAAAAAAAATTTGCGGGTGTGTTTTGCCCTAGTTTTTTTTTTGGGCATGACACTTACACATGTATAGAACTTGAGTATGCCTAGGCCTAGTGAGTACTTTCTCCTTCCTGATTGGGGTGTGATATTCCAAGCTTGATTAACCATACTAGTGAACTCTCCTTAGTGATCATCATCATCATCATCTTAATTCAATCATTCTTTGATTACAAGTATTAAACCAAGTTGTGCTCCTTTGATAATTGAAGGGACTTTTTTTTTCAAAGTTTGATAATTTGTACCTCAAGTTTGGCACCTGGATTGGACATGAATAAAATTTGAAATTTTACTATCTTGAAGACTAATCTACAGCAAAAATGCAAAAAATCAAAATTAGAAAAAAAAAATAATGGACACTTTTAGTGATGCAAGTTTGTTTGTGATCCTAGATAGTCTTGCATTGTCTTGATGAATATATTTGAAAAATATAAATTGCTATAGTTAGATCATACTTGCACCATGTAGATCAAAACCATTAACACATATATTCTTAACCAACTAGATAAATAGGGTCAAATAAAATACCATTAAGAATGGTCAAAATAAGAGGTCATTCAACTATCAAATAGGCTTTCTCAATGTAACTTTTGATAATAATTTCTTTATGGTTGAACATCTTAGACCATTTCAAAACCTCTTGGCATTTAATATTAACATGATATTAATGAAACCTTTTTTTATAGGAAAACCAATGGAAGAATTCAAAAATGGCGTGCAAGACCCTTACCAATTATCTTTTATAAGATAATTAGGACACTAGTCCATTCCTAATTACACATCAACTAAGAATCACCATATTTATGTAAATTATTATGTAATATCACCTTTTTAATGTGGGAATTTAAAGTTATTAAACAAAATCCCTCAAGATGTATAGAAAGCAAAACAAGGTTAACATTATCTCAAATATTTATTTAAATTCATAAGGAAATCCATCATAACTAGATGGCTTGATATCGACATATCTTAACCAAAACATTGGAAGTCTCATAAAATAAATTTAGTATAAACCAAACAACAATTTGGAAAGATCATGTTGAAACAATACGTTTTCTTTGATTACATATGTGTAGTGTTAAATAAAGGCTTAAATATCTTGGGAATTTTTTCAATGTTTTCATCTACTTCCTTAAATATTATAATCTTTTGATTTGAATTATATGCATGTAAGTTTTTGAAAATATCCTTTAAAGCTCAATTTTCAAGCCTTCAATACACCTAACTTCATTTACATGTGTAGATAAGTTGGCATTATGATCCATATCTTGGTTCACTATTATTCCAATATAATTCCCCTAATTTATAATTTATAGTGCAATTTTAAAATGATGAATCATGCAATGACTCAATTATCTCTTGTTATACCTTCTAATGGAATGATTCTCAAATATTATTCTTTTTTACCACTCCATTTTATTTTTGAGTGGAGTGGAATGAACATGTTTGAAACCTTGTACTATATGCCAGTATGATATGGGTTAAATTGTCTCATGAACTAATACCATCACTCGTGCTATCCATGTTTTCATGATTTATAACACCTTAATATAGTTTTTGTCAAAAACTACAATTGGAACAATTGCTACATTTTCATTGATGCCAAATATATTAATAAGATAGTTTTCTATCTAATCAAAGTGTCATATCTATTTGATTGATGATGAGGATTTGAGAAGTTGTTTATAACAAAAGAATCTAGAGGATAGGTTGAGTTATGATGAGGAAACTACAAATGGACACTTGATTAGTTGGACTTTGACAAGATAAATTGACTGTTTAAATCATGTTGCAAGAGGAGAAGCCAGTAATGTTCAAGGCTTGAAAGTGTGAGCAAAGATAGATCAAATGTATAGGCTTGACCAAGTAACAGAGTAGAGGATTAAAGAATTTTTATGTACATGCCAAGTGATGCTAGTGTCAGCCAAGCCACAATAAGTTCTGAGAAAAGTTAGTGTTGACCAAGCATCAATATTGACCAAGTGACAATGTATGTGTTGAATGAGAAGTTTAATGATGACCAAGTGAGAGAACATAGTGTTGATCAAGGAAGAACATTTTAGCTATTTATGAGGAATCATAATTTCCAATTGACTAAATTTATTTCTTTGGATATGGAAAAAGTGTTTAAGATAAGGATCAATAAGTTGCATCATTTAATGCCAAGAGAGGATTAGGCAAACGACCTAAGAGATGGATTTCAAGAGAAGTTTCTAGAAATGAAGAGATAAATAGAATGGTGAATAGATACAATGTATTTGATAGATCTAATCATAAACCCTAAGATCTACAATGTCGTTTAAGTCTAAAAATATTAAAATTACTTAATTACAGAGGTACAAAGGTGAACTTACAAGAGTGTGTGTGTCTGTGTGTCTGTGTGTCTGTGTGTGTGTGTGTGTGTGTGTGTGTGTGTGTGTGTGTGTGTGTGTGTGTGTGTGTGTGTGTGTGTGTGTGTGTGTGTGTGTGTGTGTGTGTGTGTGTGTGTGTGTGTGTGTGTGTGTGTGTCTTTGCATGTGCCTACATACAAATTCTTGTGAAGTTGAAGCTATGACTAATATTGTTGATTACTGAATCTAAGTAGAAGGTTGAATCAAGTTGAGAATAAGTGAAGGGTGATTTCTTGAAGGGTTTCCAAGTGAATCAGGGTTTGAAATGAAAATGGAGGCTAGAAAGTAAATTAATTTTTGTGAGCTGAACCAACATCTATACATGTAAAGTGAGTTACACTTAATAGATCAAACCTACTATTGCTTTATAACCATTGTGAATAGTATTTGAAATCCTTTAATCAAGGTTGACCTAACATCTATAATGACCTAATAGTCTATATAAATCCTCTAACAAGGTGACATTTGAATAGAATGTTCTAAAGTCCTCCAACAAGGCCACTCCTAACAAGGTGATTAAATCCTCTAATAAGTTCACATTTAGTAGTGTGTATTGTAACCTTTAATAGGGTTGGCTCCTAACAAGGCTCACTTCAAAAGAGAAAATATTGGTGACATGTTGCTGGTGGTTTTCCCAAATTAGGTTTCCATGTTAAATCCTAGTATCAAACTTGTGTGGATGTTATTATGATGTTTTACTGATTGCTATTTGTGTTCTACAAGTATGTTATTGAATAGAGGTAAAAATATGTAGGCAGAAAATATGTATGAGGGAGAATATAGGATCTAACCTTAACCCAAATTTCCAAAAGGAATGAACCAAATTGATTAACCACAAGGAAGTGATCAATGCATAAATGAATCAAACAATGGAGAATATGAAGAAAGGTAGAAATCCAAAAATCTACTATAGAAATTAAGTACTTGAAATCTTGAATGAATAAAAGACAAATACTAGCATCAACATAGGGAAAATATGGAAACTGTTGATTTTTGATGTCTGTGTACAGTTTCGGGGAATTTTACAACATACTCCAGACTTGAAATGTCAAGACAGAGAAAATCAAGAAAACTTTTGTCCTTCTAAGGGTAGGTTGACCTTGAACTAGATAGTGGGGCACAATCTTACCTCAAGGTACAATTGTACCCCAAAAAGTTGACCTTGACTTGCATAGCTCTGATGAAAATTGTGTTCATGGATCTCACAAGTTTGGAAAAAAGGGTATCTGAATCTATACTTTAATTCATTGTCTTGTACCGATTTTTTTTGGATGGGGCTTTTCCTTGGTCAAACCTCAGTTTGGAGTTAAACTTGAAATGTTATTAAAATTACAATATGTATAAACAAAGTAAATGGAACTATTCACCTTGCTTTTGTTCAAATCAATGGCATTAGACCTTCAACAACAATCTTGAATGGATCTTTGCATAAAAAAAGGCTTGGATGAATATGGATGTGGATGGAGAAATCTTCAACAAGAGGGCTCTATAGAGATTGAATCCTTCAATGGCTAACAATGGATCTCCTTGATGAATTGGATGCTTGAATACTTGAACACTTGAATGCTTGAATACTTGATGGATAGTAGATCTTCACTTCATAGAAAATTCATTCATCTGATATCTCTTGTGGGTGTACAAAATGAGAGAAGAAGGCTTCCTTATATAGAGATCTAGGGCACAAACTTCTAGAGAAGGCCAACATTGGAGAATCAAATCCCAACTAACCTTAACCCTTAGAAATGGACCTAGATTAAATTCAATTTAGGAGTGTACCATTCCAAAACTTGAAATAGCTGACCCAAAAGTGGGAAAATGAAACTTTTGAAGCTCAATATCCCAAAACCTCCAAAAATTAAAAATTGGACCTAGGGTTAGGGATGAGGTTGACCCTTCCCTAGGTTAGGGTTGAGGTAATCCTTGACCTAGGTCAAGGTTGAGGTCAATCTTGACCCTTCAGGTTGTTCTTGACTTAGAAAGTCAAAGTCTTCATTTTCACAAAGAAAATTGACAAAAAAAGGTTGGAAATAGGGAGAGAGAAGCAGAACAGGGGGAAACATCTAGATCCATGCAAAGACCTATTCAAGGCACTTGAAATAACCCTAGACCATTTACTCGAAGGGCTAAACACTCTTAACATGGAAGTGGTTCCATTTTAAGATGATACATTAAGCCCCCACTTTAGCAAGAGTGTGGAGTCAATGCAAACTTTAGGTAAAGTAGATCATAATGAAAACACAATCTTATAAAAATCAAAGGGACAAAAAGCTCCTTAAGCCCCCAAAGATTCAAGTCTTAATCAACTCCAAGATCATAATAAGATGGACATATTTAGAGAAGGAGAAAAATAGAAAGAATGTGATTATCTCTCCCAATGAGATCTTATGTCCCATTGTGAACTACACAAGGAAACAAGGCAATTGGAAAGATGGAATTGAGCCACCTAGTGAATGTGGCTACTCATTAGTCAACCCATCAATGATTCACCCTCATGAATATTCTATTCCATAAGAGTAAAAGAAAAAAAAGAAAAAAAGATCCAATCTAAAAGATCAAAAAAAAATTAAAACTAGAGGGATCAAGAGATCCTAAAATATAAATCCATGATTTAAGGATTAGTCACTAATCCAAAAAGGGAGAAAATGATCTTATAAAATAATATATGTGTATTGAAAAGTGTGTGTGCAAAATGTAAGCAAATCATATGCCCCCATGTTAAAGTCATTGCTAACACTTTAACATGAGTAATGAATTTAATAGAAACATAAACAACTCCACTAATTACGTTTCCACTATGAGATGCCCCGAGATGAAGACAAATCAAAGGAAATACCACATAAACATACATAGAACACATAAGGGATCTACCTACCATGGGGTCAGTATGATCATAAGATTATATATATGATATTATTGCAAATGAGTTGAAATCATTCCCCAAAGAAAGTAGAACTACATTCACAAAGGAGGAAAGATCACATAAGAGATACAAAGAAGAATATTTTTGGACCATGACTTGGAGACCCAAAAAAATAGTGCTACCAAGTCACAAATACAATTAGATTACATAAGGAAACATGTACAAACAATAGCACAAGTATAACATAACATAAAACAACACATGGAAGAATAGAGATACATATAGAAAAGTAGTAAAACATGTTTGATTCCTTTATCACCTTGCACCAACAAAGAAACAAGGATCATAAAAAAGAATCTAACAACAAAACACATTATGGGAGAAACACAATACAATAGACAAACACACAAAAGGCTACCATGAATGAGTAGCCAATCACGTGCATTACCTACTCTCCCCATCTCATTCTATATAATTTAGGGAAGGTGGGTAACTTACAAGAGGGACTATATCCAACATAGTAGGAATGATGGCTAGTTCCAAACAAGGATCCTCTTGAGAATCACAATGTTTGATACTAGGTGTAAGTGTCAATTGTGAGGAAAGCATATGAGTAAAACAACATCAATGCCAATAGTTTCATATTCATCATTAACATCATTAGTATCATCAAGAGTATCTTCTTCATCTAAATTAATCAAAATAGGATCTAAGATACAAATGGAATCATCAAAATCATGTAGCTTAACATCATAATTAGCAACAACTTCTTCTAACACATCATGCATAGTTGTATCCAAAGAAGTAAAGATTTACAAGCTTTATCTTGAGTATGACACTTCTTATGATGTTAATTAGTAGATCGATTATGTTTTGTCTTGCTTGAAATGTGTTGAGAACTAGGAGGAGTAATTATTGGATCCTTCACAAGTTCTATAGGAGGATTAATAGGATTATCAGTAAAGTAACAAGCCACAGGAGGAGCTTGATTAACATATGTAGAAGATATAGATAAAGCAGGTATGGAAGGTGTAGGAAAAAGACCATAATTAAGATCCATAAGAGGAAAACTTAACTCAAGAATCTCACAATGCTTATAAGCTTGATATGAATGGAAAACATGATCAGGTTGAGAAGAACATGAATTAGGTAATGAAGGCCAAAAGAAGTTAAGTGTAACACAATATTTGGGCCTAGAAGTGTGATATAAACTATGATTAATTGTCTTCACATCTTCATCATTAATAAATTTAAGACATTTATGAATAGGTGAAGCAACAACATGCATGAAATTTTAACTATGGTAAACCAAGATTAACTTGAAACTCATCAGAAGTAGGGACAACAGCAAAGATAGTGTTCACAATTTTTCCACAAAGTTCAACTAGTAAATCAATAGAACCAAATGATTCATAAAGAAAATCATTACAAGCTTGAATCCACACATCAGATGTATCATAAAAATCACGTTGCAATCTTTTCATAAAAATATTTTCTTTAGTAATAACATTGACTAAGGATGTAGGATCAAGAAGACAACCATGAGTAGGTATCTAAGAAACCCTAGAAACAATATAAAGGGGACCATCAAGATCTTTCATAGTCTTAGAATAATTAAAGTTAATCAAAAAAAATTCAAGGTCTTTTATGCTTAGGTTTTTATTGAGGTTTACGTTGAGGCTTCAATTTAGGCTGAAGTTTCTGTTGAGATTGAAATGTAACTTGAGATTGAAGTTGAGGTTGAGGTTGAGGTGTTGATATAGATTGAGTAACATGATCAAGATCATCCATCTTTGAATCATACACAATATCCATAGAAGATGGCTACGTAATAGTATTAATATCATGTTGATGTAAAGGATTCATATAGATTTATAGATTTTGATTAGGATGAGAAATAAACTTATTCCCACTACCATCAAAATTATCAACAAATAAATCATTAGAGCCAATTAAATCATGAACCTTATGTTTTAAAGAATAATATTTCTCATTATCATGACCCTTATGATGATGATATTAACGAAAATTCTTAGAACCAAAGGATTTAGATGTAATCATAGTAGGTAAAAGAGGTTGAATAGGAGGTAAAGTAATCATATTAGTAGTTAATAGCCTATTCACAATAGAATGTATAGATTCAGAAAGGGCAGTAAACATATGATTTAATCAAAAAGCAGTGGACGTAGGAGTGGCATTTTGAGATGCAACAACAACTTGATCACCAACTACATTTGCTTGTTTATTTATCTTGACATAGTTGTTGAATTTTTGAAATTTTTTTGGATTAGGAGTAATATAACTTCTATCAACTAGAACAATAGCCATTAGAGTATTTCTCTCAAATTGACTCACTTGTAATTGATAATAATGAAGTACTACACAAAGTTTTTGGAAATAGGTAAATTTAGTAAGCATAATCTTATCTCTAATATCCTTTTTCAAATTTGAATTAAACATACATTGAATATCAATATCAAGAATGAGATAGGAAATCTAAGCATGTAAAAGCTTAAATCTACCAATAAATTCAATCAATTTTTCCTTAGAACTTTGTTTACAATACATCAAATCAGTCAAAGACACTTGTGGGCCAATGTTGTTTTGAAATTATTAAAAAAAACATTGGAAATTTGTAGAAATGAATCAATAGAATAAGGAGGCAAGGAACAAAACCATTGTAACGCCTTGTCGTGAAAGGTTCTAGAAAACAACTTAGCTAAAATCCTATGGTCATGAGCATAACCACTACAAAGGATTTGAAATGTTTTAACATGATGAATGAGGTCTCCCTTACCATTTTAATTCTCAAGATGAGGCATATTGGCTTGCTGAGGAATGGGAGTACAAATGATACCTCAAGACAAAGGACTTCCCATGTCACATGTAGGAATACCAAACTTGTTTTGATTCAAAGTAGCAAGTTGTTGTAAAGATGACACAGCTTGAGCCAAATTGATAAGTGTTGAATCATTAGAGGAAATAGGAGGAATAGCAACATTAGAAACACTAGGTAAAGTGTATGAAGCTATAAGAACAAAAGACACAATTGGAGAAACATTGGGAACTACAGTTGGTAGAGGATTAGAATAAGTGAAAGGAACATTACGATAAAAAGGGACACATGAGGAACAATCATAGAGGGAACCATCATAGTCACCAAAGAAGGATTATTGGTAGGAATACTAGGTAAAAGAAGAGAAGAAAGGTCTACACTATTGACAGGAGGAATCAACCCTAAATCTTGAGCTTCTTGAGATAAAGGATTAACATTTGAATGCACAAGATGAGTAATACCATGCAAGAGGTTAATACCTTGATCACTATCATAAAGAACTTTCTTAAGAGCCTCTATAGCTTGAATAGAATCTTTATTATGGTTTTCATGAAAAGCCCAATTACCCATTTTATCAAGTTTAGTTGAAATTTTTTGGACTTGTTTAGGAGGAACTCTTAAAGCATCATCCTCATCATGAGATGAGTGAGAAGAGTTTTTCTCCATAATAGGATTGGAATCAAGAAGAAGAAAATTCTCATCTGAGATCCTAAAGAAAGGAGAAGAAGACTTAGGATCAAAGGTACCCATAAGTCTATGACTTCGTCTAACTGGAAGATTAGAAGTAGGACTAGAAGTAATAAAGCTCATAAACCAATACAATGCAAATGAACTAAACTAAGAAAACATAATGCATGAATTTTATTTTATTTTGAAAGAAATATTGCAATTTTTTTATTGTATTTTTGAAATAAGAAATCTAATTAGCATGCAAGATTTAACATAAAAGACAAATCTAACAACAACAAGATAAGATAAAAGGAAATCTAACATCAGAAAACACAATAGGGTATCTAATTCCACAAAAGAAAAGAGGGTAAGTGTGTCATGTTCACCAAAATGAATAGAGGTAAAAATGTGTAGGGAGAAAATATGTATGAGGGAGAATATAGGAACTATCCTTAATCCAAATTCCCAAAAGGAATTATCCAAATTGATTAACCACAAGGAAGTCAATGCACAAATGAATCAAACAATAGAGAATATGAAGAAAGGAGGAAATACTATAATCTACTATAGAAATTAAGTAATTGAAATCTTGAAAGACTAAAAGATAAATACTAACCTTGAAATAGAGAAAATATGGAAAATGTTATTTTCTGATGTCTGTGTACATTTTTGGCGAATTCTACAACTCGCTCTGGTTTGGAAATGTTGCAATGGAGAAAACCTAGAAATATTTTGTCATTTTAAGGGTAGGTCAACCTCGACTAGATAGCAGGTCACAAGTTTCATTTTCTCACTTCTAGGTTGGAAGTTTCAAGTTTCAAAATAGTATACTTCCAACCCAGAAGTTAGAAAATGAAACTTTCCGAAGCCTGATATCCTGAAACCTTGAGAAATTAAAAATTAGACCTGGGATCAAGGATGAGTTCAACCCCTATCCTAGGTTAGGGTCAAGGTCATCTTTGACCTAGGTCAAGATCAAGTTCAACCTTGACCCTTCAAGTCATCCTTGACCTAGAAATTCAAAGACTTTAGTTTTACATTGAAAATTGTTAGATTAAGGCTAGAAATAGGGAGAGAGAAGTAGAAAATGGAGAAACAACCAGATCCATACAAAGACTTATTCAAGGTGCTTGAAATGATCGCAAACCACTTACTCAAAGGGATAAATTCTCTTAACATTTAAGTGCTTCCAATTTAAGATGATACAATTATTTTAGAACAATGGACAACTAGCTAATGTTACTTAAATTTTGTAGTAGAGACTAACCAAAGAAATTATAAGATCTAAATTTGTTAAGTGTTTGTTTGTTCTAATGGTACATTTGGACCTTGGATAACTAATTCACCCCTCCCTCTCTAAGTTATTATAAATATTCTAACAATTGGTATTAGAGAATTGGTGCTTGTAGAGAGATGTATGAAGGTACTCAAAGTTAAAGATCATGGTGTTCAAGAGGTAGGTACCAAAATTGAACAAGGAAAATTTTCCTGCATGGAAAAAGTTGATGAGGCTACATATAGCTAGTATTGGTGATGTTTCATTGGCTTTTTTGGATGATATATATGTGGGCATAACAACAATCCCTGGGTAGAAGCACAAACCTGTGTCACTTTTTACAAAGGAAAAGGCTAACAAAAGTAAAATCGTTCCCCTTTAATGACATAAAATTGGTATTATTATTTAGAATTTCAAAATGAAGTAAACTAATGAAATGTGTAGAAATGGATGAAGTTTAGGATTATAATTTTTAATGATTATTTGGAATAAGAAATTATATATTTTCCTATTTTTTAATGATAACTTTTTAGTTGCTGAAAAATGTTGAAAAACAGGGCTCTAGTTCCCACCACAAAATTACATGGAAATATTTCCCTTTGATCTCATAGTATGTTATAAATAACATATGTAGCTAGAACAATCAAAAATAAAAATTTCCTTTAGACCTTTATTTTCTCTTTTATAACCATTCAAACTTCGACTTATTCAAATTGATAGTTTTCATCTCCCAACACATTTTTCAAAATAATTCTATTCCAACCAAAAGAAAACTTATAGATTATGAAAGAGGACTCTCTCCTCTAGAATTTCATATAATTTTTTATTTCTATTGATTTGATTTAATATTTTTCTCTTTCTTAAAATTGACATCTTCCCAAGTGTTAAAATATGTACTTGTAGAAGTTTTTAATTACAAAATAGTATATCTAATTAAAACACCATGAACTCTATATGTGAATATTCTTGACTTTGAGCTCTATAAAATGGTGTTTATACGCCATTTAAAAAATATCATGAAAAATAGTAAGAGTTATTGAAACATCAGTTTTCTAAAATAATTGTATTTCTTTAGTAATTAGATACTAACTAGTATAAAAGATGCATCTAATAGGCATTTCCAATTGGAAAAGTATGAGACCATATATAACTTAGCTAAAATAAATTTACCAAGATCATATGTTTTTAAAAAATCAAATTTTAGGTAGAAATAATCAAATTCATTCATTCTGATAAGTTAACTTGAAAGGTGACACAACTTTGTACTTTTAACCCCCTATAACTACTCAACAACTGAAAGAAAATCAAGAACATAATTAGTCAATGTTGGAGATTGCTTCAGCCCTAAGCTATGCTAAGTTTGATGATCTAAAAGAGTGCAACAATTCAAAGGAAATGTGGGATAAACTAAAGAACATCTATGGAGGAGATGATAATGTCTTAAGAGCCAAATCAGAAAGTCTAAGAGGTAAGTTTGATGAAATGAGAAAGACGGGAGGTGAGAGCATAGTTCAGTACTGTACAAGAATCAAAGAGGTTGTCAATGCCATTAGAGATGCTAAAGGAAAGATTGAAGATGAAATAATAATCAAAAAGGTATTCAGAACTCTACTTCCTATCTATGTTATTATAGTTTCTATAATACAAGAATTGAGATGTAGACCAGGTAATGCCCTAACCCTAGAAGGTGTAATTGGTAGGCTTATTGCTTTTGAGATGTCTAATTTTGATAATTACACTACTACTACTATTGAACCTACTTTAAAGCACAACTTGCTCTTAGAAAGAAAGGAAAAGGAAAAAATGTGAAAAGTGACACTGATGATGAACTTGATGAACTTGAAGCATTGATATCTATGAGATTTGGAAGAGGCAAAGGAAAATACAAAGGTAAACTCACCATAATTTCTTTTTCATGCAACAAGGTTGCTTATATTATTGCAAGGTGTCTTGAAAAAGAAGACAAGGATGAAAGGAAGGAGAGAGAAAATAAAGGAAGAATAGATGACTGAGACTTCAAGAAGAACAAGGACTACAAGGAAAAAGGTGAGAAATCTTGTTATAGTTTTGAAGAAGAAACTAATACTAAATTTGAAAGTAGCGATGAAGAGGTATTCTATGTTGCTATGAAAGAATATTCGGATGAAGATGAGAAAATTGCTTTAATTTCTTATGTCAATAAAAGTGAAAGATGGATAATTGATAGTGGTTTCTCTAATCATATGACTAGTGATACAAGTAAATTTGAGGACATTGGGCCATACAAGGGTGGTTGTGTTTTTGGTAATGATGTTCCATATCTTGAGAAGGGCAAAGGATCAATTCAACTAACTGATAAGATCAAATGTGACAATATTTATTGTGTTGAAGGACTTAACTATAATTTGTAGAATGTTTCATAGTTAAACAAATTAGGTTATAGAGTTGAATTCCATTAGAGGAAGGCCAAAATATTTGATGTTGATGGTAAACTAATCAGAAGTGGTGATCAAACAAGAGGTAGCTTGTTCTGTCTAGATTTTTCTATTGAGACATGTTTGTTTGCACAACATGAAGATATTTGGTTATAGCACAAGATGTTATGTCATGTAAATTTTGACAATTTTGTTAGCATTAGTGAAATAAAACAAGTAAGAGGTTTTCCAAAACTAAAGAAACTTGACAATGCTATGTGTAAACAATGTCAATTGCGAAAAATGACAAAGTCTATTTCAAGAGAAAAGTATATTCATCTGATGATATTTTGAAATTGGTTCATACTGAATTATGTGGACCTATTTTTGTTCAAAGCTATTGTGGAGACAAATATTTCATTCTATTTGTTGATGACTTCTCTAGAATGATGAATGTGATTTTTCTTAAAGAAATTTTTGATGCTTTTCAGTTGTTTAAGTGGTATCTAGCTAGAGTTGAAAAAGAGACAGGGAAGAGGCTAAAGTGTTTGAGATCTAACAGAGGTGGTGAATTCATTTTCAATGAGTTCAACATATTCTTCAATGACAGAGGAATCAAAAGACAAATGTATGCACCTAAGACCCTCCCTTGGAATGGAATAGTTGAAAGAAGGAATAGATCAATAATGGAATGTGCTAGAACATTGATGATGGAGAAAAATGTGTCACAAAAATACTTGAGAGAAGATGTTAGTACATTTATTTATACTCTGAATAGAGTGGAAGTAAAGAAAAGTATAAATACTACACCTTTTGAATTGTGGTATGGAGATGCACCTAATGTGAAATATTTCAAATTTTTTAGAAGAAAATGTTACATACTTAAAACAATAGAAACAAAAAACCTAAAGATAAAATTGATGAAGGTATATTGCTAGGATTTTCCTCTAAGATCAAAGCTTATAACTATTTGAACTCTAACACTAATAAAGTTGTGGAAAGTAAAAATGTTAAAGTTGGTGAATATATAGAGAAAAATGAATTTGAATATAAGACAAAACCTAAAGATTATTGTTCATTCATATATGTGAATGATAGTGCTCCAAGCACTCCACTTGAACAATAAAACAAAGCTGTGGATCCTCAGTGGGAATGCCAAGTTGCAACATCCAATTGACAAACATTAGAATGTGGGTGTCAAGAAATAGGTAAATGATGTCAAGACATAGATAGAGGTAGATGAACATAAAGAAGGCAATGTTGATCATGTAAAACATGATCAAGAGAGATATAATGAACTTGAAATTATTTTTCAAGATGACCCTTCTGAAGAAAATAGCCTATGTTAGAAAAATATGTGAGAAGAAAACATGCACCTAATCAAATCATTGGAAATAAAGAGTATGGTGTTATGACAAGAAAAAGACTCAAAAATGATACATGCTTGCTTTGTGAGTTTGAGCCCAAATCTATGAAAGATGTTTTGAAAATGAAAACTAGATAGAAGAAATGAATAAAGAAATCGAACATATTGAAAAGAATAAAACATGGTCCCTAGTACCTAGATCTAAAGACAAAAAAACTATTGGAACAAAGTGCATATTCAGGAACAAGTTGAATGAGAAAGGCGAAGTCACAAGGAACAAGGCAAGACTGGTATGTAAAAGATATGCACAAGAGGAAGGTGTTGGCTATGGGGAAACTTTTTCCCCTATAGAAAGACTAGAAGGGGTTAGAATGCTACTTGTATAGTCTTCTTATAAATGGTTTAAGGTATATCAGATGGATGTGAAATCTACATTTCTAAATGGAATACTTGAAGAAGAAGTATACATAGAATGACTTGAAGGATTTGTGGATCCTAGCTAGAAGAATATGGTGTGTAAGATACATAAAGATTTATATAGTTTGAAAAAATCCCCTAGAGCATGGTATAACAGACTACTACATAAATATTTGGTGAAGATTGGATTTGTAGGAAAAAATGACAATAGCAATCTATATTTGAAAATTGGTAAGAACAATGAGGTATTGTTGTCTGAAATTTCTATTCATGATGTCATATTCAGAGTAAAAGAAGCATTATGCAAATCATTTGTTGATGAAATGAAGAAGGGATTTGAAATGTCAATTTTTGGTGAGATAAAATTCTTTTTTGGTTTACAAGTATATCAAATGAAGCAAGGTATCTTCATTACTCAATCTAAATATATCAAGGAGATACTAAAAAAATTTGGGATCAAAGATTCAAAAATAGTGAGTAAGCTTATGGTATTGGACATAAACTATCTAAGAATGATGATTTTGTTGATGTGGACCAAAGACAATATAGATCAATAATTGGTACACTACAATATGTTGGTCATAGCATACCAAATATTGCATTAGCAGTTGGGATAATTGCCTGATTTTTAGCAAGTCCTAAGGAAAATCACATGATGGAAATGAAGAGAATACTAAGATATCTAAAAGGAATAGAAGACTATGGATTGTATTACAATAAGAATGATAGATTTGAACTAAAGGTATTCACTGATTCTGCTTGGGCAGGAAATGTTGATGATAGTAAGAGAACAAGTAGTGGTGCATTATTTCTAGGAAAGAGATTAATTTCATGGACAAGCAAGAAGCAAAACTACATCTCCCAATCAACAGTTGAAGCTGAGTATGTGGCAGTAGTAGTAAATTGTTCAAATATCATGTGGATCAAGAAATTGTTGAAACTTATGAAGGAAGAGATTACTAATTCAATGGTTATCTATTGTGATAATACAAGTTCTATTAACATATCAAAGAACCCTATTATGCACACAAAGACAAAGCACATTGCTATCAAGTATCATTACTTCAGAGAGCTAGTTCAAGACAAAGAACTAAAACTAGAATATGTGAATACAAGAGAGAAAATAGTTGATATATTCACTAAAAATTTACCTAAGGATGCTCATGAATATCTTAGAGGTAAACTACGGGTGCTTCCCCTAGGTAAAGCTACTTAAGAAAAAGTGAAGCATTGCATCAAATATGCTAATCAAAATATCATACACATTTATGTAGACAAATCTGCTTTAGGATTTCTTAAGGTAGTAGTCAATAAAATTAACAAAATGATGGATCAGTCATATGAAGATAACCAAAGTAGAATTCAGAACTGACATTAAGGTAACGACATGAAATAGATGTATTAGATAGAGATAATGTCTTTAGCATTGTTGTAAAAGAGGGAGAGAATATATAAATTATAAATAGGGAGAGAGTGTCTAAGAAACCAAGAGGGAGATATTATCAGAGAGTTATAGATAAAGATCACAATGATAGAGGGAGAAAGTGAAAGCTAGCAGGGATATGCTAACTAAGAGAGAGTGATTACTTAGAGGGAGTTCATACAATTTAATTGAGGTGTTTCTAGACAAGAGATATGAATCAGAATGAAACTAATGATATTAATGAAAATTTGATACATTGAGGGTTTTGTTTGTGTATGTACAAATTTTGGATTGTATGGTAACTTGAGGTATTCCTGAGATCTTTTTAGAGGAGTTATCATCAATGCAAAAGAGGGAGATTGTTGGAAACTACAATTGGAATAATTATTATGTTGTCATTGATGTCAAATCTATTGATAAGATAGTTTGATATCTTATCTAAGTATATCTATTTGATTGATGAAGAGGATTTGAGAATTTATTCATAACAAAATAATTTAGATGATAGGTTGAATTATGATGAGGAAACTACAAATGGACACTTGATTAGTTGGAATTTGACAAGTTAAATTGATTGTTTAAATTATGTTACAAGAGGAGAAGCCAATAATGTTCAAATCTAGAAAGTGTGAGCAAAGATAGATCAAATGTATAGGCTTGACTAACTAACAAAGTAGAAGACAAAATAATTTTGATGTACATGTTGGGCGATGCTAGTGTTAACTGAGCCACAATAAGTGTTAAGAAAAGTTAGTGTTGACCGAGCATTAGTATCAACTAAGTGATAGTGTATGTGTTGAACAAGATGTTTAATGATGACCAAGTAACCCAGTGATGACCAAGTGTTAGAACACAATGTTGGATGAGGAACAATATTTTAATAGTTTATGAGGAATCATAATTTCTAGCTAACTAAATTGATTTCTCGGCATATGGAATGTGTGTTGAAGATAAGGATCGATGAGTTGGATCATTTAATTCCACAAGAGGATTAGATAAATAGCCTAAGAGATGGATTCTATTAGAAGTTTCTATAAAATGAAAGATGAATAGAATGGCAAACAAATACAATGTATTTGATGGATCCAATTATAAACCCTAAGATCTATAGTGTTGTTTAAGTGGAAAAGGATCAAAATTACCTATTTAAGGAGGTACAGAGGTGAACTTACAAGTATGTGTGTCTATGCATGTGCCTATATACAGATGCTTATGAAGTTGAAGTTGTGACTGATATTGTTGGCTAGTGAATCTAAGAAGAAGGTTGAATCAAGTTGAGAAGAAGTGAAGGGTGATTTCTTGAAGGGTTGCCAAGTGAATTAGAGATTAAGATGAAAATGGAGGCTAGACAATGAATCAATTTTTGTGAGCTAAATAGAGATCTATAAATGCAAAGTGAGTTATACTTAATAGATCAAACCTTATATTACTTTGTTCTCATTGTGAATAGTATTTGAAATCCTTTAATCAAGGTTGACCTAATAGTCTATGTAAATCCTCAAGGGTGGGTGCACCAAGATGGTAAACAATTTAGTGGACACCACATTAAAAAACTAAAAATGTGAATAACCTAATCAAGTTATATAAATTTCAAAAAATGGCTAGGCTTGGTTACCAAGCCTAGAAAAAATACATTAAAAAAACCTGATCGGGTTTCTAGGATGAAAAATCTATTCAAAACCTAATCGGGTTTTGAAGAAATAAAAATAGGCTCCACTCTGGAAGACATAACTTTCACATCCAACCTCTAATTGACTTAGTTTGAAATGCATTGGAAAGATATTGAAGAGATCTAAAACATGGTTCAACTATAATAATATTATGAAATCAAGATTTTATTTTCCATCCATTATAATCAATCATGGTCTAAAATAAACAGTCATTATTTTCCAAAGATGGGGCAAATACATAGGTAAGAGTATTATCATAGTTTTTATCTTTCTATCATCTCTCTCACTCCCTCTATCTCTTTCTCACACACAAGTTCACTCACTTATTCACTCACTAATTCCTAATCTCTCTATTACTAACTCTTAACCTCTCTCATTCTCACACCAACACCTAACCCCTCTCTCTCTCTCTCTCTATCTCTCTCTCTATCCATCCTCTCCTATTCTCTCCATATTTCTCACTCTCTCTATCTTATCCCCTATCTCTCTCTCTCCATATCTCTCTCACTCTCTCTTATCCTATCCCCTCTCTCTCTCTTCCTATCCCCTACTCTCTCTAACTCATAATCCCTAACCCCCCTCTTTCTCTTCCCAACCTTCGATCCTTGAAATGGGAATTTTGTGTAGAGAGGGAGAGGAAGAGGGAGAGGGAGAAAGAGAGAGTAGGGGATAGGAAGAGGGAGAGGGGATAAGATAAGAGAGAGTGAGGGGATAGGATGAGAGAGAGAGAGGATATGATAAGAGAGAGTGAGAGAGTGAGAGAGATGAAGTGATGGAGAGAGAGGGATATAGGAGAGAGAGATTAGGATAGAGAGAGATATATATTAGAAGATAAGATGGACAAAGTGAGAATATGGAGAGAATAGGATAGCATGGAGAGAGAAGAAGGTGATAAGAGAGAGAGGATTATGAATTATTCAGAGAGAGACATTGCTTAAGGGTAATAAGTTAGATAGAAAGAGAGAGGCTAGGAGTTAGTTAAATAATGCAAGAGGTTAGGAGTTAGTAAGAGAGATATCTTAGGATTTATTTTTATTTTTTTTCAGTGTGTTAATAATTAACAATATGTTACCATTCATGTTTACCTATTGATTACGCATTTGAAAAATAATGGCTACCTGTTTTAGATTATACTTAATTCAAATTGATGGAAAATAAAGTTTTGATTAAATAGGATTGATTTATCTAATGATATTATAGATATCTTCAATATATTTCTAACGCATTTTGAACAAATTCAATCAGACTCCGTATGTGAAAGTTATGGCCTTCAAAGTAAAGCCTACTTTTAGTTCTTCAAAACCCGATTGGGTTTTCAATAACCCAATTAGGTTTTGAATGCGCTTTTACATTTTCATCACCCAATTAGGTTATTTAATCTTAGAAACCTGATTAGGTTGTGGCTTAGTGATAGTATAGGGAAATGACTCAAAGGCCAGGGAGACTGTTTTCCCTCCAATTGTTTTCCTTTAGACATTTTTTCATCTTCTAATATGAATTCTCATTTTTGCCTTCATCGGGTTTGCTAATGGTGAAGTGAGTATCTCTAAAATTATTACCATAATATTACATGTCTTCTTATCTTTCTAACCATATAATTTTTTCTAGTTTTTGACAATATTAACAATGCAAACTTTAATTACTTTTACCAATGCCTTGACATTCCTCACAAACGTATGTCTACCATTTTTTAATAACTTTGAATATACTTAACCAAATTCAAAATAAATTATATATTATTGTTATACACTTGATTCTATACACTTTATAAAAAAATTTGATTTTCAATTGTTTTGGTGCAAGTTATGCTAAGCACACAAACATGTAGCAAAACTTAAAGATGTAGTTAGCTCAATAATTCATAAAAAATAAGATACTTATCATAAAATTACAAAAAAAAAAATACAAATTCTAGATATGACTCTTAACTAGCATCCTACCAAAGGATTATGCAAAATAATAAATATCAATATGTTTTTTGTGCTGCACACAAAAACAACTATGTTATGTTTCCTAAAAACATAGGAACTATTTTTTGTGTGCTCAAGGTTTGGCCCACCTAATCTTATCCATTTTTTATAAAATCTAGTATTATAGAAAGTAGATTCAAAGAACTACAATTTATATATTTTACATATATTGTCATTTTGAGTGGATGAACCTCAAAAGTCTCCTCCAAGTTTAGATTTACCTGATTTCAAAAAAAAGGTGTCCACTTATACCGCCTTTTTGTACACCATCTTGGTGCACTTACCCTCCAATAGGGTGACATTATAATGGAATTTTCTAAAGTCCTCTAACAAGGCCACTCCTAACAAGGTGATTAAATCCATTAACAAATTCATGTTTAATAGTGTATACTGTAACTTTTAACAGGTTTGGCTCATAACAGGGTTCACTTCAAAAGAGTGAAAATTGATGACATGTTGCTAGTGGTTTTTTCCAAATTCAGTTTCCACATTAAATCCTAGTGTCAAACTTGTGTGGATGTTAGTATGATGTTTTACTAATTATTGTTTACATTCTACAAGTATGTTATTTTATAACAGTGGCTAGCTAGCTAATGTTACTTAAAGTGTATTGTAGAGACTGAGCAATGAAATGATAAGATCTAAAGTTGTTTAAGTGTTTGTTTGTTCAATTGGTACATCTAGAACTTGGATAACTTGTTCACCCTCCTCTCAATTATTCTAAATATTCTAACAAGTTTTATTATTAAGAAAATGATTTTATCATCAATTAAACATAACTATTTCTATTAAAAATCTAAATTAAATGAATGTTATTATATCAAACATAACTATCATTTAATAAAGCATTTATATATTTAATTAAGTCAAATCTATTCAATTTATATTAAATTAATTATTATTTACTATATTTTAATATTTTACATAAAGATACAAAGCTTAGATTATTTCAAAGTCGTTATTTTAATGTAAATTTTCATTGTTTCAATTTTTAAATCCATGCATGTAAAAAATTAATTGATAAAATCATCTAAATTATTTTTCCAAAAAAAACAATATCATTTAATATCTTTATTTGTAATATATTACATATTGATTTTTTTAATATTTGTTAAGCATACTATAAATTTAATTATAAAATTTTGTATAAAATAGAATAATACATCTATTAAATTTATTATTCACTAACTATGTATTTAATATAAAAAAATTTGGTAAAATTATTTAATTTTCTTATTTTATCAAACTTTACTCTTATTATAACTATTATATCGTATTTTTTTAGAGTTGTAGTAATATAATATTTTGAGGAACCATTAATGTCTAGATTTAATATATTTAGCCAAGTAAATAGAAACTTAAATAAGTGTATGGAAAGAGTACTAATAGTCTAACTTCAAAATAATTATTATACTTAATTTAGGCACCAACATTTTCAAATTGTTCGTTGGATTTTGACAATTTCTCTCTAAAAATTGTTACATTGATTATTGAAACTTGATTTCTATGGCTCATTCAATTGATATGATGTAATGAGTATAGGGGAAGGGGAGAAGAACTACTAATAGTGCCAACTAATAGCCTCTACTATTTGAAATATCTAAGAGAACAATCTAATACAATCCCAAAAACAACTTTTTAAAATTTCATTAAAATTAAATCTTAAATTTTCTAATAATTAAATAAAATATTTTATAATCTTCTATTTTTATGTTTTCTTTACAGTTGGTGAATTGTTGTTCTATTCTTATAGAACACATTATTCAATAATAATAATAATAAAAGATTAATATGATACCATAAAGTAATCAAACAAATACATTTCAACCTATTAGTCTAGGTCATTATTACGTTTCCTTTGCATGTGTATAAACATAGGTGATCAACAAGTTTTCAATTATATCTTCCTAAAGAAGAATGCATAGAAGAATCTAAACAAAATTAATATAACACACAATTGAGAGGGCCCATATTGTTTTTTCTTTCAGTCATTTCCATATTAACTCCTTGTTGTAATATCAATATGATATCACTTCATATCAACCGGTCACAATTTTGAATGTTGATGTTATCTAATCTTGATGTTGGTAGAAAATTGCAATTGTTCAATCTACGCATACCCACAACAAACATGCATTAGAAAGTTATATATAATGGAATCATGATCTGTGTGGTATTTTTATATTGTGATCAATATAAAACAGAATAAATATGAGTTGTCAAAAAATATTTTGTTTGTCATTATAGTATTATTTTTCTTAAATCTAATTAATGTAAAATAGATATTTTGGTTCAATGCTATAGCCTATTTTTATTGTTCTAGTGTCTCCAAAGAGTTCAATATGATCATCGTATAAGTTTAAAGTGCGAAGGAATGCTAAAAGAAATTTTACAAAGTAATTTTAAAATCTGTAACAAGAATGATGTGATCTTCACCACTAATATTGCTTATGAAAAGACCTTAATTGATAATCTGATTATTCAAATTTTTCTAGGTTTAATCAAATTGGATTTTATCAATTTAATTATTTTTAAAAAAATTCTATCAAAGTTTTGTAATTCAATTACTAAAATACAATTAATGTTGGCAATGATATATTCATAGGAGCAATGTTATATCTCTTGATTATGGCATCCACCAAAATTAAACCTTCTAAGAATTTGATAAAAAGGTAATGGTATATAGATTACAATGTCCACCAAGGATATCTACCAAGGATATCCACCACAATTCAAATCCCTCAAAGGACTTGATGAGATACATTCAATAAGGTTCAAACCTCTCAAGGATTTGATGAGGGTAATGGTGTGTTTGTTTATTATGAGATCCACCAAGGTTAAAACCCATCAAGAACTTGATAAAGGTGATGCTATATCTCTCAATTATAGCATCCACCAAGATTCAAGCCCCTTAATGACTTGGGGAAGATAACAATATGTTCCACATCCAAAAAGGTTCAAATCCCTCAAAGACTAGATGAAGTTAATAGTATGTTTCTTTATTATGACATCTACCAAGATTCAAACCCCTCAAAGACTAAATGAGAGTAATATCATGTTACTTTATTACAACATCTACCAAGGTTTAAACCCTTCTAGGTATTATATAAGGGAGATCAATTTTGTGCCTTTGTTGACTACAGCTAAATACCTTATGTCTTGAACCTCAATGATATGATATAAGTGAGGAGGCCAAAATTCTACCCTAGATAATAGTAGCTGAATAGATACCCTTCAACCCCTAACTTTACACAAAAACACCTTTAATCTTACCCTTCAATCCTTGACTTTAAATAAAAATACTCTCAATTTTAATTTTCAAAAAAAAAAGTATTGACATAGAGTCATGGTCTTATTTTTATTTTATAAATGATGTGAGATCTTCCATTAACAATAATATATTACTTTGATATGTTTATTTATAGAAGCAATGTCATGATCAAGAGATGTCAATGAAAAAGTTTACCTTTTATAAAGAGTTCATTGTTTTAATGATTTGTTTAATTATTTATGCCTAGCTTTATTAGATCAATTGAGAATCGGCCTTATGGAGGACGAATTCCATGAACTAATATATCATTAGCACCCTCAAAAAATGCATAATAGTTTTTGGACATGTCATACCACAATAAATTAAGAAACTAGCCCCAATATTATTCATCACTTAGCCCTTAAGGACTCCAATATAGAGAATGTAGTACAAAAATAATTTACACCACAAAAAGAATGTGGTCAATTTTTACATGCATAGCCTAAAATGCATAACCAAATTCACAATCATTTCATAGGATCCCTTGTCCTCTGATCTACTACTAATACCTAGAATAATTTCACAATCATTTCATCAAAACCATAAATATTTGCAACCAAAACTATTGGTAAATTTATGTGGTTGTTAAGGGCTCAGTATGCTAGAAGTATGACTTCTTGTTGTTATTATCCATAGGAAGAGGATCCATGAGGCTATGTAAAGATTGCCCCTGCAAAACCAATGGCATATTAGATATCTCCATAAAATGTGGAAAATTCAATGCGAGTCAAAGTTAAGAAATATTGACTAGTTAACAATAGTTGATTAACTATCATTAACTTAACAAAAATGATACATATACATATATGCTCAAATATAAAAGAAACTATAATTTTTTATCCAGAATACCATGATGTATTGATTATGTTGACCATTTTGATAGAAGCTCCAGAACCTGTCTAAGAACACAAGGGCAAGAATATTGTAAGAGTGCTTTACCACCCTACAATGAAGTTGTTAAGCTTCCCCAGAATCTTTCTTGTCATGAAAGATACCCAGCCCAACATCGAGGAAGTCTAAACAAGAAAAACTAGGAGGAGAATAATGGAGTGTGTGCTACATGATACATTCACATTCTATCATCAATATAACACATTAACGTCTTAAATAATTATAAATCTAAGGTTGTTTAATACATAGAAAATTTAATGCAAGGATTTTCACTTGATGCTTCGCTCATCATGATCCAAATTTGCATTCTTCACATATTAAAAATTGAACAAGATTCGTTATGGACTATCCACACATAGTCGTACAGTTTATTACATGCTTACTAAAATCATGAACATTTATTAGATACAAATGAATTATTCAAAAAATAGGTATTATTGCATACAAACTTACACATGAACATTCACGTTGTGACTTGGTCACTAAGAACAATTGTATTGTTTCCTCTTTGCCATGCTTGCATATTTTTCTAATATGCATACAAATCTCAACCTTTGTATCCACAAATGACCAATCAAAAGACACATTCCTAAAGCAAGAACTAACTTCTTTTCACTCACCATTCCATTGTAACATAAGCTAATGGTTAATGTAATTATTATTCCAATTACTATCATTAAAATTTCATATAGATAAAATATACTAAGTGTAACTACATAACACTTGTGCACATGACACCTTATTCAACCATATATTTCCACATTGGAATATTAATGATTGGTTATTGTCAACCATTTTCAAAATAAAAGTAATCAATTGACCATTAAACATGATGCTTAACAATTTCTTTCATGTAGACATAGTAAAACATCACATTGTAGATATATGTCTAATAAAATAATTCACAATACTAATCAAATCATTTATTCTATTTCAAATTTAAGATTTGTACATAGTAAGATCAAAATATCACCAAGTTCATAGTACAAGAGTGTAAGAAGAGAATCATTGGAAGTAGATTATTTCTCAAAGACAAACAATTGAGAGTGTAATGAATCATAATCACATATTATAAACAACTAACACACTCAACTTCACAACTTCCTAAAGTATATCAGTATCAAAATATGAAGTTTGTACATAACAAAAATGAACTCACAACACAAGATACATGAATCTTTATGAGATAAGTATCCCCTTTGGCCTAAGCCAATTTTGGACCAAGAAAGCAAAGGATCTTCAAAGTGATATAATAGGTTGCAATGATTATTTTGTTTGGTTGATAATGTAGAAAGTTCATCATCTATTTAGGATATAGAAAGACTATTTATCTCCTACCTTGTGATATGGCATTAAATTAGAGGCAAATTTTTACTCAGTTTATAGTGTTGATACTTGCCAAGGATCCAGCAAGACTAGCAAGTTGTTATCTCAAGCACCTAAACCAATTCTTCTAATTAAACTTGTGGCTTATTAATATAAGAATGCATATGACAAGGGAACAACTTCATATACCCAAATCATAATTTTAACATGTAGAATAATTCAATAGCGCACAAACTTAGGGGGGTACACCATATAAAGAAAATGGGAAAAAGTTGACACTAAAATGATGTCATTGGTGTTCACATGCTACCCAACTTTCATGTCACACAAGGTACACATGATCAAATACAAATACCAATACACTCTTCAAGAAAAGTATTTCATAAATTATGTGATTATGTTCATTTCTCCTACTAGAGGGTTTGGTTGAAGATAGAACTTAAACAAAGGATCGATAAAACAATCAAGGTCTAGATTGCTCAGGTTTGAGTGAACCAATTTAGAAAGAGTATGTGTGGGGTGAGGGTTGCTTGTATGCTTGTCAATTTGGCCCTTATGTTAGCCTCATCTATTATCAATTCAGCTAACTAACTTTGTGTCTGAAGTAGTGTCCTAAAATGCTTCACTGTGAGCTGGATTTGGTGGTAGTCTTGCACCTGATTTAGATATTTGGCTTTCTAGGCTCAGAAAGTGACTCCTAGTCTCTTGAGTGAAGAGTGTTGGGTTACACAATTTTGTGTACAATGAGAAGATGTTCTCAAGTACCTTCTTCACAACCTCAACCTTAGTTGCCAATGCAACTTGTTGTAGTGCTATCTCACTAGATATTTTCTCATTTACCTTATTTTGGAACTTCTTTTCTAATCATTCTAAGAGTTTTTCATTAGTCAAGGTCTTCATTACTGACCTTTTCCACTATATCTGTCAATTATTCCATTAGTGGATTCGTCTCTTGAGGAGTTGGCAGACTAAATGCATCTAGAAAGATGTCCTTAATGTCTTGAAGTGTTTTTTTCTACCTATGTTCTCTCCTAAGCATTTCTTGATGATTTTTCCTTTCTAAGGCCTACTATAATAAGCCTATTTTTTCTAGTGTCATAGTATCATAGTCATATTTTGGTATAATAATTTCTTCATCAAGGCTTATATTTCCATAGTGAATTACCTTTTCAACATTTTATGAACTTGGGCTTGGCATTAAGATTTGCAATGGAATAGCTTGTGCTCGGCTTCTAAAGAGTTTGTGTAGAAGAAGTTCCAAATGCTAGTAAAGCTACCAGTGCTTGGATGGAAACTTGTTCCTTCACCTTAGGTGTCTGCTCACTCTCTTCATGCTTGCCCTAGTCTACCACTATGACTTGACTAGCACCTTGTCCTTGTGTTGTAGGTGCAAATGAGTCTATCTAACCTATTTCTTTTTGTCCTGTAGTGATGTCTTTCTCTTTTTCTTTCTTCTCAATTGTACCAATCTTGAAAATTGTATCAACCTTGATAGATGTAAATTTAGGCATTTGGACCAAAGATTGTACATTAGTAATTGAAGGGATGATGGAAGGTGGTTCTTGTGGATTTATCTTTTCCCTTGTAACATCAGTTACTAACTTTTCTAGTTCTTCTAGACTAACCAAAATTGGATTGCCAAAAAGTTTGGCCTATAATGTAGATTGATCTAATATTTTCTTCAAGTCTTCTATAGTAAGAGGATTGATGTTATGAGCTGATAGATCAAAGACAACCTTGATAGTTATAGTTTTAGTTGTCTTGGTTGTGTCATTGGGAGGACTGACATTCAGCAATTATGTGTCATGCACACTCTATTTTTCTTGCTACTCAGGCTCAGTTGTTGCTTGTCATCTTCTTTCATTTCTATCTCTTCTCCAACTATGTTTTTTTTCCATTATCTTCTTTATCATCATCAACTCAAGCATTACTTGGGCTAGTGTAGTCTCCCTTATTTGTCTTTCCAAATTTAGACAATAATGTCATTTTTTCTCAACTATGTCATATAGAGTTTTAGGTACTGAGTTGGAAAATTTTGAGCGTGTTGTCTTGAATTTTGACATCATATCATATAGGGCCTCTTCAACTTGATTATTCTCTTCTTTACCCAATTTATCAAAATCAACATGACTAAAACTTGATAAATATGCATTGTTCTTAACATTTTCTCATAAATTCTCAAGATCTGAGAGAGGATTGTGACTCACCACCTTAAATTGGTTGTTTTCATCTAACTCTATCTTCTCTTCATCAAAATTTGATTGTGCCACATATTTCCTTCTCTGTCTTCTCTACTCTTGACCTCCTTACTCTATTTTCTTTGTCTTTTCTTTGGCCTTTTGTGTTGTAGCACATGTGTTGGCTCTTGTTGTAGGTGTAATGGGATTTGGCTAACTTGGTTTGGCAAGTTTCTTGGTCCTTTCCACAAGTTGTGCATTGGCCTTCCTTCTCTTTTTCTCAGTAGGAGTATGTGCGTCCTCGACTTCTTTTCCCTTGGTACCTTCAATCTCCTCTTCTTTGTCTCCTCCCATGCCTTCTATCAATGCTAGAAGTTATTGTGCTTGAATTCCTTCTTCCTCTTCATCCTCTTCTTCTTCCTCCTCTTCCTCCTTAGCACCCTCTCCAAATTTGGCTTTCAATTTTTTTACTAGCTTGTCCTTCTTCTTGATTGTAGAGATAGCCTTCAATTCCATGTCAATCTCTGATTTTACCATCTCATAGTTTCCAAAGACTTTTACAGTCTTATCTACTTCTTCTGCTAGTAGAGTTGTTATAGCTACTGAGACATCATCTACATTTACCTCATACCCTAAGGGTCTCAATCATCTTACCCTTGGTGTGGTAACTTGCACAAATGTATAATTAGCATCCACAAGAAAACATACATCATTATAATGCTTTTCAACCAAAGATACTAGTATCCTTAATCTCTACTTGATTGACTTTTTGAAATCTTCAAAGTAACTAGTCATTAAGGATTCAAAATTCTCTCCTAGCTATTCAATGTACTCACTAATCTATATTGCAACTGATCTGTTGATCTTCCATCCAATAGTACCAAATGAAGGTAATGTGTTTTTTACATAAAAGAAAATACAAATCAATATTGAACCAAATTTTCATTGTGCACTCTTTGTTTTCCTGATTGCTCCAAGGTTCTCCATTAGTTGTTGTGGTTATAGTTCTACTAGATCATATGTATGATCTTTCTTGACAATCTTATATCCAACATCCATAGCTATACAGGGTACACTATTAAATCTATTGGATTAATAGAACTTGTGTGATATAACCCTTACAATGAAGTTAATAAGAGGATCAGTGACTATATCTATAGTCATACATCTTTTGTTCTAGATAGCTCCAGTATTCTTCTCAATCACTTCCTTGGAATCACTTCTCAGTGTCTTGAGCCAATCTAGGGTTGGGTAGCAAGTAACCTTATGGATTATCCTCTTTCTAATTTTGATAGGTCCACCCTCCAACCATAACAAACCATCTTGAATTCAACTCAGCACTATTTGTATCCACTCTATCTTAAATACATTTGGAAAATCTAGGGCTCATGTTAAACCCCTTTTCTTAACAATTTTGTACTCTTCTTTCAAAACATTGTTTTCACATAACCTATTGTATGCACATCTAATTTCCATTTCACCAATGCTTCCTATCTTGTAGTTATAACATTTCTTACATCTTGTACCATTATTACATTTGGCAGGATCATTGACAATGTGTTAGAAGGGTCTTGTTTATATGCAATGTTAGGAATGGCTTGAAAAATGGGTTGTCTAACTTCATTGCTCACTAACTGAACATTTAAAACTTCCTTCCCTTTAACATTTTTTGAATTTTATGTCATTTAGTTAAAATAGGATTTATGAAAATTAAAATTGCATAGCTCAACTCTTGATAAATTCCTTAGGAATTTTGATGAACTAGTGTGAGATCACTACTGGAATCTTTTGCAAATGCTTTGAATGGATTTCTAGATCACCTTCTGCTCTGCTCGCTCTTTCTCAAATTTAAAAGGATGAATAATGAGCTAAAATCTATCAAATACCCTTTTAAACCCATGCATTTAATGCTAAGTTCTTACACAGTTTGTAAGCTTGGCATCAACCAATTTCAGGCTCACTCAACATCCACTAACATTTCCATCACTCGAAAACTACAATGAGTTTGACATTAACTAGCTAGATTTACTAGCTTGGCATCTTCTAACATTCCACTTGGCATACATAGGAAACTTTTTGTACTTGGCAAAAACATGAAAAACTTAAAGATTTATCTTGAATTTCTAACAACATCTTGCATCTTTATTCATGCTAATGTAGCCTTTTCAGTAGTAACTTCTTTTGGAACTAATGTATGATATAGCCTTTAAATATCAATCCCACATACCTCTTGATTATTTAGTTTGATGAGGTGTGATCACCTGACCTATTGGGTGAAGTGATCTCTTCTCCATTTGATATGTTGCAATCAATTTTATTTTTCCATATCTTATTCATCTCATCTCTGATGTGTTCAACATCTGCCTTGTCTTTGCCTTTATCAAATTTACAACTTGGTACCTTTGACCTAGTTGGACAATACCTATTAATGTAACCAATCTTCAAACAGTTGAAACATGTGGTTTGGCTCAACCACCTTTTTTAATTGCCACTGAAGTGTGTCCTAATACAATTTTTAGGAACATGTCCATATTCTTGATAGTAATGATAGCTATATCTTGTATTATAATCCCAATTATAAGATTTTTCATTGTTCCTTACCTTTGCTTTCTTGTTTGATGACCACATGGGTTTGGATCTACACTCAAAAGCTCTATGTCCATACTTCTAATAGTTGTAGCAATATCCTTTAAATCTTTGTGTATGCATGGTTCTAGTTCTACATTCATGTGCCTGATGACCTTGTTTGTTGCACTTATGACAATGAATCATGTTCTTAGGCTTGACATTTTGATTTTCAATCTCGCTCTTGCACACATTAGTATTATGTCCTTTCTTACCACAATTATGACAAGTAGGTTTGAAGTTCTTACCTTTGTTGGTTCTTTCTTTTGCACTTTTGGATGACTCTCCTTCTTCAGTAATTGTATATCCCAGTCTAGATGTATCATTATTGGATCTAGGAGATCTCAATAATTGCTCAAAATATTTGATGGCTTCATTTGATTTGTTGAAACTTTCAGCAAATTCCTTTTCTCTCTTTAGATCACTCTACAATTGTTCATTCTACAACTTCAATGTAGTTATCTCAATGTCCTTAACATTTAACTCATAGTTGACATTCATCATTTTACTTAGAGTGTCCAACTGTATGTTGGAAATCTTGGTTAGCTTTGATGACTTCTCTTACAATCTATTGGCTAGAATTATTTTTTCTTCTTCAATCATGGATTTGTCTTGCATAGCTTTCTTCTTTTGTTCAATTATGTTACATAGTAGTATGACTTGTTATTCTTGCTCTAACTTGAGATTTCTAATTTCCTCGGCTTGGACTCTATTCTTTTCTATTAGGTCTACAAATGATACATCAAATTCATTGGAGTTTCCATCTTCAAATAGCTTGGTAGTGTTATCCCTCTGTATTGTGTCATTCTCTACAATAGAAATTTATTTTCTTCTCTTTAAGGATTTCTTTAGTTCCTCTCTTGCTTCATTCAATTAATGTAGTATGAGATGTATTTCAATTTCCTAGTTCTCAATTGTCTTTCCCAACTTGTAGACTTCCATTTCAAGATCTTTCCTCAAATATGAAAAGCTTCTCTTTTAGAGAATTTGGATCTGATACCAATTGTTGGAAATGACAATAGGAAAGGTAAACTTCTGAGAGGAAGGGGTGAATCAATAGTTTAAACTTGGATCCATAAAACTTTCATCACACATCCATCTCATGCATTTAATGAGTAAACTGAAATAACATATAAAACATATATATTTAAATCATGTAAACATGTAAGCATTCACACATAACACCATATATGATTACCCAAAAATCCTCCAAGTGAGAAGGTAAAATTGTGGTGGAGATGACACCCACAAATCTTCACTATTGTAGCAATAAAGTGTATCCAATGAAGGTTATAATGTTTTGACCATGAAACATGATCTACCCTATGAAAGGTTTTCTCTATTAAAGGCTTACAAAGATTATTAGGTCTCACCTTGTTAGAGGATTTCAACACCCTATTAGAAGTGTGCCTTGTTAGAGGACTTCAACTTACAACTAAGTAAGCACCCTATTAAAGGATTTCATACAGCTTGTTAAGACTACTCTATTAAAAGATTTGACTAAAATCAGTTGTTAAAATGTCTCAATATAGATCTCGTGGTTAGCACTTGCTTGCCTGATAATAGATCACCTCTATATAATGTCTTCTTGATCCTTATTGATCAGATGTCTCAATATTGTATCCTTTTCTCTATCCTCTGTTCTACTCTAACTAATTTTACAATTCACTCTCTCTTCATAACTTTTAAGTCACCTCGAATGCTTTTTTTGTGCATGCAAACTATCCTTTTTTGCTCCTTCAACTCTCCTTAATCAATAGATAGTTTGGGGTTTTCATCCTCCTTAAGAAGATTTTGGTGGCTTAGGGTTAGGTATGAATCTACAGCTGAGATCCATCTAGTTTGCCGCTTAATCCTTCCCTTTTTCTAATTGGCTACATGTAATTGCATAGGGAATCCAACTAAAGATTTTTTCTTATCTCCAAAATATCATAATTTACCTTCAAGTTGGCTCAAAAATGGTTTAAATAGTTGTTTGTGCCATTACAAATAAATATGTCAAAATTGTGTCACTCGACATTGAAAGTCTTTGATGCTTGGCATACACTGATCTTTATACTATGACTCGACACCTACATTGCTCGGTATCCACTATTTACTTGGCTCTTGAATCACTCGGCATGGTCTATCTACTTAGCACTTGAGTGACTCAACACATGAGTGGCTCGGCACTCACTATAGCTCGGCATGGAATAAGTAAATAGCTTAAGTATGTTGACACTCACTTGTCAAAACCAATCAAAGACCAAAAAAGTATAGAATAAATTGCATGGTTGAAATGATGGAACATGAATTGATTGAAGAGATCTAGCTTTGAGTGAAGATGTGACACGATTTATGGCTAAGGAAGGTTGTTACAAGAAAGAAGATCAACAACATGAGCAACCTAGTTCTAGGCTTAGTCCATAAGGTAAGATGATGGTAGAATACAGAGTGGTTAAAGTTTCAATTCTTAGTAAAACAACAGAGCTTATGTGTCTAGCAATTCACAACACAGCTTCCAATTTGTGTAATAGTTACAAGCATTATGTTTTAGGTGTGATGCATAGAGAAGCTACCATTCATTTAGGTGTGGTTCATAAAGGCAACATAATTGACTTCAAATTTGCAAATAAGGGCTAAGTTGTTATGGTAAAACCTCATCTGAACTAACACAGCCAGCAATAGAGAAGTGATGAAATCCACTATAAGGATGATCTTTCCATGCACTTCCAAGGGAGCACATAGATTTCCAAATCTTGGACTAAAATACTATGTCTTTGTATCATCTATTTAAGAGCTAATTTGAATGGATAGAACTATTTCAAGATTTCTTTACTCTATTTAGGGAATGACATAGTTAAGATCTATACAAGTAAGTTTCCTAGATTGCTTCTACAATGCCACAAAGTTCACAATCATAAAAATATATACACTTGGTTATTGAAGGCTGCAAAACATAGAAAGAACCTAGATGTATAATTGTTGTATTCTTCCAATTCAGCTTCTCCCAGCTTCCTTCCAACTGCCTCTTGATATATCCTTCTCTTTTTCCCACCCCCTCCCCAAGATTCAGTTTCTCCAAGGTTTAAAATATTTTTTTCCCCTCATGCCAGTGAGATCATGCCTCTTTAATTTCCTTGTTGATTCCCATGGTTTTTTTAGTTGAGTTCAATATTATTTTATTTATCAAAGAACAATTGCCAGTATTCTTCACATTCTAGTTCCATTTGTAAAAGCCACACATTGTATTTTGTTTAATTTATATTTTTCTCGTCAATTTTAATTAAAACACAAATAAATAATGTGGTTATCATTCCACGTGGCAACCAACACATGTTTTCTTTTCAAGTAAAGAAAAGTGGGTTGTGCCATACCTCCCCACTTAAGAAAATGCATCATTCTCGATGCAGATTTATGGGAAATTACGATCATATTCAAAAAAATTCAAGAATTTTCACAATGTCTTTATTAGTAATCTAACTTCAATTATCCATAATAATCCCTATAACAACATTCAAATTAACAATTTTGACTTACATCTACTTAGTAACATCAAAACTTTCATTTCCTTAAATGAAACCTTCTTTTCATTTAAACACATTCTAATAAAATCAACACACAACTTCTCAAAGATGGTAACAACACATATTTATGTAGCATAATTTAAATAAAGATAAACATGCACATTAAGTAGACACAAATAGTAATTAATCATTCCAAGAACTTTTCTATGTGAGTGTGTGAATTCCATTACCATCCCTCAATTTTACAAGGTTAGAATTACCTCTCTTCGATAATATTCCCCCCTTTCTAATGATGTATCATTCCCTCTATTGCATTATAGGAACAACACCAAATGTTAGTCCATCATTTATCATAAATCAATTTGATTTTTTCCAATGGAATATCAAATAAAATACTTTCTAATCTAAATGATTCTCAAAATTAAGTAACATATTACCTTAAAATCACATGACATCACACACATACCTGTTGGGTGATGCGACGCGCTCCCCTGCCCACAGGTGGTTAATTATGTGGTGTTCCATGTTCACTAACAGTCATGGCTTTTGGTGCAATGGTAAATGGGCCCAACAATTGGTATCAGAGCCTAGTTTTGGCTTGGTCATGGGTTCAAATCTCCTCGGTGCCATCCCAACCCACGTAAGCACCTGGTATGCGCGTCGAGGGGGAGATTGTTGGGTGATGCGACGCGCTCCCCTGCCCACAGGTGGTTAATTATGTGGTGTTCCATGTTCACTAACAGTCATGGCTTTTGGTGCAATGGCAAATGGGCCCAACAATACCTATTCTTACTTATCATACCTTGGCATCACATGGATTTGACCCTGTTGGTAGGTACTTCCTATCTAGTTCTTGCCATACTCATACATTTACACTCACAATACCTTTAGCTCATCCATAATGTCAATAGCTAAAGAAGAAAAGTCTTCATTTATAAATATCAAGAGTCAACATTTTCCCTTAAAACTCATCTTTAATCACACCTTGATCATGAGTAACAAAATAATTAACCATATGTACCATACATACCATCTAACATGTGGTGCTCGCTAAGTGAGTAAGTGTGCATATTAATAGGTCAATTACCAAAAAGCATATTTCATTAGCATTTGATTCATCATGAAATATAATGACATACTCATATAAAATCATCAATGTAAGTTCATTAACATGTACTCATCATTATGCATCTAAAATGCTTGCAAAAGTTACAATTTTACATCAAATTGCATCATATAGTTCAAAATTACCAACATATATTTAACAAATATAATAGAAAGATTAATGATAGAAAGTCACACAATCAATTGTGTCAAGTAACATTGACCCAAGTTCTACATCAATAAATAATTCAACCAAATACCAAACACACATGTCAACCAAAGGGTCTAAGTTGGGTGCATAATAGCCTTGATGGAAAACTACAGCAAAATCAAAGGCCAGATCTCCCCTCCTAGTACTAAGGGTAGGGATAATAACAAGAGGGATGGATGTAGATGGTCTCTTCCACCTAAGGGATGGCATAAGCGTAATTTTGATTGGGCGGCCAAAGGCAACCCAAGAAAGGCAGGGGTGGGAGGCATCATCAGAAATTCTTTTGGTATAGGGATTGCTATGATTGTAGCCCCCCTTGGAATACAAACTAATCATTATGTGGAGGCTATAGCAGCTCACTAGACTATTAAATTGGAAAGAGAAATGGGAGTTAAATTTCTTTGGCTAGAAAGAGATTCAAAAAATATTATTGATTGTCTAAATGAGAATAATAAGCCAACTTGGATGATTGTGAATATCATTAATGACTACATCCAACATCTCAAGACCTTTGAAAAGACCTATTTGGCACATGAGCACCAGGAAGCTAATCAAGTGGTGGACAGGTAGCTAATTAGGCAATTAGTACAATGAAGTGGCTAAGTGGATAGATGGCTATAATATCTTGTCAAAAATTAATAAGTTAATTGAAAAGGAAAGGATTCTAGGAAGATTGGGTATCATAAAAAGCTCATTGTGATTGTTAACAAGTTATGGGAAGTAGTCAAAAATATGGTGTCTAAATTTATTATGATAGTTAGTGTGTTATGGGGATTGTGTAGAATTGTGATGTGGAAGTATGATAGCACTTGTACTTCACACATCAAAAAATTATATCAACTTATTTCAAGTACCAATTTTGGGCAAAAAAACCACAAAGAAAAAATAAGGTTCAAGAAAATGAGGAGCACCAAAGTTTTCTTGATTTTGAAGGGCTTTGATACAAGCTATAGAGCTTGCACAAAGGAAGATAACATGGTGGGGGAAAGACACAGGAGGGAACTAGAGGACAAAGCCCAAAAGTGGTGGAGGAGCTCCAAAGTCTAGAACATTCTGAAAAAGGGGAAATCACAAATTTCATTGAAAGACTCCATGGGTGGAAACCCTCCATTAATAGGAGCATGGTTCAAAGTTGGAATGAGGGAATAGTTAAAATTCATGGGGTAGATTTCAAAGTGATGGAGGATGGCATATCCATTGTTACTGGCATTCACATTATGGGAAAGAAAATTTTACAGAGATAGGAAAATCTCAGGGCAAGTGGTGGTGGAATTCACAAAGGATCAAGAGGAAAAAAAGGCATTAGAAAAGAAACGAATGCATTAACTTTAGAGCTCCATAAAGTTGTTATGGAGGTTTGTGTTGCAGGTCATCATCAAATATATCTCCCTTGATACCAAATTTGACTGCCTTTGCACCCACCACTTTATGTTACTTAACCACTTCGGGTATGGGGCAAAAATTTATATTCCCTTCTACCTATACTCTTTTATGAATGAGAACATTAATTATTTTCAAGAGAAGCATACTAGGAATTTGGTACTCCATGAGGAATTTTTACTGTTAATCTATGAATTCTTTAAGGCTAGGGAAATGGGGAAACAAATTAAGTATAGGAAGGAGGGCAAGAAGGGTAGAGGAGACTCTGAAGAATCAGAAGAGGACTATTTTCCTTCTGATACTAAGGATAGCCTTGAGATGCATATAAACTCGAAGGGAGAAGACTCCCCTCAGTGGGGCTCTAGCAAAAAAATCATCAAAATGGAAAGGAAGGAGAAAATTGCTCTTCTCAAACCCAAGCAAGGCCTTGACACCTCCTCGAACAGGGACTATAATGAAAGGGTTGACGAAATGGACACGAGGGAAGAAAGTGTAGAAGGAGAGGAGGATCTTACAAAAGGGGAAGGCAAGGAGAGGAAGAGGGGTAAGAGAAACATCATAATCAAAATTCTAACTAATAAAGAGGAAGAAGTCATGACTTCTTGGAGCCAGAAAAGGAAACTCTCTAAGGCCAAGGAGGATAAATAGGAGGTGGAAAAAGAGGGGGCAGAAGGAGATCTCAATTAGAGTGATAGGGAGGAGCATGATCAGGGCCATGAGGAATTTGGCACCAGCAAATATAGATGCTTGATCATGGGGAAGGATAGGAATGTCGTGTGGCAAAACTTTGACACAACTTCTGCTAGAATTGGGATCAATTGTGAGTTGATCAGAACTCTCATCAAAGGGAATGAGGAGGGTGAAATACAAATGGAAGAGTTGATAGACCTAGCCCTGGTTATTTTTAATGATACCAAAAAGGAAAATCTGGATATGGATGTCCTCAACAATTCCATAAATAGCGCAATGGATAGCTTTCGCACCACCAAGTGGATTTTTCATGAAATCAAAGATCTTAAATAAAAGGTGAGTAGCTTGGAAAGGGAGAACTTTAGCTTAAAGAACAGGATAATGGAGGAAGAATAGAGCATGGACAATAGAGTGGAGGAGGTCAAGAATAGGGTCCAAATGATGGAGAGCTCAATGCAGAGTATAGTGGAACAAAGCTACAATATTCTCAAAGAGGCCAATGAGAATATTAAGTTGTTCATTAAAAATATGGAGGAGCAAAGAATCAGTAAGGAAGATGACCTTGCCCCCATAGCACTAAGGATAGGACCCCTGAGGATAGCTCAAGGAAGTGTACCAGATCCAACATGAGGAAGAAGGACACCCTAGAAACTGACCATGAACTATTAGACTTGAAGGACGCAGCTGGTAGACTAACAGAGCTAGAAATAAGTGCAACAAAAATGTTGAGAGATATCTCCTAAGTGCCCTAGTTTTTTTGGCTAACCCTAGTTTTTTTCTTGACTCCCTAGCTTTTTACTTGTTTTATCTTTTAGTTTCAAGGAGTTGTTTCAGTTGCTTTCTTTTTTAGTTTATTTTGATACTTCAAGAATTCTTCTTTGTCTATTCTATGTACTATATGGGTTTCAGGGCCCAATTAAATCCTATTTTCCTTAATCAAAAACATATCGACTGGGAGTCAAACAGATAACTCAAGATGACCAAATCGTTGATCATCATTCATTGACCAAATTGACTAGTAAAATGAGTCAACAACTTTCTATAAAGTAGAAGTCACATGCATGATGAATCATCACATATACATAACACCAATGCAAAAATATTATCAAAAGTAGATAAAAGAGGGATCTATGTACATACCCTTTTGCATTCTCATAGGAAGACCACATTTTCATACACTTGCCACATAGGCCAAAAAGTCAAGTTAGTTTAGTCAAAAGTTGACTAAAACAAGTAGATACAATATCTTCCAATTAATTATGCAACTTCCTTCTACTTTCCAAATTACATGTCGAAATGATAGGTGTAATAAAAATTACATCTCATAAGCTAGTTATCAAGCAAATTGTCGAGCACAACATATCATTGCATGAATATGACATACAAGAATATACTAAAGAAGTTGACCTACATGTCAAACTTTATTTCATTGTATGTAAGAGCCATGTCCTACTAAACAATTATCACATCATCAATTGCAAGAAATACAGAAATAATCAAGAAAATCTAGTTTGAGTAGTCAACAATTATTTCATTAACCATAATCAAGGATTAACAAATTATTATCCATTTAAGAATGCAACATATGAAATTATCCAAGGATGCTGACCTACACGTCATCCAACCATCAAAATGCATGATTTAATAAATACATGAAGTACAATTTAAAGCATCATACATCAACAGGCATCATAGAAAATGTTGACCTACATGTCTGACATGGAACAATAAGCACATCATACAAGTGTAATACCATCTAGCATATGATTTTCACCATTAAGTAAATCATCTAGGTATACTCACCAGTCACCTCCAAGGATTAGTAAATCCAATTTTAATCAATTCAATGACCTAGGCTCTCAATCCCATCTCATCACCACAGTTGGCTTAACCAATATATAAGCACATGTTGTGAAGTATGGCCTTCACACCATTCAATCATCACATAAAATATGGTTGAGGTGCTTTCCTGCCCAACTGTGAAGCCTTACACTTCCTTGGTATCCTACTTAACTCATAGAATAACCAACCCTACAATGCCCAAATATTACTAACAAGCATTTTCGTGGGATCCTACCTAACTCATAGAATTAACCAACCCAAAAATGCCCTAGTAATACAAAATGTACTTTCTTGGAATCCTACCTAACACATAGAGTTCCCAACTATGGAATGCCCATACAGTACCAAAGGTAGGAGGCATATGGTACAGCCATGATACATACTACCTCACACATATGTCTAACCCCACATATGCCCATATAGCCATAATCATGGATGTGGCAGGGAGATGAAACAAGGGAAACATAGCTTTGGCAAAGCATTTTGAAGTACCAATATTACACTAGCAAGTAGAGTGGAAAATGAAAGCATTACTTCTACCCCTCCCTATCAATCCACATTCAACGCCCACACTAGAAGATAAGCTTCTAGAAAAATGAATTAATTAATGCAAAAAGAAATAATGGCATGTTCTTCAGAATCTACTCCTTTCAACATCCTATCAGTGTTCCTCACTAAACATGATAGATGACATCACTTTCAAATCGCAGGGCTAGCATCACCAACAATACACACACACCCTAGCCACCTTAAGATGAAAGAAATATTGAAAACAAGATTCATAATTCTCAAGGTAAAGTCCAAAAAGGAGGTACAAAACAAAAAATAAAAGTGAACAAGAGTCTAAGTAAATAGGTCACATAAGAAATTGGTGGCTTGGTAGTCACAAAGAACATAAAATTTCAAGATAGTCCTTCATCACATCCAATTTCATGAAACTGAACATAATAAAATCAAAATCCAATTCACATAAATCACAAAGACTCTCACTAGTCACCAAGAGGGAATAAATGTTTAATGACACCTTGTGTCCAAGGGCCGCTAAGAACATAACTAAACTTCACATGCATCACATGCAATTTATATTGATAATAAATTATTTATAAATGCACAATGGAACATGCAATACTTTTTCAAATGAAATCCATGTTCTTCCTACTCATCATACTAGGTTACTCAATGAACCTCATGAATTTGCTATAAAATAATAATAATAAAATAATTTCTTGCACCACATGTACATCACATGTCATTTACACAATAAAAACACATTTTCATTGCTATCACAATCCAAATCTTCATTTGGTAGGCACTCATATTCTAGTGCAAAAGTCAACCATCATTTGACTATCTCAACAGTTAACAAAATTTTACACTCTTCTTGCATCACAATTGCAAGAAACAAATACTTCAGGTATAATACAAAAATATGCATATTATACCACCACATAATTTAAATCAAAATATAAACATTAACCATATGAGATAGGAATTACTAATCATTCCATAAACTTTCCATTTTGACAATCTTTAAAAGAATACAATTTCAACTCAAAATCATGACATGTATAAGGAGCATCATATCCTTCTATGTCAAAAGTAATCATAACTAAGAGACACAACATGTAACCCATGTCATCAACTCATATACATAAAGTAAACTGCTTGACTTACAGTTGTGTGTCTAACATATTTAACTCAAGGCCCAAGTGTGGAATCAAGAGCTCTGATACCATATGTAAAGACTGCCCATGCAAAACCAATGGCACGTCAACAATCTCCATAAAATGTAGAAAATTCAACACAATTCAAAGTTAAGGAATATTGACCAATCAATAATAGTTGATTAACTATCATTAACTTAACAAAAATGATACATATGCATATATGCTCAAATTTAAAAGAAACTATAATTTCATTACTAGAATACCATTATGTACTGATTATGTTGACCATTTTAATAGAAGCTCCAAAACATGTCTAAGAACACAACAGCAAGAATATTGTAGGAGTTCTTTACTACCCTACCACGAAGCTATTAAGCTTCCCCCAAATCTTTCCTGACATGAAAGATACCCAACCCAACATCGAGGAAGTCTAAACAAGGAAAACTAGGAGGAGAGTAATGGAGTATGTGCTACATGATACATTGACATTCTATCATCAATATAACATGTTGATGTCTTCAATAACATCTCTTGTAAATATAAGATTGTTTCATACATAGAAAAGTTAATGCAAGGATTTTCACTCAATGCTTCGCTCATCATGATCCAAATTTTCATTCTTCACATGTTAAATATTGAACAAGATTCTTAAGGACTATTTGCACACAGTCTTACAATTTATTACATGCTTACTAAAATCATGAACATTTATTAGATTCAAATGAATGTATTCAAACAATAAGTATTATTGCATACAAACTTACACATGGACATTAACATTATGACTTGGTCGCTAAGAATAATTGTATTCTTTCCTCTTCGCCATGCTTATATCTTTTTTTAATATGCATACAAACCTCAACCTTTGTATCTATAGATGACCAATCAAAAGATATATTTCTAAAGAAAGAAGTAACTTCTTCATAATTCATCATTCCTTTGTCACATAAGCTAATGGTTTATGTAATCATTATTTCAATTATTGTCATTACAATTCTGTATAGATAAAATATACCAAGTGTAACTACATAACACTTTTTCACATGACACCTTATTCAAGCATAGATTTCCATAGTGGAATATTAATGATTGGTTATTGTCAACCATTTTTAAAGTAAAAGTAATCAATTAAACATTAAAAATGATGCTTAACAATTTCTTTCATGTAGACACAGTAAAATGTCACATTGTAGATACACATCTAATAAAATGATTCACAATACTAATTGAATAATTGATTCTATTTCAAATTTAAAAATTTTACATAGTAAGGTCAAAGTATCCCCAAGTTCACAGTACAAGAGTGTAAGAAGAGAATCCTTGGAAGTAGATTGTTTCTCAAAAAAAAACAATTGAGAATGTAATGAGTCATAATTACAGATTATACACGACTAGCACATTCAACTTCACAACTTCCTAAAGTATAGCAATATCAAAATATGAAGTTTGTATATAACAAAAATGAACTCACAACACAAGATACAAGAATCTTAACGAGATAAGGAGCTCATTTGGCCTAAGATAATTTTGGACCAAGAAAGCAGAGGATTTTCAAAGTGATTTAATAGTTTGGAATGATTGTTTTGTTTGGTTGATAATGCAACAAGGTCCTGATCTATTCAAGATATAGGTAAACTATTTATCTCCTACCTTATGGTATGATATTAAATTAGAGGCAAATTTGTACTCAATTTATAGCATTGATACTTGCATTGGATCTAGCAAGGCTAGTAAGTTGTTATCTCAAGCACCTGCATCAATTCTTCTAATTAAACTTGTGGCTAATTACTACAGGAATGCATATGACAAGGGAGAAACTTCACATATCCAAGTCTTAATTTCAACTTGTAGAGTCATTTAATAGTGCACAAACTTAGGGGGGTAATCATATAAAGAAAATGGGAAAAAGTTGGCACTAAAATGATGTCATTAGTGTTTACATGCTACCCAACTTACGTGGCACACAAGGTACACATGATCAAAGACAAATACCAATACACTCTTCAAGAAAATCATTTCATAAATTATGTACCTAATGTTCATTTCTCCTATCACACGGCTTGGTTGAAGATAGAACTTTAAAAAAGGACCGATAAAACAATCAAGGTCTATAATACTTAGGTTTGAGCTAATGAATTCGACAATAGAGTATAGAATACATTGCATGATTGAAATGATGGAACACGAATTTCCTAAAGAGATATAGCTTTGAGTGAAGATGTGACACGAGTTATGGCTAAGGAAGGTCGTGACAAGAAAGAAGATCAACAATGTGAGCAACTGAGTTCTAGGCTTAGTCCACATCGTAGGATGATGGTAGAATACAGAGTGGTTAAAGTTTCAATCCTTAGTATAACAATAGAGCTTCTATGTCTGGCAATTTACAACACAGCTTCCAATTTGTTTAATGGTTACAAGCATTTTTTTTGAGGCATGATGCATAGAGGATCTACCATTCATTTAGGTGTGGTTCATAAAGACAACATAATTGACTTCAAATTTGCAAAAAAGGGCTAACTTGTTATGGTAAAGCCTCCTCTAAACTAACATAACCAAGCGATAGAGAAGTGATGAAATCCACTATAAGGATGATGTTTCCATGCACTTCCAAGGGAGCACGTATATTTCCAAATCTCAGACTAAAACTCTTTGTCTTTGTATCATCTATTTAAGAGCTAATTTCAATAAATAGAGCTATTTCAATATTTTGCTACCCTATAGAAGCAATGACATAGTTAAGATCCATACAGGCAAGTTTCCTAGATTACTTCTGCAAATCCATAGAGTTCACAATCATAAAAATCTACACACTTGATTATGCAAGGCTACAAAACATAGAAAGAACCTAGATGTATAATAGCTTTGTTCTTCCATTTCAACTTCTCTCCACTTCCTTCTAGTTGCATCTTGATATATCCTTCTCTTTTGCCCACCCCCTCCCCAAGATTTAGTTTCTCCAAGGTTTAAATTTGTTTTCCCCTCACGCTTGCGAGATCGTGCCTCTTTAATTTCCTTGTTGGTTCCCATGATTTTTTTGGTTGATTTCATTATTATTTTATTTATTATAGAGAAATTGTCTGCATTCTTCACATTCTAATTCCATTTGTAAAAGCCACATATTGTATTTAGTTTAATTTATATTTTACTCATCAATTTTTATTAAAACACAAATAAATAATGTGGTTATCATTCCATGTAGCAACCAACACATGTTTTTCTTTTCAGGTAAAGCAAAGTGGGTTGTGACAATCCATGAGGCTATTTGATGATGAGTTCAAATCCAAGCCATTCAAAACCCATGCCCATTGCATTGTCATGTTTAGGTACTGCAGCTTGAGGATCAATTCATCAACATGTGACTTGAGAATAGCGGTCTCCTCTTCCAACTTCATGTAATTTTGAGAAACAAACTTGAACTTCATGAGGATCTTCTTGTTCTTTGCCTATGCCCTCGAATTAGCTTCCTCTATCCTCGATTCATCCAAATTTTTTTGTTTCCTCAGCCTAGACCTCCTTGCATATTCTTTATTGGAAATTATCCTCTTCTACTTCCTCTCATCAATGGTATTATGTGGGTCCTTCTTAGAGCCTGAGTTTAAATGTTGGATTGCATGCCTATCATTGAATTTTTGTATGCACTCATGCCCATCATTGAATTGAGCACGATTACATTTGATGAAAAAATCACGGTGATGTAGATGATGCAAAAAAAGGGACGAAATAAAACCCTTTAAATTTAGTCAAGTACACGTGGTTTGATTCTTTTATTTGTAAAATTACTTTCTTGACGTTGATAGTATCACATGGTCAAAGGACACACTAGCAATGGTGCAAATAAGAATTGAATCAAAATACTTGAGAATAACTTTACAAGTGAAGTATGGGGATACTATAAGATTTTCTAGAAAGAAATGCATCAAAGAGAGAGAAATCCTTCTACTATTTTTGCATAGCTACAAGGATATAGTAGGTTTTATGGTTGGCAGTGATGTTTGTTTAATGGAAATAGTTGAGCTAATAATATCATGAGTGATGTTGATGGGCTATGAGGTAGAGGAATATTTATTAGCAATATATGTAGAGGATATATTATCTAAATCAAGAGACCAAAGTGTTCCAAGGTTTGGAATATTTGATGTCAAAGATAATAAAGTGTTTAGCCAATTACACCAATTGATTATTTAGAAGAATATTATGAGGGACGTGGATCAATTTTGCTTGAAAAAAAGTTTGACCAAAGAGAATATTGACAAGGAAAGAGGTCAATATTAGGCACAATAAGTTGGTACATCAGCTTCTATATGTGGTGTTGCAAAAAAATTTAAATTTGTATCTTCAACAAATGTTAGAGCTCCAACTAGTAGGCAAACTATAAGAACAATAAAAGCATGATATGATAACTATTCTATATGCTTGATAAGCCTTATAGGAAGAAATGATTTATAAGGTTGATAAGCCCTAGAAAGGAAAAATTTTCATAAGTTTCTAGTAAGAAGAAACGAAAATATTTCTAAGGATAATAAGCCTAAACCATATAAAGGACAAAAGACATATGAATTGGTATAAGCAACCAGAAAGATAAAGAAGGAGAAGGTGCAAAGAGAAAAGGTTGTTGATAAGAGAAAGGAGTAAGGAATAGAATCAAATGAAGGGGAAAAAGAGATGAAGGCCACTAGAAAGAATTATAAGGTAGTCGACTCTTCTATCATTATGATTGTGCCACCAAACACAAGTTCATTGATATTAATCAAATCATCGATAAGGATAGAGAATGAGGTATCTTAGTATATGTGAATAGATAATAAGACAAGTTAAATGAGGACGAGAAAAAGAAAATAGAAGATGTCGTAGTTTTCATTATGAATAGGTTAAGTAAAGCTCTAATTAAACTACAAGGTCAAATCCCTATATCTGTGTATGGTAAGCTAGAAGCTAAATAGAAGACTACACTAAAGTAGGACAAAGAACTCATTGAGTATGTCTT